>CM053595.1:59062110-59110726 GCA_028646575.1 Pseudocheirus occidentalis
CCCAGCTTTGGCTCACTGAAAGTGCACCCCAGGACCACCACTCAAGACCCCGATCCAGATCCAGGCCGCTCAATGCAAGAGCCCTTGGCCTCGATGGATCGCGTCAGCCCCCCTGCTATCTGCAGGCCGAGGGCTCTGAAGCAGCCCAGTGGAAGCCGCTGCTGCTTTCAGCCGTTCCTGCTGCAACAGCTGCCTCCTGCTGCCTCCTTGCCCTGGGAGCAGTTTGGCCAGACCCGCTCTTCTCCCCAGTTAGCAAAATCCACTAACCTTTCTCTTAGCCTTTTTGTCTTCTGGCCTGATAAATGTGGTAACTCTGCCTCCAGTGCAGCCGATCTGCTCTCCTAGACGCAGCTCCCTGCCCGATGCCCCAGGGCCTGAGCCGGCTGGGTTTCGGCCGTGGCTCCCAGACTGCTGAGAAGAGCCCCGCCTGCTGCGCTGCCTGTAGCAACAGATGTGCTTTCTGTGTTGTGGAGAGTTTTGTAGCTTGAAAATCTGTTTAGAGTCCCATTTTATGAGTATTTTAGCATGTTTGTGTGGGAGCTGTGGTCCTTTGCTGCTTCTACACCGCCATCTTGGCTCCGCCCCCTAGAGGGTCCATTTTTAAGCCACTTTTTGAGTGAGTGCTGGACAAAGGAAGAAATTGTGAAAATCAAGGAAATCAAAAGGAGTAAAGCAAGAGAGGCTCAGAGAAAAGGGTAGCATTTATGAGGAGGAGAAGGAGGAGGAAGAGGAGGAGGAAATGAAGGAGGAGCCAGGCAGTAGGCAGAGTTTAGGAGAAAAGAGGCCATTTTTCACACTGGAAAGTCTGTAACCACAAGAGTGGGGACGTTCCAGTCCATAGCCTGATGGTTTCATTTAATCTTGTCTGGCCTGCAGGGGAGAGGGAGAGAGGGAAAGAGGGAAAGACAGGGAGAGGGGGAAAGGGGGAGAAGGAGAGAGAGAGAGGGAGAAGGAGAGTGAGAGAGAAAGAGAGAGAAAAAGAGAGAGAGAGAAAGAGAGAGAGAGAGAAGGAGGGAGAGAGACAGAGACAGAGAAAGTCTTTTTGGAGGGGGGAAGGCAGGGCAATTGGTATTGAGTGTCTTGCCCAAGGTTGCACAGCTAGTAAGTGTTAAGTGTCTGAGGTCAAATTTGAACTCAGGTCCTCCTGACTCCAGGTCCAGTGCTCTATTTACTGCACCACCTAGCCACCCCCCCATATTTATAAATATAGTTATAACAACTCAACACCAGTCTCTTCAGTTCCCTTCACCCAGGCAGGTAGAAGTCATCCCCACTTTCTCCTGGGCTCTTCTTATCTGCAGCTTTGTCTAAATTCTCTGTAGAGGGTTTATGGCTTGTAACCTTTCCCTTACTTTGGTTTTCTTTAATATTTCCTCTGGGTCCTAAGAAGACTCAATTAATCAAGAGGAATTTTTATGTTCCCATCAAGCCCAGTCACTGTGCTAGGGATACAAAGATAAGAATAAGCCAGTCCCTGATCTAGGGGAGCTTGCATTCTACCCAGAGATACAATAGGTACCTATGTAGGTTCATTCTAAATAGACACAGGATGTAGTAAGGGGGTGGAAGAAGAGGGGAAGAGTGGGGGACAGAAATAGTCATTATGAAAGGTCTCATGTGGAAGGTGGCAGCTGAGCTCCATCTGGAAGGAAACTAGAGTGTCTAAGCCAAGAGGAAAGGAGGGAACACATTCTAGGAATGGGAGACAGCCATTACAAAGGGCAGGCACATGGATTGCCATGTATTAAGAAAGCTAGTTTACCTGACCGTCGGTAATGTGCTAAAAGGAATTGGTTTCAAATGATGGCCTTGTCTTGTGCAAGGGTGTCGGAGTCAGGGGGACAGTTAGGAACTTAAAATGTAGCCTCCAAAAAATTAAATAAAAAAAGACTGTCACATTAAAATTGGCAAGGTAATTTGGGACCATGTTGTGAAGGGTTTTAATAACTCAGAGTTTCAATATCTCTTGATGTTATTTATGTAATAGGGCCTGAATAGGAATCATGGGCTGGAAAGCTAGAAGGGACCTTAGAGGTCATCTAGTCCAAATACTGAAGAAAGTGAGTTGGGAATGGACAGTGGTGTCCCCCTTAATGGGCGAATCTCTCTGCTACTATGTCTCTTTGTGAGTGGACAGATGGATGTCTCTCTCTGGACACACGCCTGTTTGTCTGCCTCAACCTTTACTCCTCTAGTCTTCTTTTTCATTCTTTTTCCTCCTCTGTCTTGATTTCATAACTGGTCATAAAATAGAACTGAAGGTTATTATTTTTATGTGTGGTATCTATGGAATAGAGGACTGTGTTCTCTTCCTAATTTAAAAAACAGATGAGTGAACCATTTTATAGTTCTCTCTAAAAACAAAAATGTGATGTTGCTTTTTTCCTTAGTGAGCCCTTGATGAATAATTATTGTAGGTCAATGGTCCTTGATAGTGTATGTGTGTAGGTGTGTGTGTATGTATGTATGAGCATGTGTGTGTAGGTGTGTGCATGTACATGTATTTTCAAATGAGATAATGGGTGGAGTTTATGAATTAATGAGCATTTATTAAGTACCTTCCACATGCCAGACACTATGTTAAGAAATGGGAATACAAAACATTCCCTGCCTTCAAGGAGCCTGCATTCTAAATTGTGAGTCAGAAAGCCTGAGTTCTCGAATCCTGCCTCTGCCACTTACTAGCTGTGTGACCTTGGTCAAGTCACCTACCTGACTGGTCTGAGCCTTGGCTTCCTCATCTGTCAAGTGGAGATAATACTAGCTATCCCCTCCTACTTACAGGGCTGTTGTGAGGCTCAAATGAGATAAGACATTTTATGGATTGTAAAGTGCCAAGATGATTTTCTAGTTGGCAAGTCCATCACTAAATCTACCAGAAATATCAACATGTGACATTTTCCAGTGTACTTACCTCCTAACACCTTGCAACAACTGATGAATCTTTTCTGATTTTATCTAATAAAAACCAGAGAGTTGGGAGTGGGGTGGGGGTAGGGAGAAAGGTACTGTAAAGAGCAAAGCCAATCATGTACTAATTGTGTTTCCTCCTTGAATCACCACCCCCCCAGCACATATTTATGTGGCCCAAATATATGTGAAAAGCAGAGAATATCATGAGGATAAACAGCTATAGCCTGTTTCTACACAGACATTCTATGTGCTTTTCAACAAATTGAGCTCATTATCAGAAAGTAGGGTAATCATTTTAAAAATACTGGCATGGTGCCCATCTCAAATCTTGGGAGTCCCAGATGCCACATAGAGACACAAACTTGCTGGAATGAGGGAGAAATACTCACACAAAGTCAACATGGGTAGCAGCCCACACCTGGCCACCTTAAGGCTTTCCTGATCTCCTTAGTTATTTGTGCTTGCTCCCTGCTCCCCAAATTGTCATGCGTAGGCTTATCTGTTCACATCTCCCTGAAACAGAATGCACACCCCTTGATAGAAGAAGCAGTATCTTTCAGTTAATCATTCTATCCCTGACACGAGGCCCAAAGCCTTCTGAGCAGCAGGAAAATACTAGGCTAGTAAAATTTAGAGCTAGAAGGGGCCTTCCAGATCTAACACTTGACAAATCAGGAAATTTCAGGACAGAAAAAAGTAACCTGCCCAAAGTCATGTGGTTAATGACTGACACAGTAGAGATGGAACTTGAACACAGTTCCTGAGTGGTTTCTAGTGACTGGGAACCTGATTGGGCTGCCCCCCAGGATGAGTCCATTGACTTGGAATCTTGGGCAGGTAAGAGTCATGAGAGGAGTTCTCCCTTTGTGCTGGCTGACCCACCACACACACACACACACACACACCAGAAAATAGCTAACATTTGTATGGCACCTACTATGTGCTAGACATTGTGCTAAATGCTTTATAATTATCTCATTTCAGCCTCACTATAGCCCCGGGAGGTAGGCGCTAGTATTATACCCATTGTATAGATGAGAAAAGTAAGGCAAATAGAGGTTAAGTGATTTGCCACTATGGAAATGGTGGAGTAGTCCTTACCACATAACTACTATGTCATACATTGAGCACACCTCTCACTAAGGCAAATTTTTATATTTCTTTAGCTATGCATAAATTGATATATACATTTTATATACCTATATATACATATATTTTGTATGTGTGCACATATATATTTTTTCACATACACTATACATATATTATAGATATATAGCTCCTTGAAGGCAGAAATTCTTTTGTCTTTGTAACCCTAGTGCCTAGCACAGTGCCTGGTATACACTAGGTACTTAATAAATGCCTGTTGCTTGATAGAAGTTACTTAACCTCTTCTGAGCCCAAGTTTCCTCATCTGTAAAGTGAGGGAATGGACTAGATCATCTCTAAGGTGTCCTCCAGCTCTCAGTTCTGCGATCCTCCGGCTTCTGATCCAGACTCTACAGAGGAGAGGGCACTATGGATTCCAGGAACATTAACCAGTCCTTTGAATTAGGCTCAGACCACCCAAGAGACAGCCAATTGTAATCTCTCCTTTACCTGGGCCTTGGTGGCCTTCTTCCCATGTTTTTGCTCTCCTGGCAGCTTTAAAGAGAATCCCCCATTGGTGCTTTCCACTCTGGCTGTGGAATGAGAAGCTACATCAGAACCTGATTCCTGGATGCCCCCTGACCTCCCCAGAGTGAAAAGCCCTGTAGATCCTGGGTGAGAGGCAGAGGAAGGGTCCCAAGAGAACTGGTGATCATGTCATACAAGTGCCATTTGAAGGAAATGCGGGTGTTGAACCTAAGACTTTAGGGCAAAGGAAACATGTGGGCTGGCTTCCAGAGTTTGAGGGGCTCTAATATTTGATTTCTGCTTCGCCCTGGTGGGCAGAACCAGGAGCAGTGGATATAAATTCCAGACAGATTCCCATTTTCAATCAATCAGTATTTGTTAAGTACCTATTATGTACCCATCTCTGGCACTAGCATGGTACCAGCTATGCTCCCTAGCACTGGAAATACAAATACAAAGACAAAGACAAAGACAAAGATAAAGACAAAGCTAGTAAGTGTCGGAGGTCAGATTTGAACTCAGGAAGATGAGTCTTCCTGACTCCAGGCTCAGGGCTCTATGTACAGAGCCATAAACTGCCTAATCCCACTTTGAAAGAGTTAATATTGTATCAGGAGAAATAATATATGCAGAAATAAAATATACAGAAAAAGTACAAAAAAATAAATACAAAATACATATGTTAAAAATAAGGAAGAGGCAGCTAGATGGCAAAGTAGATAGAGTGCCCAGCCTGGAGTCAGGGAAGACTCATCTTCTGAGTTCAAATCTGACCTCAGAAATGTACTAACTGTGTGACCCTGGCCAAGTCCCTGTTTGCCTCCGTTTCCTCATCCGTACAATGAACTGGAGAAGGAAATGGCAACCACTTCAGCATCTTTGCCAAGAAAACCCCAAATGGGCTCATGAAGAATAGGCTATGTCTGAAAAAACGACAGGACAACAACAATAATAGACGTAAGGAAAAAACTTCCTAATGATATGAGTTGTTCTAAGGTAGAATGAGGTGCCTCAGAAAGCAGTGAGTTCCCTGTCATCAGACATTTTCAAGAAGGGCTGGATGGCCACTTGTCAGAGATGCTACAGAGGGGATTCCTATGTTGGTATCAGCCTGGACAAAATGCTCTCTAGGGACCCTTCTGGCTCAGATTGTGTGATTCTGGAATTGACCAACCCTTCATGCAGAACTGAACAACTCTCTTACTAATAAAGAAATAGCATGTTTTCTCCTCTCAAACAAAAACAGGAAGATGTCCTTCCTCAGAAGATAACAGTGCAGTACAGAAAAACAGCATTAGGATTAAATACTGTGCTTTGCCCTGGGGCTGAAAAGAAACTGCTCCTAATGGAAACAGGTTTGTCTAACCCTTTCCAACACCTTCAAGATCAACATACCCAGAAGGCTGTACTCCTGGGACATATCTGAACAGGCTCTCAGCTCCTCTGTAGGAGGTTTATTATATTCTTTGAGGGATAATGTGAATGTGTGGCAGGAAGAGAAAAAAATGGATTTGGAATCTGAGGAACTGGGTTGAATCCCTTCAACCAGCTATGTGACCTTGGGTAGTCAATCAGGCAATCAACAAGTATTTATTTAAGTACCTGCTATGAGCAATGTGTTGGGCTATGCAGGAAGAATGCAATGGTCCTTTCTTTTGGGAAATTTATATTCCATGTAACAATCTTGCCAAACCTTAATCCTTAATTATAAGTACTACTGTTATATAATATTGTATAAAATTAAATATGATGCAAAGGCTTCAAGATGGGAGATAGGATAAAGAAGAGTAAAAAAAGGTCACTTTGGCCTGGATCATCATACCAGGTATGAAGAGGAGTGATTAAATAACAATTCTTGAGTGCCAGGTTATGCCATTTGATACCAGGTTATGAAGAGAGACCTTAGAGGTCATCTAGTCTAACTCTTCATTTTACAAATAAACTGCAGAGAGGTTAGGTGTCTTGCCCAGGTCACCTAGAGGGTAAGTGGCAGAACTCGGTTTTGAACTCAGGCTCTCTGACCACAAATCTAATGTCCTTTCTTCTTTCCTACTCTGTATCAGTGGAAGGAAAGAGAAAACCTATTTTGGGGTGATTGTCATCTCTGCCCACACCTAACTGGTTTGTAAATGTCCTCCTATATACTAACTGAGAAGGGTTACATCTTCATCAAATGGGATACTTACAAAGCCCTTAGTATGGTACCCGGCACAAAGTAGGCATTTAATAAATGCTCGTTCCATTCCCTTAATTTTCCTCGTGTCAGTAGTCACCTTCACTAGCTTCTATTTCATAGAATCACAGATTTAAGAGCTGGCATTTTCCTCAGAAACTACTGAGTCCAATCCTCTCCTTTGACAGGCCCAAAAAGGGTAAGTGATTTGGGTTACACAGCCAGTGTCTGATGAAGGATTCAAACCCAGATCTTCTTAAGTCTGTGTCCTTTACTCCACCCTGACATTACTGCTGCCTGCCTCCACTGATCCTGTTTATACTTAACTTTTCCTGGTCCCCCAGCTTCTGGTCCCTTCCCTTCTAAGGCTACCTTCCATCTATTCTTTATGTATCTATTTATGTACACGTTTTCCCCCTATTCAAATATAAGCTTCTTGAGGTCAAAGATGGACCTAACACAGTGCTTGGCACATACTAGGTACTTAATAAAGGCTGACTGGTAGATTGTTTGATACGTCAGTGCCACAGAAGGCATGTATCAAATTCGAGAGCAGAAAGACCCTCTGACCCAGACCACCTTTTGGGGATGACCCAAAAAGCAGAGAAAGAATCTGATGGTAGAGCAGTATCCAAAAATGGAGGAGGCTCGTTTGAAGCATATCGGAATCCATTTGCTGGAGAAATTAGCCTGGAAATCTCATTAAAAGAGACTTAAATGACTTTTTAGTTCCATGCAGTTTGAAAATTCAGTGGGGTAGGAGGGGAAGAAGTGTAGTACTCATGTTCTAGTTCTTACTCCTCTCATCTGATGCGCAGCCAGCATTCACAAGGCTGGATTCAATGCAAATGATAAAAAATGTTAATTAAAAAAAGACTGTTCTGATTAATCCAAATTCCAGGCAAAGGCTCTGGCCAGCTCTGGTCTTATCTGTTCTGGCTCCCTCAGCCCCTTATTATTGTCAGAGCCGAGATGGAGAAAAGCCCGTGGCAAAGAGAAATAAAGTTTAAATTGTCATTACTTCCCAACCCAGCAGATGTGCTGCTCCTCTGGCCACAGAGGCCCCGTGGACCCCCTCGTCTGCTTCCCAACATGCTTACTTGCTACCCAATTAACCTCCCTCAGAGAGGAGGGTGGTGAAACTATAGATTTAACTCTTATAGATCTTTGGTACTAGGTCTTTGAAGCCCTTGAAACAGAAGGAAAACATTTTCTTTGGGGTGAGAATTCAAAATAATGCACTGTCCTGAGGATAGTACTGGCCCAGCATCAGGTCATGAATTTGGTGAGGACTTCCTCTGATCCACCCATCTGTAGCCACCAAACAGAGTCGAGAGGAGTTGAACCTCATGACCTTGGTCTCATTAATACCATACTCTTGCTAGCACACTGAGCTGACTTGGCCTACAACAGAGATGCCCCAGGAATAAGCAGGATCTGGTTACCAGAATGCCTCCCTCCTATTCCTTAACCTCTCTCATTTTCTCTCTGTGTCTTTTGTGCTTACACTAGCTCTGTATGCAGTACTGGCCAGAGAAGACGTCCTGTTGTTATGGGCCGATCCAGGTGGAGTTTGTATCGGCTGACATTGATGAGGACATCATCAATAGGATATTCCGAATCTGCAACATGGCAAGAGTAAGCCCAATGTCTGCCATTTCTTTCTATTCTGGGCCAATTTTTCTTCATCCAGATGATTTTATTTATCTGGATTTTGCAGGAAGCAAACCAGATAGAGGCTACCCAGATAAGTGGGTGGGTGAAGGGAGGAGGACCCCTAATGAATTGAGTTCCCCACCTAGTCTTCTTAATGAAATTAGAAGTTATGAGGATATATTCTTTACATCCTGTAATACCATCAGACAGACTGGGTAACTCAATTGTTCAGCCTCTACCTCTACACGAACAAGAGGTTAGATAAGAGTGATTAAGTGGAAATACCAGTAACTAGACCTCCAGGCAGGACACCAGCCTGACTGACCTAATGTTCCTCAATGCATCTCAAAATTAGAGCATGTATCAGTGAAACTGTCTGGTGTCTTAAAGGGAGGGAATTATTATATTTCTACTTGATACTCACTAAAACTCCACTTAATCCCAAAATCTTATCTGGCCTCAGACAGGTTACCTACCATTCAGATAATGAGGACAGTTGACCTGAGTCTCTCTCTTTCCCAGATGCCCCTCTTTCGTACTCAAGATGGTTGATCCAGGGAAATGTGACCTAGTAAAAAGGGCATTAGATTTGGAGCCCAAAGACATGAGTTTGAGTCCCAGGCCCAGGATTTACTTAGCTAATGTGACTTTGGGCAAATCACTTCTACTCCCTGTCCATCTGTTTCCTCATCTATAAAATAAAGGCATGAGATTCAGTGATCTCCAAGGTCCCCTTCAGCTGTGAAATTCTGTGATTCTGTCTCCAGACTACTCCATGGCTTTAGATCCAAGCATCTCCTGGGGGTATTCCCAGTCCTAGCACTGCTAAAATATACTTTGTAAGAATCCCCATAAAGGCTGCCTACATGGTACTTTCACTTTCTTAGATCCTGTAAAAGATGACATTTCCATAGCACTCAAATGTAATGGAATCAACTGACTCTATTTTCAGCCACAGGACGGGTATCGTATTGTCCAGCACTTACAGTACATTGGCTGGCCTGCCTACAGGGACACACCTCCCTCCAAACGTTCCCTTCTGAAGGTTGTCCGGCGACTAGAGAAGTGGCAGGAACAGTATGATGGGAGGGATGGACGAACTGTTGTCCACTGCTTGTAAGTGTCTCAAAATCTTCTCCAGTGTGGGGAAAGTGTTTGGTTGGTGGATGGAAGTGTTGAAGCACACTGATGTATTTAATCAGATGGGATTCAGTACCATGGATAGCTGCTACTATTGGCTGAGAGGATTCAAAAGTAATCCAAATGAGACTGTGTAGTGGGGGTAGAAAAGCATTGACCTGGGAGTCAGGATTTTGGATTTCTAGTGCTAGATCTGCTACTGATTCACTCTGTGATCTGGAGCAAGTTGAATCCCCTCAGTAGGCTTAAGTTTGTAAAGCAGGAGATAATAAATTCGAACCACTTGATAATAAACCACTTGAACCACGGAACTCACAAGGCATCCCTAAGATTCCCTCTAGGTCTAAACCCTATAAACCTACAAAAACACTTTGCAAAGCAAAGCACTATAGAGATGGGAGCTGTTATTACATACTTTCTTCAGTTTTATGATGGGTACAGGATATCCTTGGTGGGGATATTTATTCTGCTGGTATAGAGGCAGCTAAGTGGCTCAGTGGATAGAACTCTGGACCTAAAATCAAAAAACCTGAATTTAACTGTGGTCTCAGATGCTCACTAGCTGACCCTGGGCAAGTCATTTAACCTCTGTTTGTTTGGAAGTGGTAATAATGGCAAACCATTCCAGTATCTTTGCCAAGAAACCCCCATACAGGGTCGCAAAGAGTTAGGCATGACAGAACAACAAATAGATTACCATCCATCCACACCTTTTCATGCTGTAAAGGGCAGAGGTCTTCTGACCTTCTACTATGTCATGAATGCCAAGGCAATTCTTAGGCTTTCCTGCCCCTTTCTATATGACTGGTACACCTTCTTTTCTAATTATATGTGTCCTTGGCAATGACTCTTAGGTTTCCTATTATGTATATATCAATGTTAGAAATGTATATCACCCTACATTTAGATGATGATGATATAATGTAGAAGGTCTTATGATAAGTGGAGGGAGATTTTAAAAAATAAGCCATTGGCCCTGTCCTCATCAGGCTTACTATCTATTAAGGAAATAAGACAGACACAAATAACAATAATACATAATAGGTGACAGAGTGTTCTGATGGTCTATAGAGGGGGATCCCCCCTTCATTAGGAGTTTAATGAAAGGCTTTAATTTGGATCTTATCCCAGTTGTCACTTTGAAGAGGCAAATCTCTTTTTTCTTTGTTCCTAGAAATGGTGGTGGACGAAGTGGAACTTTCTGTGCTATCTGCAGTGTGTGTGAAATGATCCAACAACAAAATATCATTGATGTGTTCCACATAGTGAAAACATTACGTAACAACAAATCCAACATGGTGGAAACACTGGTAAGTTTCTAGAGACAAGGAGAAGGGACGTTGGCTTAAACTAATTTTATTTCATTCAAATCAACAAACCTTTATTAAGCACTTATGTGCTAGACACAAGGCAAAGGGAGAAGAGAAAAATGGTCCCTGCCCTCAAGGCTCTTACACTCTACCAACAGACTTTGCAGAAAATAAACCTGAATCAGAATGGCAGTCAAAAGTCTAGGATTCATTTCTATTCCTCCCACAAATACCATATCCTGGCTCTAGGATAGGCCAAAGGGCATATTTCTCCACTCTGTAAAAATTCCTCTGCCAATACAATCCTCTCCAACGTATTCCAGGAAAGCCTTCTTCGTACTAATTCTTGGGGGAAAGTCAATCTGAATCATCTAGAAAGAAATTAAATTTTATTTATAAATACATTCAACAACTAGAATTAGGGTAAAAAAAGATTTTTCACTAATGTATTGGACTATAAACCAGATATTTTTGAATAGGAAAGATGACTGCACAAATCTGTCAAAGAATCAAAGAATGACTTCTAATTAGCATGCTACAATATTGCAAAGGTCTCTCATTTCATCCTTGGAGTTAATGCCTCCAGTGAAATTGATCATAAGCCCTCTGTGCCTTAATAGGTAATTTCAGGAGTTGCTATGACCAAAAATAAACCATTCCCAGTCAGCTAACTATAAACCTCACCGAACTTGGCTAAACTGACTGTTGCATATCACACACAGTCACTCAGCCTGCACGTACTTGAAGCCTTTCCAGCTTGGGAGTACCTGCCTGCAGTTACTTCACTGGCTTGGTTTTGAAGAACCCAGTTTTAACTATAGGGTGTGGAAATCTGGAGGCATGGGGAGAAGATAACTTGGGGAGTTTAATTAGCATATTGATTATTTTTAGGTAAATGGGTACTTTGGACATCCTCAAAAACTTCTTGTTTTCTTAAATAGTTTAAGAGAACTCCCTCTATAATCTTTTTAATTAATTTGATCATTCATTCATTCAACACTTACTTAATACCTACTGTGTACTAGATGATATTGGGGATACAAAGAATCAAGTCCCCCCTTCCTTCTAGGAGATCACAGTCAAGTATACTATTAATTTGCTTCCCAAACCTCTTTGTCAGAGATAGCGCTCAGGGAAATTTCAGTTCAGCTCCTGCTGAAATCTTTGCCGATTTCAAATTTGTGAAGTCTGACTGAATGAAATTTAATTCCTATTTATTCCTGGTGCCTCAATGCTCCATTTGTCTACCTAATAAGATGGGTTCACTGTAGGACTTAGCTTATTTTGATCATTTACTCTAAAATGGTCAGCATGAAAGGCACTATTGAAATGCAAAGTACTCTCTTTGCTTCTATTACATTTCCAGAAATGCCCCTGTTTGTGTGATGCAAGAAAGGTTAATTTCAAAATCAGTTTCTGTTCTAGGATGCACACAGACCAGAAAAGGTAGATGTGGATTAGACAGCCTAGCACTGTTCTGGGTAACAGGGGAAATGTGGTGACTATGAGTTAAAATCTGTCATGCATAACTTAAAAGCTAGGGATGCTCCATAGAAATGTTGTGAGGTGATTCTACCACAAGTTTATTGCTAAAGTTTCTAAGTAAAACTCCCTGTTAATGAATCTCTTCTTTTGTCCCTTTCTTAGGATCAATATAAGTTTGTATACGAAGTCGCACTGGAATACTTAAGTTCATTTTAGCCTAATGGAACAGGGAACCCTCTGGTATCTCAAAAATCCCCATTTCTCTCAAAGGCAGTAACCAGGGTATAAGGAGTGAGAGACTGGACAGATCCTGACACCACAGAGAAGACTTGGGGACCCCTGCTTTCCTCTGTAGCACTTACTGCTTCATCAATGGTCTCTTGTTCACCCCAAGAAGCTTAGAGGCCAGACGAGAGAGACTCCTTTCTAATGGCCCCATGTCTGCAGCATCATGTTGGATCTCCCCCACCTGCTCCTGGAGCAATTGGAATTTCTGATCCCAAAGCTCTTGCTTCTTTTGTTATTTTCAAGTTTGTGAATCTCATGTTACTGTCCTTTGGAAAAACCAAACCCAATGGAGGAGGAGACGTGGAAGGAGGGAGGCATGTGTGTCCTCCGCAACACCCCTATCCCATGGGGGTGGATTATAAAGAGCACAGATCCCTTATCACATGTAAAGGAGTCAAGTCCTTTAAGGTCATTGGTCTGTTGTCTTCTCCTTCTGGATCCCTGGGTACCCTCAAGCCCAATGACCTGGACGGACCCAACTGGGCCAAGCCTCCACGTGCCATTGCTGCCGCAGTGCCAGACTTCAGTGAATCCCCAGTGCGTCGCACACACACAACCTGCATGTGGCCCTGTTCCATTGCCATCCCCCTAAGCTTTGACCTCAGCTTTCTGTCTTGTTAATAGAATCAGGGCCAAACGCAGAATCCTGTTAATATTTTCTGGGCTTTTGTGGACAGCTGCGGGGATGCTCAAAAGCTTGTCAGTCCTTCTGTGTGTGTCCTAGATTGTGCCTGCCTCTTGTGTCGCCAATCAGGCATCTTGACCCCTGAAACTTCAGAGGACTCCTAAGTGGTGGCCCACTGAGTTTCTGTGATGATGCCACCCCTGTGAAGGGGACAGAGTATTTTTCAACAGTGTACCTGAAAAGAAAATGATTTTTTCAATGTAAAAAAGAAAGTTCATTTTAGCTTAGTGGAATGTAATAGTTTCTCATCTCATAAAAATGGAAATGTTTGAAGGATATGGCTAGAAGTTGTGTTAGCTGACAATGCGGGGTTTGGAAGGTTGGGTAATGAGTCTGAACAAGACTAGGTACAAACTGGGACCAGGAGCTAGTTTGGGTGAGTTACTTTGGCCCATACTGTGGATGGGCTTTCTTTCTTTATACATCAAATTCTTTTCTAAATAGCTACTACAAAATAGAGGGAGGAAAGGGGAGGCAAAGCCTATAGCTGCTACCATCTTGGTAAAGACAATATATGGTTATCATTAGTCCATTTCCTTTCTGGCCTGATAGAGGGTAAAAGGGATCAGCTCTGAGCCCCAAACACAGAGTAGGCCTCTTGAATATCATTTATTCTCAGTTTTTAATTTCTAAATCTCCAGAAGTCTGATAAAGATGTCGAGATACATTGTAGAATATAAATAAGCCCATTTGTCTCTTATTTGGATATCTTGTAAAATGAAAAGTCATTTCCCTTTTCCTTCCTGGAGCCATTTCCTTGGCTAACTCTCCATTTTCTAGTACAGTGGCCCCCTGGATCCTGGGGGAGCACCAAGCTATAGTGTGCTGTTTGTGTAATAATCCCTTCACTTTCCTGTTCCTTTGGCTGGGGAGAGAGACACTTCCTAATCACAGTTTCAAGAGGCCACCTTGGCATGTCTGTCTGATGAAGCACAATGTGAAGGAGGTAAGGGGGCACAGGGAGACCTGTGTTCCTCAGGGTACCAGATCGACCATGCCTCCCCTCTTGACTTCTGTTATTTCTCAGTTGCCCCCACCTTCCCACTCCTGCTTCCTGAAACTTAAACTTCCTTTCTGAAAGAGGAGATAAGGCTTATAATTAATCAATAAACAAGCATTTCTTGAGCACTTGTTATATGCCAGGCACTGTGCTGGGCACTGGGGATATGGAGACCAAAAAAGGAAATGGGCCCTGCCCTCAAGGAAATGCTTCTGGAAGAGGGTGCATTGACTAATTCATGAGAGAATATAAATGGTTAATATGAGAACCTTCTCAATGAGCAAGCTGGGATTGAGAGAGGGAGCAGCAAAGAGACACCGAGTTGGGGGAGTCCAGCAGGAGGTAGAAGCACCAGAAGCAAATGACCCAAACTCACCATTGGCTGCTTGGACATATGTTTACCCTTGGTGCATGCTGGATATTTCCAGTGTCTTAGAATAGTAGGGATGAACTATGGCCAGTCAGTACCCTAGGAGAGAACTGGAAACCCAGAGACATGCTCCCAATTCATTTCCGCAGCAGGGTGTCCTCTGAAGCATCTCTACCATTAGCCACTTTTGCCCACGAGGATCTTTTTGAGAAGTACCCACTAAGGAATTCTAATCCACTGGTGATGCTGTCTGCCCCAACTTAATACAGGGATAAACTCCTGGAAATGATCCTAAAGAATGTCTTCTAGACTGAGGATTAAGTGAGGTACTTTTTGTGGGGTCTGAGTGGGGAAGACTGCCATGCATTGAGGAGGTAAACAGCTACAAAGGGATTGGGAGAGTTATGGCAGAAGCCACCTTTAGCTACTTTCCAACAATTCTCTAAGCTTTGACTTCCAGCAAGACAAGACAAGGCTCAGGTCCTGGTTGTGCCATTTACCAGTCCCTCTCTCTTCCTGGGCCTCAGTGTCCCATTTTGTATAATGAGATGGGGAGGAGGGTTGACCATATGATCTGATCGATCACTTTAGCTTACCAATAAGATGGAAATTTTTTCAGGCTTAGAGATGTTGGAGCAAACACAGTTAGTTGCTCTATTCTATGCCAGATGTAAATTTCATTGGACAACTTGAACTTGGGGATACTAGGCCTGTGTGCCCTCCACCATTTTTCTATTCTTTGCTTTATTTTTTTTTCATTATTTCTCACCAAATATACAGGTATTGGGGGTACAACATTTCTGAGAAAGGCTTGGGCTGGGCTCCCCTTGCTAGGCTTTGTTACCATCAGTAGAATTTCTGGGGTCATGAAGGGACTTCCCTATGTGGGGGTCAACTTGGGCATCTGTTTCATGGCAGCCTGGAGAAAAAGTTCACACAAGGGGGAGTAACATTACTGTTGAGGTTAATGCTAAAGGCAGAGAAAGTCATACAGCAGAGTTCATTCCATTAAAGGCTTCTCACTCCCAAGCACAAGCCATTGCAACTCCACAACCCAGCGAATGAACAGAGTTGAAAAGGATATTGAAGGTCATCTAGTCCAGTCCTCATTTTTCAAATGAGTAAACCAAGACTGAGATTTACGTGACTTGCCCAAAGTCAGTGATAGAGCCAAGACTTGAACCCAGATCTTCTGACTAAACTGAGTGTTCTTTCTAGGGTAACACACAACCTATCATCTCTGAAAAGATTGCAAGTGCTGTGCAGAGCAATGCAGAGATACACAAAGAGTACAAATGGGCATCAGTATATTACTATGGCTTGTGTGCTAGAAGTGACCCTACTGAAAGACTCTCAAACACATCTGGAAGGCTAAGAAAGAAGAAGGACTCCTCATGTGGAAAGATCATGGGATAAAAATAAAACAACCCAAGAGATAACCCAAGTTATCCGTGAAATAGTCAAAGTTATAGAGAAAGTCCTCTGGAGGACTGTGAGAGGAAGGCAGCATGATTAGATGTGCAAGGGCTGAGATCTGGACCAGTGAAAGAACTTGTTGCTGTTCAGTCTTTCATCCACATCCGACTCTTCATGACCCCATGTGGGATTCTCTTGGCAAGGATGTTGGAGTGGCTTGCCATTTCCCTCTCCAGTGGGATATGGCGAGCAGAAGGGAGAAGGCAGGGCAACTGGGGTTAAGTGACTTCCAAGGTCACACAGTTAGTAAGCGTCTAAGACCACATTTGGACTCAGGTCTCCCAGTCTTACGGTGTTCTATCCACTGAGCCATTTAGCTGCCTGAACTATTCACACCAATGAGATCACAGACTCATTAAGACATGACAACATCAACCTATATACTTGTCATGTCTCCCCTTTCTTATCAGTAGTCCCTTTAGGAATCGGCCGTGGAGGGCTTACATTCTTCTGAGCTGAGCGGCAGGATGGGGGAGGACAGGGAGATATGACCTATATATAGGTAAGAGAAGCAGGGTAGTTGTTAAAAGAATCAGGAAGACAGTGTAAACAATAAACTCTGAACTTAATGGCAGAAGATCAGGATTTGGATCTAACCTCTGAAATGTGTTAGCATGTGGTGTTAAACAAGTCATATTTCTTCTATGTGCCTCAGTTTCCTCCCCTAGACAATAAAGATGATTGGATTAGACGATCCCTTAAGGCCTTTTGCTGCCATAACACTTTGGGATCATCTCTCCTGCCCCCTAAAAAGTCAGTTTTCCATCATTCCTCTGGATATTATCTAGGCAGCAGTGCAGAGAGGAGAAATTTCATCATAATTCTTAGGGCATGTTCTTTTCTAGAAAGTATGAACAAGCATTCATTAAGCACCTACTGTGTGCCAAGCACTTGGTGTAGGGACAGGGTTACAAAGAAAGGTGAATGACTGTCCCTACTCTCAAAGAGCTTACCATCTATTGGTGAAGACAGCATGGAAGCAGTCACCTACAAATGAGATGGAGTCAGGATCAATTGACGATAATCAATAGAGGGAAGGCATTAGGATTAGGAAGGGTCAGGAAAGCCTTTGTGGGAGCTGATAGTTTATCTTGGCCAGAGTGGAGTGCCTGAGGTGCATCCCACCCCAGGCACCATCATCATAAATGGTCCTTGTGAATTGGATGTGCTCACTGCAAGGACTATCCATCCTCATTATCCCTGGGGCAGATCTGAATCAGGCTTCCTGGCAGCCAGAAACTTTTCCATCTTACTCACTCTATTTACTCTTCAGGTTGCAGCCCTCTCTAGAATAGCCAGGTAATAAGCGAGTGTAAGGAAGTTGTCCACGTGTGTCCTTGCATCTCTCCAAAGAGAGCAAGGTTTTCTTGCAAGTCCATCAGAGCATTTGATGTCACTGATGCAGGCTTTCTTTTCTCAGAGTCCAAGATTAACACTGTCTCTTCTCAGAGGGAGAAAACTGCCAGATGCACCAGCAACAATGAATAAGGTCTTACAGGAATCTCCAGGCTAGCTTACCTCATTAGTAAAATGGCCCCTTGGTAAGATGGAAATGAGTGTGGAAAAGCCTTGGGGTCCCTTGATGCACAAATAACACCCAGGAATGAGGCTATGTCTAACAGTGTGTGTGTGTATGTGTGTGTAAAATCCTACATGCCCAATTATAGACTCTCTTTCCACCAGATGGTCTTCCCCAAAGCAGGTATTTCTCTTTGTCATATGTCATAGGTTTTAAAACTAGAAGGGACCTAAGGAATCATCTGTCCTTATTCTCTCATTGTGCCAGTGAGGAAACTGAGACCTCAGAGAAATTAAGTAACCCAGGCAAGGTTCAAACCAGGTCCTCTGACTTAGCTGTTCTTCTTCCATTGCACCTGTTTGTGCACTGACCTCACCACTGGAGAGTTATTAATATAATACATAATAAGGCTCAAAAAGTTCAAGAGACAGTGCACCAGAGTCATAGGAAGAATCATAGATCCAGAGCTTGGAGGGGCTTCAGAGACCATCTGCTCAAATCCAAATCCTCTCTCTTTACAGATGAGGAAACTGGGAACCAGAGGGGTTAAGTGACTGGCCTGAAAGCATATAGGCAGGTTCAGAGGTGGGACTAGAATTTAGATCCTCTAAGTCCAGATCTAATACACTATAGTGTGCTGCCTGAGCCTAAGGAGAAAGGCATGTGATAAGGAGGTAGGGAGTCTTTGCTCTGAAAGCATGAGGGCTGAGCTTGATGTTGAAGCATTGCTAAGGATTAGATGGCCTTGTTCACCAAATCCTCCAGCACTGGGTGGAGGAAACACCTTCAGATCATGAAATTGGCATTTAGGACAGAGAGGGGTCAGACTTTATACCAAGTAGTAGTAAACTGAATGAATTTGTTGACTTGACCTGAAGATCTATAAACACATTCCTAAAGAGGCTAAAATAGATTTCTAGACCCTTGAACAATGACAGGAGATTAAGGGAAATAGTGGTATTTGGATATGTATGTAATCTTTGAGACTGATGTCAAGGAAGAAGCCCAAAGCCAGCCCCAAATCATCTTCCAATACACCCATCTGAGACTGCATCCTGCTCCAGATGGCAAAGGATCTGGCCTTGGCTGGTAGTTCTTTCCAAGAGTAAAGAGAGTGGGCAGGTAAATCATACAATGTCCCAAATAGATCATTATTGGGAGGGTTTATCAGGCCAATAGCCCATCAGTGACCCAGAAAGAAAGAGTATGGGATCTGAGAAAAGTCATAAAGAAGAATACTAGGAAGGGAACCTGACTCCTCTGAAAATGAGCCCCTTCCTCTGTCCTGAGCACCTTAATCTAAGCCTGTTCACTCAGGTTCTCTAGACCAGGTGGTAGAGTTAAAAAATGTCTGTGCTCTTGAATGCATCTCTGGAAGCAAGGGACCACTTCCTTTGTCCCTCCTGCAGGTAGCAGGCCATCAGTGGAGACATTTCAAAGAAGATCCAGTGAAGATGAAGTTAGAATTCAGAAGCAAAGAATTCATCTCAGAGGAAAATGCCTCCAGAAAGAGGAGTAGGCACAGAATAGGGACCATAGAGAGATGGAGATGAACAGGGATAGTTCTGTATGTATGGCACCAAGGGAACAGGTCCAGGGAAAAGGCACAGGAGAGTCTGTGCCTGAGAAGCAGAGGTAAATCCCCTTTTAGAGACATGCTGAGGCCTTGGTAGGGTGCCAGATAGCACAGGAAAGAAGTAACACCCAGAGGTGGAGCTGACAACTCCCTGTTTCTCTATTTGCTACCACTGAGCCTGATAAGGCTTCATTTTGCTGCAATGACCAGGACTTTGACAAAGCAAGGAGGGTCACTGAGAAAGATGAAGTGAAGAGAGAAAATCAAATTACAATCACATTGAAGCTTCTAACTCAGGAATATGAAATGACTGCATCCAGGAGACAGACCTAGAATATTTTTAAAGCCACCATGAGACGGGTCTAGAATATAAAAAATCCACAATGCCAACGGGGTAGAAAAGACAGAAGGTGAGAACAAGCATTGCTAGCAGGAAGGTCATTCCATTAATTCATTCAATGTTGATTAGCCATCCACCTAAGATCATAAATCATAGGAGCTAGAGCTAAAAGAAACCATTGATGATTTTAGTCCAATCCTACCCCCTCCACTTTACAAATGAGAAGCTAGGTCTTGGAGAGAGGGAAAAAAAACTTGAAACTTAGAGGATCCTAAGATTTAGAGCTTCAATGTCACGTGGCCAAACCCTCTCCTTTTACAGAGAAGGAAAACAGCGATCCAGACCAGATATGTGAATTGCCTAAAGTTTGTACAGGTAGACAGTAGCAAAGCCAGACTCCAAGTCCAACACTTTTTCTCCTCTGGCATGATGCCTATGCAGGGCCCAGAGTCCCTGTGCCAGAAGAGATGCAAAGATAAATAAAGCATAGTCTTTGCTCTGTCTGCAAGGAGCTTATCCATCTGTTACAGGGGCTTTTTCTTTTCTGCTGTTAGACCCCTTTGGCAGGCTGGTAAAGTCTATGGACTCCTTCTCAAAATCATGTTTTTAAATATACAAAATCATATATGGATATAGATAATTTTAAAATAGTTATCGAGTTTTTCAAAGTTTGTGAACTCTAGGTTAAGAATCCCTGATCCAACAGATGAGACCTCAAAAAACAGAAGGCAGTATAGAGTGGGATGATTGCAGAAAAGAGGCCCAAAGTTTGCACAAGAGTTTAGAAGCACACCTTTCTGACTGGGAGACTAAGGAAAGGCTGCTGGAGGCTATGGCATTTGACCTGAGCCTTGAAGGATGGCATGTAGACTTTCAGTAGCCAGGAGTAAGGGGTAGGTGAAGGAAGAGTGGAAGCAAAGGTGGGGAAAGATTCAACTGTGAGGAGCTAGGCCACATTTTTCCTCTTTGAGATCATTTTCATATTTATAGATATTTCTCATTTTTGAACTAGCTTTCTCCACACATTTTCTCAATAGTGCCTAGATTTATACCACTTTAGCATAACTTCCTGACATGCACACAGTCTAGTGTTAAGTTTCTTATAAACCAAACTGGCAATAGCACCCTGGGCCCTAGCAGATATGACAGAGGAGCTACATTTAGCTCATGGTCCCCCCCCCCAAAATATTCATTCCCTTTGCTGAATTTTAATTTTATATAGTAATTGCTGTTTTCTTTCCAAAGCAATTTCCCCATGACAGCCCTGTGAAGGAGGCAGCACAAGAGTTATTTTATAAGTGATGAAACTGAGGCTGAAGCAGAGGGGACATTTCCCAGAATCACCTCACTGAGCTGGGCTCATGACTCCTGGCCTAAAACTCTGGGTCGCACATTTTGGCGACATTACATCCTCTCCCAACCTGTTAGGTGTTCAACCCACCACCAACCTGGAAGGGGTCCCAATCCCTTCATCCCAAAGGGAACAGTAGCCATGGTCTTGCCTTTTTCCACATTAAGCCAGTAGCACTGGCCCACTGTAACCAGAGGCTATAAACCCCAGATAAGTGGAGCAGAAAAACAAGTGCTAACAGAACTGAGAGAGGCTGGAGATTTAGACTGGCACTTGTAGATACACACATCATCCCACAGAAGTGCTTGTTGTCTAGGCTATAGGAAAGGGCACCATCTACAGTACCTTGGGACCACTCAGAGTCAGAGTGTATGGGGCATTCTCACAAGAAGAACCCTAGACTTTTAGCCAACAGCACTACATATGGTGAGATGTTTTGTAATGAAGAGCAATGGAAGGAGTCTCTTATCTTTCAATTCTATTCACAGCACTCCTTTTGTCCCCCATCAGAAACACTTTATGAGGGTGGCTAGGTGGCACAGTAAGTAGAGCACTGGCCTGAGAGTCAGGAGGACCTGAGTTCAAATCTGGCCTCAGATACATAACACTTACTAGCTGTGTGACCTTGGGGAAGTCACTTAACCCCAACTTTCCTGCCCTCCCCCCCAAAAAAAAGGGGAAAAAGATTTTTTTAAAAAAGGAAACACTTTACGATAATACCTACGTATAAACTCAGCTGGAAATGGAAAAGATCTCAGGGTCCTCTGGTCCTGGCCCTTGCTTGAAGGCAGGACTATGTAAGCCAGTTTGCATAAATCCAGGGTGAAAATCCCCACTGTTGTTTCAGTCATGGCCCAAGACAGGATTGGCACAACTTGCCTGTGATGTTTCACCAATACTAGTAAGACTTTGTATGTGCATCTTGTTAAGAATTTTAAAACTCTTTCATATTCATGATCTCATTTGATCCTCAAAGCCCTTCTGTGAGCAGTGCAGGGATTATTAGGCTTGGCAAAAGGAAAATCTTGTAATGATTACAGTGATTCAAAAGTAGAATGTGCAATCAGAGCCAGGAGAGGGGCAGGTTATGGGCTGTTTGGGACGTTTAGGCAAAGGCTGGATGGATGGTCCCTTGTCAAGGCATAGAAAGATTCCTCCGAGGTTCCCTCCCCTCCAACTCTGAAAATCTTGGACTCTGTGAGGACTAAAATGGGGAACTATTTTACCAGTGAGGAAACTGATATATTAAATGACTTGTCCAAGTTTTCACAGGTAGAAAATGACAGAGACAGGTCCAAATGTCAAGGCCAAGTTCAGAAAAAGTATCTTTATGATGAAAAAGCACACCTTCCTAGTCTGAGACCTCCTACACTCTGAATGCTAGTGAGGGCCATCAGATACCAACAGAAAATAACCCATGAAGGGGTCAGGGATCCAACTATTCTGGGAGCCCCAAGAAACTTGCTTGGCTTTTTAGGACATCCAGGAGAGTAGAATTGGTGATGTCTGGACCAGCAGGGATTTGCGTGCGAAACAGAGCACGCTGTTTGTGGTGAGTGATTTGATCTTTTTCTTATCTACAAAATAGGGTGGGAGAGGGTATTAGAGAGGGGACAGAACAAATATTCATATCTTGTTCTAGTCATTGGCTATACTCTAAGCCAAATCAGGGAAGCCTGGATTTTCATGGTTACTAAGAGCAGAATTTCTCAAGTATAACACTATTCATATTTCAACAATGCCATTGCTAAACCCAAGCAAATGAGAGAGCTAGGGGTGAAGAGAGGAGTGGCCTGGGAACATCTATTTAGTGTTGGAAAGGACTTGAGCATCATCTAGACCACTAAACACCCCCCCCCATATTACTGAGGGCCAGAGAGGTTAAGGAGCTTTCCATAGTAACACTGGCAATCAATCAACTATTAAGTGCTTATATTAATAATCACTTATTAAGCACTTCTTATGTGCCAGGGGTTGTGCTAAATGCTAGAGATACAAATACAAAGAATGAAATAATCCCTACCCACAGGGAGCTTCTGTTCTAATGGGATACCACAAGGATAAATATAAGCACATAAAGAATAAATCTAAGGAGGATAAATACTGATAATACAAAGAGGTTAAAAAGAAAACAAGATAGCTCCTGAGAGGGTCTATTGAGTATATCACAAAGACACTTCAGCAGAAGGTGTGGCCACGTCTTGAAGGAAGGCGTTCTGTGAGATGGAGGTGAGCAGAGAGTAAGGACACTGTAGGCATGAGGAATGGTCACTACAGAGCAGAGGCAGACAGCATGCTCTATGTGAAAGGCAAAGGAAAGGTCAGTCTCGTAGGATCACAGGGTGTGATAGGAGGAGCAGTGTATAGTGAGACTGAAAAGATAGGTTGGGGCCAAGTTGTAAAGGGCTTCAAGATCAAAACAGGAATTTATATCTCATCTAGAGGCAATAAGAATCCAATAGAGAATTTGAATAGAGGGCTGATAATGGTCATACCTGCACTTAAGGAAAGTCACTTTGGAATTGGTATGGATAATGGACTGAAGTGGAGAGAAACAGGAGGCAGGGAGGCCAATGGAGAGGCTGCTGGAATAATCTAGGTGAGAGGTAATAAGAGGCTGAACTGAGGTGGCAGCTGCCAAGTTGGAGAGAAGCAGCTGGATATAAAAAATGTAGTGGGGATGCAAAAAGCAGGAGCTGATGACCAATGGGCTATGTGGGGTGAGAGAAAATGTGTTGGCAAGGATGACACCAAGGTTGCAAACCTAGAAGAATGGTGATGCTTTTGCCAGACTTTGGGAAATTTGAAAGAGGGGTGGGTTTGAGAGGAAAGATAATGAATTCTCTTTTGAACATGTTGAGTTTGAGATGTCTCAGATGGGTTTTGAACCTAAGTCTTCAAACTGTAGTCTAATCCAATCTAGTATACTTTCCCTTGTACTATGGCTCCAGGAAGGCAGAAGCTGGTTCTTATGCTAATAAATTCTCAGAAGGAGGAACCACTGGTGGTATTCATTTGGCTGAGAGGAAACTTTGCTTCATTCTGGCACAGATTAATGGGTCAACATTTTAGAAAACCCCTTAGCAGTCAGTCAACAAGCATTCATTACGTGCTTACTATACATCAGACACTGCTGAATGTTAGAAAGAACAGCTCTGTTCCTCATTATGACTTGAAGTGGGTGATGGTGGGTAGAGTGTCTGGGGATGGACACGCTGAGACTCTAAGCCATAGCAGACAGAATATTTCAATGCCACTCACAAATCAACTTGTGTTTGAAGGAGATAATTAACAGATCAAAAGATAAAGTCTTACTTTTCAGATGACTCTTTGCATGCCAAACACTCAGTGCCAGGCACTGAGGATATAAAAACATAAATAAAACAGTCTCTACCCCCAAAGAGCACACTCTTCCTCTTCCATTGATGAGAAACAACATATACATATAAAAGCAAATACAAAATATTTCTAATGTATACATACATACAAAATGTAAATACAAAATGACTGGGGACACTAGTAACTGGGGAGACTAGGTAAGGTCTTGTATGGATGGTAGCGCTTGAATGGAAATTTGAAGAAAGCTAGGAATTCTAAGAGGTACAGATGATAAAGGAGGCATTGTAGGTATAGAGACCACTTATACAAAAGCACAGAGATGGGAAAAAGTACATTGTGTATGAATCTAGTTTCTGGGAAACTTCCTAAAGGACCTCAGCAACACAGCAATCTAGGTAGGTAAGCATATCTGAGTTCTTAGACCACCATCACCCTACTCCAGAGGAGCACTCATGTCCCAACCCTGTTTCAATGGGGGCATTTGAAACACAAACTGACAAAGTCTTACTCGAAATCTTACCTAGAGAAGAGAAGGTCAGAGGAGACATGATAACTGCCTTGAAGTATTTGAAAGGCTGCCATGCGGAAGGGAGATGAGATTTATTCTGCCTCAGAGAACAAAACTAGGGATGTGGGATAAAAATTTTAGAAAGACAAATTTAGACTTAAAAGGATTAAGGGAAAAATATAGGGGCCTTAGGGGCCATCCAGTCAAATGCCCTTACTTTACAGATGAAGAAACTGAAGAGGCTTGCCTAGGATCATACAGATAATAAATGGCAGAGCCAGATTTTGAACTCAGATCCTGTGACTCCAAGTTCAATATCCCAATCCCAATGTCCATTCTATTGAATCTCATCACCTTTTATATAAGGAAAAGTGGAATTGCCCGCATGAGGAGGTAGTAGGTTCCCCTCACTGGAAATCTTCAAACAGAGACTGCCTAACCACTTGAGTGTGTTATAGTAGGGATTCATTTGGGGGCTTGGACTAGATGAATTCCAAATGCCCTAGCAACTTATAACTTATAACTGCTAAATGAACCTGGGGGTTGTACAAAGACAAAGCATCCATACACGTGTGGGTAGCTAGAGTCTCGTACAAAGTTGTCTACTTAGCCAGCTTCCTAATTTTCCACAAAATCCTAGAAGACACTTAAACATGTTCTGATCACACATCTGAGTCTGAACTGTCTGGAGGGAAGAGAGCCCATCCCTCCCCCGCCCTTCCCTAAGCAGAAGGAAGAATACCTCACATGTCCTTTGTACTTTTGCTTTTTCCACACACTTTCCCTGAGAAGCATTTTCATTCCCATTTTCCAGGTGATTAAAATAACTCTCAGAGAAATGAAGGCACTTGCCCCAAGAATGGCTTCTCATACTGCTGGACAGCTCCTTTGTTAATTACAGAATAAGCCTGTATTCCTACCTAAGCATCTATTCATGAAAGGATTACTCACCTTCAAGGCTTTCCCTCTTCCTTTCAAAGCTTTCATCACAAAGCACATTGCCTCTGAGATGAAAGCCCAGCTTCTGACCTCTCCTTCTCCAGCCCCTGAGCTTTTTCTTGGCAGGCCTAAGAGAAAGGTGTGGAGGGAGCAAAAACACAAGTCACTGCAGCAGGCCAACTTAGCTGGGCATGTACTCCCCTTTCTCAACTTTGGCTAACCCACCACTGTGACTACCCTACCACTGCCACCATATATATATAGTTGAGTACCCAGGCTACACTAAGTAAGTTCAGACTAGCCAAGAATGGTGACAGGATGCAAACACATCTTCCTGCCACCTCTTTTGTTCTTCTTGCTAGAATTGCTGACTTGAGATGAAGATCTTCTTCTGTGTTTTCACCATTGGACCCTGGTCGCCTAGATTCCACTAGGAGTTCCTTGGATGCAAAAATTTGATCCACTGAGAGAAGTGTATTTACATAAGACCAAAATCTTCTTGCTATCCATGGTATCTATTCTGAATCTCAGTGACACACATGTGTATAGTTTGGGTGTTTGGTAGACAAAGCATGTATGAAACATGAACACAAAAAATGTCAGCAGTATATAGTGAGTTTGGTCCATTTGAGCTCAAGAAAGGAAGGCACATACTGTCAGGTTAAGGACTATCAGATCTATTTTTTGTCTGTACATTACAATGAAGTGTAATTTTTTTTCTTTTTGTTTACAACTGCAAGTTCATCCTATTTATTCTTGTAAATGTTCTCAGACAATGTTTGTAATATGGGCTGTGTTACAAATCCATACAATTAAATCTGTGATCCTAAGATTCATGTTTTCCTAGGAGATTTGCATTGTTGTCTTGTTGTCACTGGGGAAGGACTCAGAAAATGGCTTGGGAAGAAAATCAGATGAATTGCCTGTAGCATTACTAGTTTTGTTCACTGATAGCAGCTCCCAACTCTAAATAATAGTTTGTCCATAATGACCAAAAATGTCAAAATATCTATTCCTTGTGATTTTCCATGGTCAAGATAAGAGCACATCAAGAGCCAAAACTATGGTGGGATGACTGGAGCTTTGTCCACATTTAGTGACTGCCAAATTTAGAGGGCAATGATAGCAGTTATAGTCCTTCATCAGCAATAGCAACAAGAGATCTTAGTACCTAGTTAGCGAGAACAACTGTTTAATTGAAGAAACTACTGCATGATGGGTTGCTATGAGTTCATCCCTTAGCCTACCTTGCTATTCCAAAACAATGCGGACAAGGCAGCCTCATAGTAGTATCTTAGAGACTCCCCTTCATAAGATGGTGGCCTGCCCCTTCACCCCTCAACTGATGGCATGCTTGCCCTGTCATAAAATTTCCTGGTTAAGGCTCTGAATATGTGCCAAATATTTTTGTCCACTCGAGCTCGTTCTTTCTCTCTTCCCTTCCCTCCCTTCCTTTTCTCTCCTCTCTCTCTCCCCCTCTCTTTCCTTCCTTCTCCCTTTCCTTCCTTCCCTCTTCTCTTTCCTCCTCCTTCCTTCTCTTTCCCCTTCTCTCTCTCCCCTCCTCTATCCTTCCCTATCTCTGTCTCTCCCCCTCTCTTTTTAGTTAAAATTGAGTTTAAACATTTACAGAACAAATATGCCATCACACATATAATATATATGTATATATGTATAGACAGAGAAAGAGAGAGACATAGGTATTGATATAGATATCTCCTGTCATCAGAGTTTTTCGTTCATTACTTAAGGCAAATTCTATGGGATTGTTAGATTAATTTAAGGATGTGCATTTCAAAGAATGCTTGGTATATTGGAAAGAAAGCTGGCTCTGCTATCTAGGGACAAGAATTACCCATAACACATACCAGCTGTGTGACCTTGAGCAGATCACAACTGCTCAGTGCCCCAGGTTATGCTCAAAGACTCACAGTTACAAAAGAAGAGTTGCTGACCCTGAATAGCACAGGGAGTTCCATTACCTGGAAGTACTCCATAACAATGACATTATAGGTTCAAGCCTATTTAGAGCCAAGAATTTCAAAATCCAAGTGCCTCTACAGGTATATACACACATATGTGAACTTGTGTTAAGACTGTAAATTGTGAGGAAATCCTGCTTTCTGAAATTTTATCAGTTAATTAACATTATGCATCCTTATAAGAATATTTTTCATGGAAATCACAGGCTTACCAGTGTATATAATGCAGCAAAATATGATCTTGTTTTGAAAAAAAGAGGAAAGGGACATCACCCAGAGCAAAGCTCTTTGTAATCCTTCAGTAATTTCCCAATCCTATATCTTTACCCCAACTTCAGTTCACAGCACAAAATTTCAACATTTGCCAACTGGCTGATTTTTCCCTTGGGGACCCAGCTTTGTGCCTGGGCCTCTGTCTCTGGTTTCCATTGGTGACTGCTCACTCAGCAGAGACAGAGATGTCACTGAACAATTTCCTCCAAGCTGGGAGTGCTGGCATCTAAGACCCTGTCACTTTGGAGAAATTGGATTCCAGAGCAGTGCACCGTGACATGCTTTTCTGAAAGTGTCACCAGTTATAGAGATCATCTGGAACACCCACATGGGAGCTGCTCTGTGCCTGAGTGACCCATGAAAATGGCTTAAGGAAGCAACAAGGTGTAGCCATAGAAGCAAGGAACTTAAAGACTTCTAGTCCCAGAGTTGATATTAATTAAATAACTACTTGCCCTCTCTAGGCCTTGGTTTCTTCTGACTAGCCACTAAGGGGCAGGGCAGAGCAAAGCTAAGTGTCCTTTTGTCTCCTAACACTGACATCAAGGAATCAGTGGAGATGGCTTCAGTTCCCCATCCTCAGATCAGCAACACTATCCTAGGACTTCCAGCAGCCCAAGGTTCTTCTCTAGGGGACAAGGAGCTGCTTTCCCACCGGGTTTCCATTCTTTAGAGAATGTCTCTATGACCATGTAGATCCAAACAAGGTTTGTTGCCATCCTGTGTCATTGGCAGTCTGATGAACCCTATGGACTCCTCAGAAAGATGTTTTTAAATGCAAAAAATACATAGGATTATAAAAGAAGGCAATTTTATTGAAATAGTTAAAAGAAATATTCTTAATAAAGAACTTCCCTGATCTAGAGGATGATAAGGATTCACATGATTTCCCTTCTTGATTTGGGGTCTCCACTCACATACCCATCTTTCACTAAGGGTCAATAGCAACTCCTATCACTTTAGATCTAGCCTTCTCCCAATTCTCTCAGTTTCACCCTTTGCCTTCATTAATCAAGCTATTTTGGGTTAGTGACCACCAAGTTTTTATAGCACTGTTACTATAGCAAAGAAATTATTGTAGACAATTAAAGAACAGTTTATTTGCAGTTCAGGCTGCCTGGGGCTACAGCCAGCAAGGAACTTGAACTGGCTTCTCTCCTCTTTACCCCCTACCTTCTCTGGATGGAGAATAAAATTGTAGGGAATGGTGGGCAATTAAAGGGAAAGTCATTTCCCAGCCACAGTCAGAAAATGGGAAAGGAACATGTCCAGGACTCAATGTATATGGCTTACCAGGCCACTCTGACCTACCTCTTCCAGTAGCACCCAATATCCTCTGGTCTGCATTATTCATAGCTCATTTTGACCTCCACAATCTCCTCTGGGGTCTTTGGGTGGGGTCACCTTAGCTTACTCTGCTCTGGGTTTGGAGAGTCTAGGGTGCTGTCCCAGCCCTGGTGAGATTCCCAGCATCTCCATCATGGCTGCATCACCTCCCTACTTCAGCACCTCTTTGCAGAAGTTTACTGAATTTCAAAGTCAAAGATACTGGCTCTTGAGGAATGCTAGGAAATGCCTGCCCATCCGAATTCCTTCCAAGTGTTCCAGGTATCCCAGGGTCACATCTGTAAAATTATACAGTTATATATGTTTTTAAGGTCCCTTTCCAGTTCATTCTATATATTCCAAAGTCCCTTCTAGCCTTGACAATTTAAATTCTAGGGCTCATTCTAGATCTTAGCATTCTATACCTTGTTCTGAGGTCACTTCAGGCTCTGACATTCTATACTCTGTGTCCTGAGATCCCTTCCAGAGCTGACATTCTACAATCTATACTCTAAAGCCTCCTGCTGGCTTTTATATTCCACTTTCTTAGTAATTCTGGCTCTTGGTATTCTATATTTTATAGCCCAAGGTCCCTCCCAGCTCTGATATCCTGTGTTCTAAGGTCTTTTCTAGACATTCTACTCCCTAAGTCCTGCCCCGCTTCTAAATTCCCTTATTATGTTCAGGGGCACCACTATTCTCCTGGTTACCGACACTTGAAATCATGTTGTTACCTTTGACTACTCACTTAAAGTTACCTCACATATCCAATCAGTGTACTAAGGTTCCTATAGCTCTGAAACTAAGGGTTCCCATTCTGGGGTTGGGTAGCCAACCTCATCATTCAGATGACTTCCACTATTATCTACTACTCTTTGACTTTTGTCACAAATGAAAATGTGCCCTTTCTTCTTGCCAGTGTGACCCTCTACAGGCAACCTGATCTCATTACATCCTATCTTCTCCAACAGATTTCCTCCTCTATCATTCCTACTATCTCGGTAATCTTCAGGATCTCCCTGTCTGCTGCTCCCTACTGCCTACAGACATGCCCACATCTTCCCAATCTTTAAAAGACCCTCACCCAATCCAATCATCCCCAGTAGCTCTAATCCTATATATCTCTCTCCCCTTTCCATGGCTAAACTCCTTAAGAAAGCTATCTACAATCAGTGCTTCTACTTTTCACTTGGTTTCTGACTTCATCATTCAACTGAAACTACTTTCTCCATAGTTATCAATAAGCTTAATTGCAAAATCTGATGACCTTTTCTTAATCTTTATTCATTTTGACCTCTCCAAAGCTTTGATCACCCTCTTCTCCTTAATATTCTGTCCTCTCTAGGTTTTCATGACACTGATCTCTCTTGGTTCTTCTTCTACCTGTCTGATCATTCTTTTTCTTGATCTTTATCCAGGTCATACTTACTAACCATGGGTGTCCCCGAAGAGTGAATTCTAAAATCCCTCATCTTTTCAATCCTATTGGAAATGAAAACTTTGTGGTCTCACCAACTCTCATGGATTCAATTATCTCTATGCAAATAATTCTCAGATTTATCTATCCCTAAATTTTCTCTTGACCTCTAGTCTTGATGTCTATTGGATATCTTCAACTGGATTTCCTGTAAAGATCTTAAACTCAACATATATAAAATAGCAATCATTACCTTTACCCTCAAATCCTCCCTTCTTCTGAACTTCCCTATTACTGTCAAAGGCACTGCCATTTTCCCAGTCATCTGGGCTCAAAATTTTGGTGTAATCCTTGGCTCCTCACTTGCACTCACCTCACATACCCAATCAGTTGGCAAGTCTTGTTTCTATCTTCACAGAATCTTTCATATGTGCCCCCTTCACTCCACTCACACAGCCTTGACCTAAGTGCATACTCATCATCCCAATACCTGGTCTGTTTCCATTGCATTCTGACTGTTCTCCCTATGAACTTAGAAAGACAGTGGAGGATAGAAGAGCCTGGTGTACCGTGGCCCAGGGGGTGATGAAGAATCAGACACAACTGAACGACTGAACAACAAAATGTTCTCCCTACCTCAAGTCTGTCTCTACCCTAGTCCATCTTCCACTCAGCTGCCAAAGTAATCCTACAGCCTAAGTCTGCGACCGTGTCAACCCCACCCTTCCTCAGCAAGCTCCACTGGCTCCCTAACACTTCCATGGTCCAATATAAAAACCTCTGTTTGACTTTTAAAGAACTTCACAACCCACTTTCCCATCTTTCCAGTCTTCTTATTCTTTCTTCCCCCCCACTTCCTCGAGACGGGAAATACCCCAACACTCATCTTGCTTTTCCTCATGCACAGCATGGAATGTCTTAAGTCCATGTCTTTGCAGTGGTCATTCCCCAGGCCTGAACCACTTTGCCTCCCCACCTTTATGCCCTAGCTTCCACTAAGTTTCAGCTACATTCCTGCCTTCTTCAAGAGGCCTTTCCTGGGCCTCCCCAGTGCTGGTGCTTCCCCTCTGGGCTCCCTTCCATTGAGGCTGTCTATATCTTTTATGTACATAGTCATTTGCATGTTGTCTCCCCCACTGGATTGCGAGCTTCTTCACAAGGACTGTTTTTGTTGTCTTTTTCCCTTATCACAATGCCCAGCATATGCTGGCTAGTTGTTTCAGTTACTTCTGACTCTTCGTGACCCCCTTTGTGGTTTTATTGACAAAGATATCCAAGTGGTTTGCCCTTTCCTTTTCCAGCTCATTTTACAGATGAGAAAATTGAGGCAAACAAGGTTAAGTGACTTGCCCAGGGTCATATAAGTGTCTGAGGTTGGATCTGAACTCAGATCCTCCTGACTCCAGGGCCAGTGTTCTATTCACTGTGCAACCTGGATGCCCCTCCTGGCAAACAGTAGACACATGATAAATGCTAGTTGATGATTAATGTTGATGGTGAACATAATGAGAAAGATTCTGATGAGGAATCTCTATGATCCTAAACTGTCCCTACGTGGTAACTGTAAGTATCCAGCCTTCTGCAGTCATACACTTGATGTTTCAAGACATGGCAGCTATTTCCATGAGATGTTTTAGATCCCTCTGTTTCTGTTCCCTATCTCTTGTTTCCTATGACTGACAAACATGCCCACATCTCCCCAACCTTTAAAAGACCCTCACCTGATCCAATCATCCCCACCAGCTGCAGCATTAGGTTGATGGCACCAAATTTAGCCTTGTAATGACTGTCATTTTTCTGAATGGGTAACAACGTTAGGATCTCAAAGACACAGCTCTTCAAACCAAATCAATCCACTCTGAGGCGAATCAAGAAAAAAAAAGAATAGCAAACGAGCCATGAGGATCTTCCTGAAGGCCCTGCCCATCTGTGTGGGCAGCATGGGGACAGATGGCAGGCCTGCACTGGGCACAGAATCTCATACTCTCAGAGGTCATCTGACTAGTCCAACCCTCCACTCCAAGCACAAGTATCCTTGACAGGGGTCACCCATCCCTCTGCTTGAATACTTCCTGTAATGAGGCACTCATTCCTTTTCTGAGACAGGGAGGCTGATAGCAGATATGTGGCCATCACAGGGAGCCAAGGTATTTAACTTCTGTCTAAATGCCCTCAGCTTCAGACTATATCAACTCAAGGACCACAGTAGGGTGAGTTAGGGGAATGGTCCTTAACTCTTTAGAAGGCAATTTGATGGAGTGAAATGAGCCCTAGTGTGGGAGCCAGGGGACCATTAACTTGTGGCATGTCCCCGGGCACTTAGTTTTCTTCTTTGTAGAATGAGAAGGGTTGGACTAGATAGCCTCTGAGAACCCTCATCCCCGTCCCCAGTTCTGATGAAAACTCAGTGATTGCAACATAAGCTTAACTGACTTTTCGAAGTAGGGAAATGAAGCAGAGACATTAAATGCCTGATTGCCTGGAGCCTGTGGAGTTAGGGTTTGATTCCAATGTCTGCCCTCCCCTTGCCAGAGTATCACTGATCCTTTATGGGGCTACACAGGTAGTACTCATGTTCTTTATTTTCAAATCACATGGCTCAGGATGGCATCGAATGGCAGAGCTGACCGAGATCATCAGTCCACCCTTTTCATTTTAGTGGATGAGGAAACTGAGTCCGGGTGTGGGAGAATGACATAGTCTAAGGTTACATAGAAAGTAAGCCCACACACACACAAACACACAAAGCCCAAAGCAAAATGTCAGATGGTTTCATGTAATGACAGCCACATGAAGTTCTGGTTTCTTTATTTCACAGAAGAGGAAACTGTGGCCTGGAGAGGCAAAATGTCCAGGGTTACCATGCTGTCTGAGCTCATTTAGTTTAGAGAAAGCTCTCCCCTTCCCTCTCCAGGGCCAGGCCTTGTTCTGATGAGGGAGCTAGGCCCTTTCCTTTTAATTAGCCAGTCCTCTTTGCCGCTGTGTCAAGCCTATGAAACAATTCTCTCCATTCTCATCTCATCTGCAACATCAGGGGGCCAACGGGGCCTGGAAACCTGAGTGGGGACTTGGGAGCTGTTACCAGATGAAATTGCTCACCAAACTGCCGAAGCACTAGGAGACCTGAGAGAAACCCTGCTTGGGAGGAACCAGATCACATGCTGAAGGAGGGGGCTGCCCGGCTTCCTGCTGCAATCATGCAGCGTCTGCCCCCTGCCTGCCTCTCCTAGACACTCCTCATAGGGGCAATAGGGAAGCTTAAGTGTCTTTGGTTCTAAGCCTGGGCCCCAAGGCTCTAGTGAATGAAACAGCTCCATCTGGAGTAGGGAGCTTTTAGAGGTTCTTACAGGAAAACTTGGTAGTGGAAGGAGCCTGGCCTGCATCCTGTGCCAGAAACTAGCTTTCTGGCTTGGAGCAAATCCCTGGCTTCTCTGAGCCTCAGTTTCTCCATCTATAGGAGGGAGGGAGTTGGACTACCAGCATGATGCAATGGGATGAACACTGGATCTGGACTCGGACAACCTGGCTTTAAATGTGGGTTTTATTGCTGCCTGGGTAACCCTGAGCATGTGATCTATCTGGGTCTCAGATTCTTCAACTGTAAAATGGAAGGGCTAGGTGACTTATGTAGTCTATTTTTAAATTTTTATTTTATTTTTAATTTACGGAATAAAACAAGCATTTCCATAACAACATAATAAAAAAAAGATGACTACCCATGAAACTGCAAATCTATTATGTACAACTTGCTATGCCTTTTAAACATATAATGACGTTGACATGTAAATTTCATTTTTTTCTTCCCTCTCCCCCTCTACCCTAGAGATGGCTACCTTTAGACAAAAATCAGTATATATGCCTAAAAGTATTCTACACATACTTCTTTTTATCAGTTTTCTCTGTATGCAGATAGCTTCTTTCTTTACATCCTTTATAGTTAATTTGGACATTTATAATAGTCAAGATGACTTGTTCACTCAGTCACTTCTAGCTCTAGTTCTGGGGTCCCATGAGCCTAAGCCAGGGGTGGGGAATTCTTTTGGGACTGGGATTCCTACCTGACAGAAGTGGGGAACCTGTGACCTTTGGGGATTTATTCTGTGATGTTTGGATTCGTCAAAGGGCCATCCATACTTGAGGACCTAGAGGGCCACATGTAGCTTCAAGGCCACAGGTTCTCCACCCCTGGCTTGGGCTCTAAGGCCCTTTCCATTTCAAAATTCTATGATTTGCTTCCCATTTTCCAAAGTTATCCAAGTCTGCTCAGCACTGAGATGATGGCTATCCTCTCCGCCCTCCAAACCACCACTTACCCACCACCACTTAAATATTCTTTTTATAGTTTTCCAGTGAGGGCAACCTAAGCAGTTGTGAAAGTGGAAAGAGAATAGCAATCATGGAAACACAGTCTCATAAAACATCAGGACAGTGAGAGACCTTTGAGACCACTCCATCGAAGCCATTCTGTCACTTGACAAAGAGGGAAACTCAAGTCCAAAGGGGGTGTGACATGCCCACAGACACAGAGCCTCAGAGGCAAGATTCAGACCAAGGCAGGCCTCTGATTCAAGTCTAGTGCTCTGATCTGGCAGAGGACCTTAGAGGTTTTTGATCCTGTACAACCCAGTTTACAGATGTAAAGACTGAATCCTAGAAAGGGAAAAAGAATTGCCAAAGGTTGACAAGCTAGTTGACAGCAGAGCTGGGGAAAGACCTCAGCTCTCCCGGCTCGCTAGTCACAGCACACCGCCACCTCTGGGAGTACTTATTTAGTCACTGGGTAGGAAGCAGGCTCCCTCTTTCTAAAAGAGAATGTACCAGAATGAAGCAAAGAGGTGCAGACTGGAGGGCAGGACACAGATAATCTTTCATAGTTCTTTTTCTCCCAGCTGTATCTATATTAAGAGCAAAAGTTTCTCCCATAAAAAGAAGTCTTCATTTTAGAGCAGGATTCATCAAAGAATTCTTTTGAGTTTAGGGGCAGCTGGTGGCACAGCAGATAGAGTTCTGAGTCTGGAATCTGAGTTCAAATCTAGCCTCAGACACTTACTTGACCCTGGGTTAGTCACTTATAGAAGCCCTATGTCTCAGTTTCCAGTTGTGAGAATCAAATTTATAAGAGGGCTTAGCATAGGATCTACTACATAATGGAAACTTTATAAATGCTTTTTCCCTTAAATAGCAAATCTTCTAGTGAACTGGAAATATGACTCAATCAACACCTAGTTGACTTATAAAGCCATGCATACCTATGGTTCACAAGAAAGATGTTCCTATCCTACTTTCCCACAAGACCCAAAACTCAGAAATGAAACTAGGGTTAGACAGATGGGCACGCAGCCAGGACACAGAATGGGGAGAGGGAGACCATAAGGGGCATATTTTTCAATGAGTTTTTTATAAATATGCGATGTTTCTAATCCCATAAGATCCTGCTCTCTGTGGCATATACTTACTTGTGCTAAGTCAAGCTGCCCATGCTACAGAAAAGATCCCCAGCATCCTTGTGGGCAGTAATTGGATGTGGGAGGAGGAGGAAAGATGACAGAGAAGGAGACAGAAGCTTGACTTTTGCTCTCAACCTTTGTGTCCATATGGACCATGATGGACTGGAGTCACCGAAGGAAGAGGGAGAAGAAGATGAGCAGCGGACCTCCTGGGCACTGTCATGCTGACCTTCCCCCAGGGAGTCCGGATGTGAAAAGGAAGGAGGAGACAGAGCTATGAGGGTCAGACTTGCTGCCGGGATTCTAAATCACAGAAACTGATGAAGCAGTGAGAGGTAAAGTATGGCTTGGTTGTGGGAAAGGAAGTACACGTGTGTGTATGTACATACATATATACATATATACACACATATCTATATATCTGGATCTCTGTAAGTTTTAAATTTACACACATATACATACATACATACACACATATACGTGTGCATATATATATATATGTGTGTGTGTGTGTGTGTGTATATAAATATATATATTACCTTCAACTATCTCATTTCTTTGGTCCCAAGATACTCAACTAGGAGCTTGTGTTCTAAAAATGCTCCCAGAGTGCCCAGCTATTATCTAATCAGATTGAGATCATTGTGACTATTAGATAGGCCAGAGATACTTCAAAAAGCAGCCTAACATGTGAAAGGGCCCATGGTACAGTGGGAAAACTATTGGCTCTTGAGTCAGAAAGCCAGGGTTCAAATATGTTTTTGAAACATGCCACTTGTGTGACCTTGAGCAATCCTCTCTGGGTCTCAGTTTCCCTCTCTGTAAAAGAAAGGTAAATGGGCTATATGGCCTCTGAAATTCTTCCCAGATCTATTATTCTGAGTCTATGTTATGGTGAAATCAGAGAGATAAAGCACCATGAGCTCACTAGCATCAGAGAACAGACTTCAACCCGTCCAGGACTCTATTCAAAATGCCACACTGCCCGTCAGTTATCTCACACTTGAGTCAGTCCACTCAAGGCCACTACTTGTAAATGACTGGATCTGCCCAGGGCCACAAGAACAGAGATGCTGAAATAGAGATTTTACAATACCTAATTAGACCCAAGAAGTTCAGAAAACCTTCTACTCTACTCTAGCTTTCTTGAATAGAAATTACAGGTTTGTTCTCCAGGCCTCAACCAGAGAGCCCTTGATAAGACAATTCATCTGTTTAAGTACCTTGAGAAAAATACCTTGATTGGCTTGTAAAAGCCCATCTAGGTCAGGATAACCTCAACTCATTTTTTAAATATAATTAAATCTTCCGTAAGCACATGTGAAATACAAGCACTGACAAGGACATCTAGACCCATACCAGATGATGGGCTCCAGGGTAAGCGACTTTCTAGTACAAACACCCCTGTGTTTCTGGTTAAGGACAGAACAAAACCTTCCCAAGACCTTGGCTGGAGATGATCAAAATGAACAGCAGACCTGCACAAGATGCGAGATCTAGGGAATATTTGTGAACCTTCTCCTGCTTCTCTGATCTTCCAGTACCCACCAATGAGGGAAAAAAGATGAATAAATAAAATTAAAGACCGGTTAGGCCAGACTCCTTGCTCAACAGAGAACCCAAAGCATCCCAGTGAGGTAGCCTACTGGTACAGCAGCTAGAACGTTGGGCTTGGAGTCGGGAAGACCTGCATTCAAATCTGGCCTCAGAAACATACTAGTGGCATGATCCTGGGCAAGTCACCTAGACTCCCTGTGCCTCAGTTCTCTCATCTGTAAAATGGGAATAATAATAACATCTACCTCCCCTGCCTAAGAAGCTTCAATGACTCCCTATTGCCTCCAGGATAAGATTCAAGTCTCACTGTTGGCATTTAAAGTGTTTCACAATATGGTACCAGGTTCTCCAGACAAATTGCATATGATTCCCACTCATGACCTATTATGTTCCCACCAAATTGGCCTGCTTGTTGTTCTTTGTGTATGACATTCAATTTCCTGCCTGGAATGCTCTCTTCCCCTTATCCCTACAACTCCTAGATTCCCCGTCTCCTTCTAAGACTTGGCTCAAATGCTACCTCCTACACGCAGCCTCTGCCAATTACCCCCAATTGGTAGTGCTTCTTCCCACAGCCCTATCAAAATTACTTTGCATTTATTTTGTATAAATCTTGCATTTGAGAGAAATTAGAGAATGGATAGAGAGCTGCTCATAGAGTTAGGAAGGTCTGGCTTCAAATTCTACTTCTGACACCTAATATGGCTATGTCACCCTGGGCCAGTCTCCTTACTTCTTGGTGTTCCCACACAGCTCTTAGAGTAGAGCAGGGTTAGGGAACCTGTGGCCTCAAGGTCACATGTAGCCCCGTAGGTCCTCCATCATGGATCTTTGATTGAAGTCAAAGTGAAGTTTGATTCTGAAGTTTGGATTCAGTCATAGGGCCACACTTGAGGACCTAGAGGGCCATATGTGGCCTTGAGGACACAGGTTCCCCACCCCTGGACTAGAACTTGCAGAACAACTACTGTTCTGCACTGGGGGAGAGAGTTTACTCTTTGGGAATTTAACACACCAGTGAGATCACAGGTTTTATGAATATATATATATATATTTACAAATATGATATGTTTACATGTACTATATTTACATATATAAAATATGTTTACACAAATTTGAATTTTATAGATATACACATATATACATACACACATGCATCATATATTTTATTGTATTCTATATAATTATATATTTAATAAATACTATATATTATATTACATTATACTATATATTGTGTGCATATATTATATATGCACATATGTATATGTGTATATGTACATAGTATTTGCTTATTTATGTACATGCCATATTCTCCCCAATCCTCTCTCAGGAGAATGTAATCTCATTGAATATAAAAACTTCCTAATATTTATCTTTGTATAATAGCTACAATGCCTGGCATAGTAAACACTTAATAAATGTTTATTGAATTGATTAGAGATGGGTAAACAGATGTAGAAAACTTATGTGACTTGCCTAGAATCACATAGCTATTGTCTTAAAGCCAGGACCTGAATCTGTCTCTCAGCTTGAGGTCCAGGGCTATGATGATGGAGAGATCATTACCCACTAGAGTTGTCAGAAAAGATTTCAAATATAAGGTGAAGGGGCAGCTAAATGGCACAAGGAGTAGAGCACTGGCCCTAGAGTCAGGAGGACCTGAGTTCAAATCTGGCATCAAACACTTCATACTTACTAGTCGTGTGACCTTGGGCAAGTCACTTAACCCCAAATGTCCTGCCTTCTGCCCTCAAAAAAAAAAGCAAAAAACAAATTAATTAAAAAGGGGCAGCTAGGTGGTGTAGTAAATAGAGCACCAGCCCTGGAGAGGAGGACCTGAGTTCAAATCCAGCCTCAAACACTCAACACTTACTAGTCATGCAACCTTGGGCAAGTCATTTAACCCCAATCACCCTGCATTCCCCCCTCCAAAAAGAAAAAAAAATAGAGCACCCACCCTGGAGTCAGGAGGACCTGAGTTCAAATCCAGCCTCAAACACTTAACACTTACTAGTCGTGTGACCTTGGACAAGTCACTTAACCCCAATTGTCCTGCCTTCCCCCTCAAAAAACAAACAGGTAGAGTATTGACAGGAGAGATAATAATGGAGTGGGGATGGCATTCAAACACAGCAAACTGTGAGATCAAAGACATGGAGGTCATGAAGAGTGACGCATATTTAGGGGATAGTAACAAGTCAAGTTTGGTAGTAGTATAGAGAGTATTCTAATAATAATCGTTCATAATTGTCCATAATAATAGCTGATAGTAAAGGTGATGACAATGATAACATTTCTATGTTATCTTAAGGTTTACAACATGCTTTACTTACATTATCTCATCTGGTCCCCACAACCCTGGGAAGTAGGTGCTAATATTACCCCATTTTACAGATGAGAAAATTGAGGCAATTGTGGTTAAGTGACTTGCTCAGGGTCATGCAGCTAGTAAATGTCTGAGGCGGGATTCAAGCTCAGATTTTACTGACTCCAAGTCCCATAGTCTATTCATTGGCTGCCCAAGAAAGAACATGTAGACAAGAAAGATGAAGGTGGGAATCAGACTCTGCACGTGCAGAGAACAGAGTTTATTTGTGTTTGGTTGAGAATCTGCAGTGCCGAGCATATAGTAGGCATTTAATAAATCACAGCTGGATTGCATCTACTCAGCAGACAAAATAGATGCCTTAAAAGCTTTGGACAGGGGAGTGAAATGATCAGAACTGTGCACCCAGAAGATTAATCCGGCAGCCAGTGCAGTATGATATTGGAAAGAAGGCCATGAGCCCTGGATGAAGACTATTACTATAGTCTAGGTGATAAATAATAAGGACTTGGACTGGAGCAGTCTCAATTGGCATATAGAGGAAGAAACAGATGTAGAAAAGCATGGAATGGACTTAGCAACTGATTGAGTGAGGGATGGGAGAGAGAGGGGAAGGTCAAAGGTGACCCCAGTATTGCAAGTTTGCATTACTTGGAAAAGAGTGGATTTGTTATAGACAAGAAGTCAGAAAGATTTGAGTGACACAAGGGTACTACTCTGCTTCAAATATTCAGTGACTTCTTATTTCCAACCAAATGAAACTTATTTTAGGAGGAAAACACGTTGTCTTTTGCTTATTTTACTTAATTTGTTGTATCTGATTAACAGGCCGCCCTTCCCTGCTCCATGGACAACCCCTTGTTTGTACCTTCGTATCCCACCCTCTATTTCTCCCCCCATAGATCACTCCTAATTGAGGCCAGTGTCTCTAATCTCCAATGTCTCCCTAGCTATTGGCTAATTTACTGCTGCCTACAAGTACACACAGGTGTCTCCTGTCAAAAAAAAAAAAACCCCAACAACCTCATTTTACTCTAACATTCCTTCAAGCTCTCAAGCTATTATATTGTCTCTCTTCTGCCTTTCTCAGACAAACTCCCCCCACAAAAGCTGTCTGTGTTCCTTGCTTCCATTGCCTCTTCTCTCACTACACGACCTTTTGCAATCTGGCCTCCATCCTCATAACTCAACTCAAATTTCCTGTCCAAAGCTACTAATGATCTCTGAAATGCCAAATCTGAAATCCTTTTTTTAGTCCTCATCTTCCTGCATCTCTGTAGCATCTGACACTGTGAACCACTTTGTCCTCCAGAATACACTGTCTACCCTCATTTTCCTTGATAATGTTCTCTCTTGGTACTCCTCCTATTCATCTGATCACTCTTCAGTCTCATTTGGGGGCTCATTGTCCAGGTCCTAATCCATACCTGTAGGTTACACCAAAGATATGTCTCAGGTACTCTCATTTTCTTTCATTCTACTGCTGGTGACCCCTTCAACTCCCACGGGTTCAATTTTCACCTCTATGTAGATGACTTCCTGGTCTCCAGCCCAAGTCTCTCTTCTGAGGTTCAGTCTCAAATTGCCACCTGCCTATTGGATATTTCTAATTGAATGTACCATAGCCATCTCAAACTTAACGTGTCTAAAACAGAACTCATTATCTTTTCCCCCAAATCCATCCCTCTTCAGAAGTTCCCTATTCTATGTCAGAGTTCTCACCACTCTTCCATTCCCCCAGATTTTCATCCTCAGAGTCCTCCTCAATTCCTCATTCTATCATTCCCCATATCCAATCAGTTGCCACGTCTTGCTGATTCTACATAAACAACACATCTTTCACTCATCTCTTTCTCTCCACTTATACCAGGCCATCTTAACTCACACCTACATCACCTTTTGACTGGACTGTTTGAATGATGTCCTATTTGGTCTCTTTGCCTCAAGTCACTCCTTATTCTAAACCATTCAACTGCCCATGTGATTTTCTGAAGTGTGGGTCTGACCATGTTACCTCTTGGCTCAAAAACCCCAATCCTTCCCTATTGCTTCTCGAGCCGAATATAAACCCCATTGTTCAGTATGCACAACCTGGCTCCAACCTACCTTTCCAGGCTCATGGCCCTTAACACACTACACATGAGCCAAACTTGTGGTGGTGGTGGTGTTTTTTGGCTGCTCTTCATACTCATTTCATCTCCTCTCTCTGGGTCTTTGCACTGGCTGCCGCCACACATGCATCCCCACACTGAGAATGCACTCCTTACTCACCTCCATCGCTTTCAATCACTAACGTTCTTTAAAGCTAGGTCAAGTGTCACTTCTTACATAAGGCGTTTGTCCCCAGCCTAGTCCTCCCCACACTCCCTGAAGGTAGTACCTTCCTGACCAAATTATTGTGTATTTATTTTATGCATAGTTTGCATACCCAAAACCAGCAGAGTAGAGTGGATAAAGAACCAGTGTGAAAATCAGGAAGGACTGGGTTTGGATCCTCCAATATGTGACCCTGGGCAGCTCACTTAATATCTCAGTTTCTTAAGCAGCTCTGTAAGACTGTAAGTTGTAGAGAAGATACAGACCTAAAGTGATATAGAGACTTTCCTCACCTAAGAGGACATAATGACATTATCTTATCCTAATTTATTATCCTAAATTTATCACCCTAAAATAATGAAATCACAGATATAGTCCATACCATATATAATATGTATGGATATTATATATGTGAAATATAATATCCATACATATATGTGGGACACACACATATATACACACATATCCCATATGAACACAAAACAAAATGAAAATTTCTTTTTTTTTTTTTTGGAGGGCAGTTGGGGTTATGTAACTTGCCCAAGGTCACACGGCTAGTTTTTTGTATTAAGTATCTGAGGCCGGATTTGAACTCAGGTACTCCTGACTCCAGGGCCGGTGCTCTATTCACTGCGCCACCTAGCCACCCCTCAAAATGAAAATTTCTGATGGAATGCAAGCTCCTTGAGGACAGGAACTGGTTGGGGGGGGGGGGCGGTTGGCTTTTTTTGGAGGGGGAGGGCAGGGCAATTAGCGCTAAGTAACTTGCCCAAGGTCACATGGCTAGTAAGTGTTAAGTATCTGAGGCTGGATTTGATCTCAGTTCCTCCTGACTCCAGGACCAGTGCTCTATTCACTGTGCCACCAAGCCACCCCCAAACTGATGAAATTTCTTACATTTTTTTGAACTGTTTTATTTTTAACATTGTATCCCCAGTGTCTAGCACAGCTCCTAATAAATGCCTATCAGCTGATTTCTTGACAGAATAGCAAAGAGTTCTTTCCCTGCACTCTATTACACTTATATCAATATGGTTCATTGGAACCCCTTGCTAGAGGACCTTCACAGTGAACTCCCTGGGGAATGGCATGGGGAAGAAAAGGAGAAAGAATACTGTGACAAAAGGAAGAAATGGAAGGAGAGACAGAGAAAAAGAGAGAGGCGGGGAGGGGAAAGAGAGAGTGAGAAATGGAGAGAGAAAAAGAAGGGGGAGGGAGAGAAGAAAGAGGGAGAGAGAAAGGCAAAGAGTTGGAGAGTGAGGGGAAAAGAGAAAGAGAAAGGGAGAGAGAGAGAGAGAGAGAGAGAGAGAGAGAGAGAGAGAGAGAGATAAAGACAGAGATATGCCTGAAACAAACTGAGGAGAGAGTGAGCTCCCCCAGACCAACCTGCCTTGCCAAGCCAACCAGCCATACCTCTTTTCTCCAGCTTTATATTTTCTCTAAACTGCAGGATGTATAGTTTTATTGGCACCCCTGCTTTCCCGTGGCAAGGATGTTTATGAAGAAGGATTATTTATTTGGATCATCTCTCTGTTCCAGTATGGCCTTACAAACATCTGTTCCTTTTCTACATAAGCCCAGTATGTAGTTTGCTCACAGAGCAGCTCTGATTCTTCTTTAAAAACAAGAAAAATTTACCATCTTAGGGAGAGAGGGGGGTATTCAGTGGTAGGGGGGCGCGGTGGAGATACTGTGTGGTTTGGGTTCTACAAGATTTTGGTCTGTGTTTCACAGACTGCCTGCATATTTGGTTGGGCCTAGATTCCTTCAATCCTGTTTTGATCCTTGAAAATTTTTTGTTGAAAATTTTTCTACTGAAATGTATTATTTCCTTCATGCCCACTGGCTTCATCTTCATTCAATTCAATTCAGTGGTTGAATTGAATAGATATTGGTTGGAACATTTATTGAATAACTTATATGTAAAACAGAGAAACAGGTATAAGACCTTAGAGCCAGAAAGACTTGGGTTCAACACCTGCTGTGGACACATCCTGGCTCTATAATCCCCTGAGAGAGACACTTACTCTCTTATGTCTCCAGGCATCTATCTAAGTCTATCAGTTACAGAAGCTTTGCTGGTCTGTATCATATAGGGAGTTTCCTATGTGGGTTCCATATCTTAATGTTGTTTTAGGTCCAAATTTCACCCCTTTCACTACCAAAAATTGTGATGCACATTTTACTAGGTGCTGGAGACACAAAAACATGCATCGATACCCTCCAGTAGCTTACATTCTAAGGAAAGACTGAGGGAAATATAGCCAGGGATGAGCTAGCAAATGTTTGATAACCAGCTCTCCAGAACAAAAAGTGTAAGTATTTTATCTATATTGTTTTATCCAAGTTTTATCTATATTGTTAACATTTTCTCTATCTCTTTCTTCACTCCAGACATTCAACAAAAAATAAATGAAGCCTTGATTTGTTGATTTCTGAAGTGTAATTGATCATGTTCAAAATTTAACTATCAGCTATCTAACTGTACTACTCAGCTCCTGCACACCGCTGAATCCAACATATACACAGATAAGACAATGCCAGATAGTGAGAGCTCCATAGAATGACCTAGCAAAGACTTGCACTGTGAGAGCACCCCTAACCCTAGCCACGTCATTTTTATGGTTCCTTGATACTGGGAAACACTGCTAATCTCAAGCTCTTCTCCAGCCAGGACTGGAAGAAATATACAAGAACACAACATATGGATATAACCATTGTCATGGCTGAACTCTCCTTGAGCCTGTAACACGAATTACATAGGTTTTAGAAGAAATACCATGAGATTGACAATTAAAAGATGACATAAGTCTATGTAAGTCTATAAGTCTAGAGCTGGAAGGCTGTCTAGACCTAGCCCCTTATTTTACAGATGGAGAAAGTAAGCCTAGGAAAGTCAAATGATTTGACCAAGGATCTACAGATAACAGGAGTCCTGACCTTGGAGGAAAGCAACCACCAATCTCGTAGGATTCCATTGTTCGAGTGTGTGCTACCCACACACTCTTCACCTAAAATCCAGAGCATCTGGATTCTGTAGCAGATGCAGAAATAAAAACACAATTGAAAAAGGAAAAAATGGCAGATAATTGTAGAAGGGAGATAGAATTAATAATTAGGATGATCAAGAAAAAGGAAAGGTGGTCAGATTCTAAGAGGATGAAATGAAGAGAAGCTCATTTTAGGTATCTCCCAAAGGTATCCTATAACACAAAACATGCACTCAGATTTCTGATGGCCCTGGTGGCTCTGCTGTGAACAAGGGTGTGGTGACTGGTTACTCTGAAGTTAGTTCTCTTTATTGCTTACTTAGGGCTTTAAAAGTCAAGCTTTTACTCAAAAAAGCAGAGATGGCCCCTGTCAAGGGAGAAAAAGAATAGGGACTTAAAATCATCCAGCTACTCTCTCAGGATGACCAATTCTGTCATTCTTCCTGCTCTTCCCAGATACTCACCCAAGCCAAGTTCAACAGGGCCATCATCATCATCTATGAAACAGGGGTAGAACTTTGACTAAATAATCTCAAATATCCCTTCCAGCTCTAAATCCTAGATTCTTAAGATAATTCTGATGAAGAGAAGAGGCCTAGATGGTCCAGCTAAAAGCTCTGGCCCAGCTGGAATGGAGGAGATATCTGGGCCAATGATGCCAAGAAAAGGAAATGGAAAAGGAGAGAGGGAAGGACAAATTTCACTTGTTTCAAAGATTTGCCATGAGAAACATGTCACCTGAGATGCCTCTCCTGGAAGGAGGATGGTGTGGCATAGTGGAAAGTACATGATCCATTAGCCACTTCCTTCTAGAGCAATGGTTCTCAACCTGTGGGTTATGTTCAATTTGTAACAATGATTTGTAACATCCTGCATATCAGATGTTTACATTATGATTCATAAGAATAGCAAAATCACAGTTACAAAGTAGCAACAAAAATAATTTCATGGTTGGGGGTCACCACATGAGGAACTGTATTAAAGGGTCCTGGCATTAGAAAGGTTGAGAACCACTGTTCTAGAGGAAAGAGAAAGAAGCAAGCATGTGATCAATGAGTGAGCTTTGCCCACTGAGATACACCATCTGCATGACCCAAGGAGGAACAATAGCAAGATCACTGGGCTTAGAGTCAGAAGACCCTTGACCAAGCCCCAGCTCAGACATTTACTAGCCGTGCAAACTACAGCAGCCCCCTTCCCTTCTCTGGGCCTGTGCTTCTTCATTGCTGAAATGAGGATATTGTAACTAATGATGTCTGAAGCCCCTTCCAGCTCTTAATATTCTGCGATTCTGTAATACCCAGTCATTGGGCTGACACAAGAGACAGATTGAGGGCACAGAGGCAGTACATATATGGGGTTCATAAAAGCCTTGAAAAACTTCCCACTGCCTGGACACCACAGACACACGTACATTACTTTTAGAGGCAATGCTTTTGCACGGGTTGCTTCAAAAAATCACAGCTAACGTTCCTTCAGACAAGACCATTAAATCAGCAGTGATGTACTGGCCTGATTTTTATGAAATTGCCTTGGAAATGTTAAATATCTTCCTGCTCAATAACTCATTGCCTCCCAGACTCATAGAAACTTAGAGCTGGAAGAGGCCTCAGAGCTCTCATGGTACCTCCTTTCCTGCATGGGCCCTAAATGAAGATGTAAAACCCTGTCAGTGATTCCAAAGATCACACAGCACCTGATTTTTTTCTGGCTAAGTTATAAAGTCAGTCCAAATCTTACAGTGGCCTTATATCAATTTTATAAGTCAGGTCAATTGCATCCAGCTCTATTTTCTCTCAATGTATAGAAAAAGGGACTTGGAAATCTCCAGGGCATCCTCCTTGTCCCCTTTATCCTGCCACCTTCTCCTTGGCTAGCAGAGACTGGGTGCTCACCACTTGGGGTGCGGCAAAATATGCCATAGAGCAGCAGTTCTCAACCTGTGGGTCATGACACCTTTGGGGATCGAATGACCCTTTCACAGGAGTCACAGGGGTCGCCTAAGATCATCAGAAAACACATATTTCTGATGGTCTTAGGAACCAAGACACCACTCCTCTATCCCTTTCCAAGCAGGTCCGCCCACATGCAGATATACCCACATATGAATATCAAAGGGTCGGGCACTAGGAAGGTTGAGAACCACTGCCATAGAGGGTAAGGGAGTGATACTGGGTCTCTATGGGGCTTTGCATTATTAACTTCCAGGACTCCAAGGTAGTAAAGGAGATGCAATCTCTTTTCCCTTCTCCTCAGTCCTGCAGGCCAATTTTTACAATTTGATGCTCCCATTCCTAGTAAATCTGGGCCCTCAGCAGAGAAGGCTGTGACCAGTATTCAGTTCTGGCTGATGCAAAATGACTAACTCTTAGAGGAAACATTTAAGCTCACAGATATTTGATTAGTCACTAGAGTTCCATGTTAAGGAAGCCAGGGTTATGGAACAAGTCCAGAATGGTCAAATAAGCTTAGGTTTGTTCCTTGGCTACAAAATAAACCCAAAATTTGGCCTTTTGGAGGGTGGGTAAGAGTTCCTGCTTGGTTGAGGAGTTGGAAAAGCAACAAAGGCCTGAGTCTTGATGTGGAGGAATAAACCTGACCTTCTTTCCATTATCAGCCGCTGGGGAGGTGGCAAACAGCGAGAAACAGCAGGAGAACTCATATGAAGAAATTACTGCAACTAAGGATGGAGCAGAGGTATAAGAGCTGTTCCTGGATTAAGCCCTGGGCTAAACTGTGAAGGGCAGAGGTGAAATCTCTCAGACCCAGATATGGCAACAATGGTCAAGTGGTCAGAGTTACTCAACCCAGGCCTTTAGAGGAAGTGGCAAATTTTCTCATAGTTAAAGAAACTAGATTTGAATCCCACATCTGCTACTTACTACCTGTGGCTCTTTGGGCAAGTCACTTAATCTCACTGCACTTCAGTTTCCTCAACTAGATATATGGGGTATTCAATGAGAAGACTTCTAGCTCTAAGTGTATGAGCCTATTTGTCCTAATTGCAGACATGAGGAGAGCCCTGAATCTGACCATAGACTTAATCTTTACCTCAGTCATAGATTGGACCAAAATCCCAAACACAAATTAACCCCACTCCTAGTCACCTTTTTTTTGTTTTTTTTTGTTTATATATATTTTTAATTTATTTCCTTGTTTACATCATTCATTTTCATTACATTTTTGAATTACAAATTTTCTCCCCATCTTGCCCCTGCCCCACCCCTAAAACATCAATCCCACGGTAAAACCCCTCCCCTGCTCTGCTCTCTTACTTTCTGGTAGGGCAGGGAGGGTCTCCCT
>CM053595.1:59120117-59165731 GCA_028646575.1 Pseudocheirus occidentalis
ATGATGCAAGAAAATCATGAAAAGAGAGTCAACAACCTGACTGAAGAAAATGACACCTTAAAAAATAGACTAACTCAAATGGCAAAAGAGGCCCAAAAGGCCAATGAAGAGAAGAATGCCTTAAAAAGTCAAATTTGCCAGATGGAAAAAGAATCTCAAAAGCTTTCTGAAAAGAATAATTCCTTCAGAATTATAGTGGAGCAAATGGAAGCAAATGCTTTTATGAGAAATCAAGATACTATTAAACAGATCCAAACAAATGAAAAAATAGAAGGCAATGTGAAATATCTCCTTGAAAGAACCACTGACCTGGAAAATAGATCCAGGAGAGACAATTTAAAAATTATTGGACTACCTGAAAGCCATGATCAAAAAAAGAACTTTGAAAGCATCCTTCAAGAAATTCTGAAGGAAAATTGCCCTGCTATTTTAGAACCAGAAGGCAAAATAGAACTTCAAAGAATTCACTGATCACCTCTTTAAAAAAGATCCCCAAAAGAGAAAGAATGTTTTAATAGAGTATGACACACACATACATTCATAACAGAGAGCTGTAATTTCATCAGTGTGGATGCTCTATGTCAAGAAAGATCACACAACTTGCCCCTAACTTAGTCCATAGCCTTTGATTTCTGCTTTGTCCAATCTGATAGGCTTTGAAAATTGTACCAAGAAGATCCTGGGACAAAAAGCCATCACTCCTGGGGTTGTATTATACTTCTTCCCAATTGGGTAGGAGCAGCTAGAGCTTGTACTCCATTAATATAGCCTTCAAAAACTATCTGTGCAAAAAATATTTATACCAGCTCTTGTGTGTGTGTATGTGTGTGTGTGTGTGTGTGTGTGTGGTGACACAAAGTATTAGAAACTTAGGTGATGCTAATTGAGGAATAATTGAACAAGTTGTAGTATATGATTGAGATGGAATACAATTGTACTATAAGAAATGATGGTTTCAGTCAAAACCCAGGAAGACTTATATGAACTGATGCAAACTGAAGTGAACATAATCATAAGAACATCATACATAGTAATATCAATATTGTAAAGAAGATAAACTATGAAAGACTTGCCTACTCTACTCAATACAATGATCCAAGACAATTCCAAAGGATTAATGATGAAAAATGCTATTTCTAGAGGGAATTGAAATTAAATTGAAGTATTCTTTTTCACTTTATACTTCTTGCCCTATTTTTTGCATCAAGACTAATACGGAAATGTGTTTTTGCATGACTTCACATGCATAATTGATATACTGCTTGCATTCTTAGTGGGTTGGAGGGAGGAAATTTGAAACTCAACAGTTAAACAAATGAGTACTACAATATTTTTTAACTGTGCATACTTTTTGACCCGGTGATACTGCTACTAAATTCTGTATCCCTGAGAGCAAAGTAAAAAAGGAAAAGGGTCTATATATTCAAAAATATTTAGAAGAACTTTTGTGTAGTGGCAAAAAATTGGAAATTGAGAGGCTATCCATCAATAAGGGAACAGGTGAACAAGTGCTGGTATATGATTGTCATTGAATACTATTGGTTGTACGAAATGACAAAAGGGATAGTTTCAGAAAAGTTCAGGAAGACTTATATGAGCTGATGCAAAGTGAACAGAACCAGGAGAATATTGTACACAGTAACAGCAACATTGTAATGATAATTACCTATGAAAGACTTTACTACTTTGATCAATACAATGATCCATGATAATTCCAAAGGACTCAAGATGAAAAATATTATCCATATCTAGAGAAAGAAGAGATGCGTTCTGAATGAAGACTGAAGTTTAATTTTTCACTTTTTTCTTATTTTTTTGTTGTTGTTCTGTCATTTTAGTTGTACTCAAGTCTTCACTACCTCTTCACTGGTGTTTTCCTAGCAAAGACACTGCAAGTGATTTGCCATTTCCTTCTCCAGTTCACTTTAAAGATGAGGAAGCAGAGGCAAACAAGGTTAAGTGACTTGACCAGGGTAATGCAGCTAGTGTCTGAGGCCAAATTCAGACTCGGGAAGATGAGTCTTTGTGACTCTTGGCCTACACCTCTTTCTACCATGCCACTAAACTGCCCCCCCTTTTTTGGCAAAATGACTAATGTGGAAATGTGTTTTGTATGACATATATATGATGGGTATCATATTTCTTGCATTTTTAAAGAGATTTATATTTATTACTTTATTATTATTATTATTAAAATGAATTCACAAAGAGACTTAGAAACAAAAACAGGCTGAAGGGATCATTTCTCAAGGATAGCTTTAGACCAGCTGTAAAGAGAAATGATTGAGGGTGGAGAGACTGACCCCATCAGCCCAAGCTCCTCTGACCACAACACGGTAGCAAGCAATATTTTCCAAGGGTTTTTAACTACTGCTGCTTCCTCACTCCCAGGAGGGGACTGTCAGATCACAGTCCTTGTTTTCTGGGGTTCCTCTGCATTCACAGGGAGGAGCGGAGCACAGTCACCAGAACAGAAATTGTGGGACTCTTGGGTAGATCTCTCCCCACTCCTCTGAGCCTCCCACAGTGCCTCTAGTCCAGAAGTTCTTAACATGTGAACCAGGCAGAGTAGATATCCACCCAGTTTGTTGGCAGTGGGGAGAGGGGAAGAGGGAGGAATATGTCCACAACACACTTAATGCAGTTTAATCTGCATTACTATTAACATTTTATCCATTAATTTCTTAAGTTTGACAATCAATGAAACAATAAATCAAACTCTAGTTTGTAGGATTTTTGGAGGAACTGGCTCCAATATATTTCTTGCCTTCTTAATGGAGGGGAAAGGGTGGAGGGATTAAGAGAACTTGGAACTGAAAATTAAAATTTTAAAAAGCCTACAGTGCCTCCCCATTGCCACTAAATGAAGTAGAAAGTCCTGGTCCTGCCATTCAAAGTCCCTGCTGATGTCTTTTCTATACTTCTCACTCTCCCCTGTAACCTACATATTCTTGTACATGTTGCTGTGCCCATTCTAACCTTCTATAAGTTCTTTTGAAATCAAGTGACCTATTGTATGCATCCTTGTTTTCCTAGCATAACACCCCTAATATAGTGGGTTTTAATAGACTGTTTCTGAAATGTTTATTAAAGGAGAGGAAGTGAGGGAAAAAAGGGAAAACTGTGCTAGGAACTGGTGGAGCAAAGATAAGAGGAAAAAAGGTCTTTATTCTAAAGAACCAGGGGGACCAAGGGAAGGCAAGAGAGTTGGCAGAAGATACAACATGTGAACTAATAACCATCAGTATCCTCATTAGAGAAGGGAGAAAGCAGCAGCAATGAATGGGATCAGGATAGGATTCCCATTGGAGGCAACACATGAGCTGAGGTGGAAGGAAGGAAGAGATTTTAAGGGGCAGAAGTGTCAGGAGGAAGAAGGAAAAAGATGGGAATTAGGGAAGGAGGAAGGAGGGAGGCTGAACAGCCTGGGTTATTTGCAGCTGGGTTCTTTGGCTCTGCAGAGAATTTGAGAAGCAAACTAACAGGTCAGCCCCATGTCTGGGCCCTCAATGAACACTTGAACCTTCTCAGGGTTTTGTATTCATTGGCAGCTCTAATCTCTGCCGTGATTCCACTGAAGACTCTACTTCCTGAAACATCCTAATTTTCTATAACCCTTGCCTAACCTAAAACCTCATTGTTTCCAAAAACAAATGAGGGCTGCCAAACCCAATAAGCACAGTAGAGTTGTGGAAGCTGTGGCTCTCATGAAAACCATAATTCTTCCCCCTTCATCTAGGGCATCATTCCAAAATCCAATCATTCTCAATCAGCAGCATCCCCCATAACCCTGGGGCTCAGGGACTGTTTAAGTTACAACCAGAGGCTTCCAGTACACCTCAGCCTCCAGAGCTTTGCATGTGAGAGGAGCACCCCCAGCTGCCTGGTATCAGGATGTGGCTGGAAGAGATATCCCTACACCACTCTCCTCCATTTGGCAATTGTTCCAGGGCTTGGTGCCCTTGGGCACAAAATCTCCCAGATGGCAAATAACAAAGCAGGGTCAATCTCTTGGTTTTGGGTGGATGTGTTGTTAACAACTGGGACTTTTTAATTTATTTTAATAAATTAATCCCTTCTGTGTAATTTGTTTGACAGTAACACAGGGAACCAGGCCTGGGCAAACTCACCATCAAATCATAATTTACTCTGTACTGAATACTGTATGCTTTTTCTGAGCTTTGTCAGAAAATAAAACTGATACAGAAGAACATTATACAGCTTCCTGAAAAGGGAAAACACTAGAGAGCTGGAACCAGCAGGCTTTTTTAACATATGAAATCATAACTGGCTGTCACCTTAGAATTAGCACGTAACTCCCCTGGTGTCTGGGCAGTTGGGTGGTACAGTAAATAGAGCACCAGGCCTGGAGTCAGAAAGATTCATCTTCCTGAGTTCCAATCTGGCCTCAGACACTTACTGTCTGTGTGACCCTGGACAAGTCACTTAACCCTGTTTGCCTCAGTTTCTTCATCTGTAAAATGAGCTGGAGAAGGAAATGGCAAACTGCTCCAGTATCTTTGCCCAAAAAATCCCAAATGGGGTCATGGAGAGTCAGACATGACTGAAACAACTGAACAACAACCCGTGACTCCAAGTCAAACTCTTTCAATTGATCTTCCAGCTTAGTTAAGGGGGAAGAAGCTCAGCACTAGGAAGATGAATACCAATTGATAAATTATTTTGGCTCCAGAAACTTATAAAGACTACCTCAGATTAGAAATAATGTTGGTTGGGTGGAATTGAATTCAGTCAATCAAAGGCTCCCCTCAGTGAAAGAACAAGCCTCAGCTTCTAGAAGTACTGAAGTAATAGAGGTCAATTGAGTGATGTGGATTCATAGGAAGAAACCAATTTGCTAACACTCTTGAGAGAATCCTACAGCAAGAGGCGTCTCAAGAGATAATCTTGTTCCCATAATAACAATAATAACCAGCATTTATATGGTGCTTACTTTGTGTCAGGTACTGTGCTAAGCCCTTGTACTTGATCCTCACAACAACCATCTATGGTAGGTGCTACTATTATTCTCATTTTGTGCTTGAGGAAACTGAGGCAGATAGAGGTTAAGTGACTTGTCCAGGGTCACACACATGGCTAGTGAGTGTCTGAGGTTGGATTCGAACTCAGGTCTTTCTGACTCCAAGCTCAACACTCCATCCACTGAGCCACCTAGCTTTCCCTTTACTGACAAAGATATTAGGTTATGTGGCATTACCCTCCGGGTTGCAAAAAGTTTCCTAAATTGTGTCAGTTGCAACATCAGGCCATAGCCACAGGGACCACCAATCTCATCCCTAAAATAAGATGCCTGAGATTGACTGGTTTGCCCCAGGGCAAGCTGTACACTTTGGGGAAAGTTCAGTCATAGAAACTACTTGAAGTTCCTTGTTTGTCTTGACTGACTGAATATCTTCACGTTTTAACAGAGCCTGATTTGTAAAGAAGAACATACTCAAGTATCTTTTCCAGGTTCACAGAGCTACCTCTAGAGAGGGTCTGAGTTGTTTATGGGATTTGCAGTCAAAGGTAAACTCAACCAATCAATCAATAGACATTGATTGTACCTGTTGTGGGAGCGGTCCTGAGCTGAGTGCTGGGGGACATACAAAGGAACATAGGATCAGAGGCTCAGATGATCCATCACCAGCATTTATTAAGAACCTCTATTTGTCAGGCATTGTGCTAGGTGTGTACTGAGGATACAAAAAAACAAAAATAAAATAGCCACTACTCTCAAGATACATATAGTCTACTGGGGAAATCACAGGACATAGACTGGAGCAGAAAGAAGCACAATGTCACTTACTCATTCAGATGAGGAACCTGAGACCCAAGAGGGGTTAGGTGACTTCCCCAAGGTCTCACAAGTTGTAAAAACTGAGGTAGGATTTTGGACCCCTGTTCTGTGACTCCAGGGCCAGAATTCTTTCCACTGTACACCAGCAGATAGAGAACTGGACCTATAGTCAGAAAGACTAGATTCAAATCGTGCCTCAGACTCTTGTGTGATTCTGGGTAAGTCACTGTTTACCTCAGTTTCCTCATCTGTAAAATGGAAAAAATAATAGCACTTTCCTCTAAGGATTGTTCAAAGGGCCAAGTGAGATAATATTTGTAAAGTACTTTGCAAATGTTAAAGTACCCTATGAATGCTAGCTATTATTCTTTCCCTATTTCCCCCCTAGGATGTAACTTACAGTTTTAGCAGCTTCCTCAAGTTTATACTCAATTAGCAAATTAAATCTGCAGTTAGTCTAATTTTCTCAACAAAAAGGGGCACCAAGTTCGGGGTTCAGCCAATGATCAAGATTAGGACTCAGTGTGGGGCAGGGTTGAAGGTTCAATCTGTGACCAGATTCAGGGCTCAGTTGAAGGAACAGAATGAAGTAAAACTATCTACAGAGGGATCATACCTATGACTTGGACTTTTTAGTACAGAGCTCTGACCACAGAGCTAAGCAGGCAGCCCTGCAACTTTGGGTGCTATCTTCTTGTGCCTGTAATCTCGCATGATATTCATTCTCCTGATAGGAGCCCCAGCATTACATTCAGCAAAGCATTTGACATCTTCTGTCACACTGTCCTTGTAGATAAGATGGACAGATATGGGCTAGATGAGAATGTTGATAGTATACTCAGGGAGACTGTGTTGATTGACTGAGCACAGCTAGAGTAATCCCTAATGGAGAGCTCTCAACAGGCTACAACAATAGAATTAATCTAGTAAAGTAAAATTTTCCCTGGTTAAAAATCAACTTGACAGGAACAAGATGAGTAAAGCCTGACTAGATAGTGATTTGTCTAAGAAAGAGTTGAAGATTTTAGGGGGCTGCTGGCACTATGCAGTATCAGACAATAGTGTAATAGAACATCAATCCTGACAACCCTCCCCAAAAAAAGTACTAATATTATCTTAAATACTTTGAAAGGGGATATAGGAAATTCTATATAGGCTAAACGAATTGTGGTATATGATTGTGTGGGAATACTACTAAATTATAAGAAATGATGAGCTTGATGATCTTAGAAATAATAGACTTGCACAAAATAATGAAGAGTGAAATGAGCAGAACTAAGAGAACACTGTATACAGTAATAGCAATATCATTTTAAGAACAACTTTGAGTGACTGAGTAATTTTGATTAATATAAACACCCAAATTAATTACAAAGGACATCTGAAGGAAAACACTATCTATATCCAGAGAAAGAATAAATAAAAGTATTCAGAGAATGGTTATATAGAGGGATATATATATATATATATATATATATAGAGAGAGAGAGAGAGAGAGAGAGAGAGAGAGAGAGATGGACGGATGGATAGGTGGACAGATGGACAGACAGATGGATGAACAGACAGACAGACAGATAGACAGATAGATAGATAGATAGATATGTAACATACATACATATATATACAAAACTATACATATACACACACCCATATACATATATATTTGTGTCTAATGGTAACTATCTCTAGGGCAGGGGGGAGGGAAAAGAGGAAAAAGAAATTTACATGATAACTATTATATATTTAAAAGACATAACAAGTTGTGCATAATAGATTTGAAATTTCATGTTCAACGGTCTTTTTAAAATTATACTATGTTATAGAAATACTTGTTTTATTACATAAATTTAAAATAAAATGAGTAAACTTTTTTAAAGACTACAGAAAATAATCCTCTCAATGTACTCTGTTCTGGTCAGGCCACATCTGAGCTGAGGTCTAGCTACCATATTTTAAAGGGATTGCTAAGTTGAAAAATATCCAGAGGGGATCTACAGAATGTTGGAACTTTTCAAGAACACGTCATATGAAGATCAGTTCAAAGGAACTGGGGGTATTTCACCTGGAAAAGAGAAGACTGAGGAGATGGTTGAGATAAAAATGGTTTTTAAACATTTGAAGATTTTTCAGGTAGAGGAGGGATTAAGTTTGCCCTCCTTGGCCCCAAAGGACCTAGTTAGGAGCAATGGATGGAAGGGGAGCTACAGAGTGGTAGGTTTTGGTTTGAGATAAAGAAAATATTTCCTAAAAATCAAAGCTGTCCAGAAGCAGAGCACTACCCTGATAGGTTAGTGAGTTCTCTATCACTGGAGTTCTTCAAACAGATCCTAGATGACCACTTGTTAGAAATGTTGTATAGAGACTTCCTATTTATATACGACCTAGACTAGGGGAGCTCTAAGCTTCCTTACAGCTCTGAGATACTGAAAATCTATGGTTCGGTGATCACCCCAATGAAGACCAAAGTAACTCATCTCTCATTAATTTGACAATGGCAGGTGATGTCATAATAACTGATTCCTGCCTTATGAAAACTGTTCCTGTTATTTCAGGCAATGGAGGGCAGCGAGCCTGTTTACCAAGGGTAAATCTCAGCCACTTCTGCTCCACCTATATTGCTCCAGCATATTTTGAAAAAAAAAGGGAGGGTTCTCTTTCCTTTACTAGTGAATGCAATTTCTAAAAAAAGCATAACAATTCGTTGAGTATCCTTTTACTCAGAATAATTTGAGCTTAGAAGTCCCAATTGTGCTATCTCCATGCTTCCCATTAGCTGTGCCCACAGTCAACCCATTATTTTTTCTTTTTAATTTTTTAAATGAGTTTTTTCTCCACCTCCATTGAAAAAAAGAAAAGCAAAATCAAAACTCTAAGAATGTGCATAGTCACACAAAACAAATTCTTGTGTTATCCATATCCAAAAATGTATGTCTCTTTCTACCTTGGAGCCACTACTTCTTTGCCAGGAAAAAGGTAGCATGCCTAATCTAGGCACTTTGGAATCATGTTTGATAATTGCCTTGATCAAAGTTCTTAAGTCTTCCAAAACTGTTCATTTTAATAACGTTGTGCTATAATTTAAATTGTTGTTTTGGTTCTGCTCACTTTACTCTGTATCAGTTCACATGAGTCAACTTAGACTTTTCAGAAATCACCCTTTCATTATTCCTAACAGCCAAAAGTATTATATTATATTCTTAGACTATAATTTGGTCAGCCAATTCCCAAGATTTACCCATTATTAAATTACAGTAATTTTGACACTCTCATTTGGATTCTTGTTTGGGTTCTCAGTTACACAGTGTTGCAATTAAGCTACAACAAGTATATTTTTTGGACTTGGAGTATCTGCTTATACAAAAGTAGAACCATCAAAAAAAGAACCAGACTTTTTTAGTTTATAAAATTACAGTATCTTAGGGACCTATTAGAGTTCCTTTAATCCCATCCTCCTCATCTCATCTTACAGATAAAGAAAATAAGTCAAAGGAGAGAAAATGACCTTCTTAAGGTCACAAAGGTAGTAATTAGCCAAGCAGGTTTTCAAATCCAGACCAGAGATCTTCCCCTTATTCTATCTTTCAGCTTGGAGATTGTATGAGAGGTAAAGGTATCAATAGAGGATATGAAGGTGTCCCTCATTGTGATCATGTAGAATACTATAGATGGTCTAGCATTGTCAGGTTTGACTCAAAGTCACAAGCCAGGCTAGCTCTATTCAGGTTTCACAGTCTTGGTGCAAACATAGCTTACCCAAACCAGAACATCCTGATGCAACATTAAAAATTCATGCATACAGTCAGCCAGTAAATACCCATCATATAACCAACTTGGTACCAATGGTCACGGGGCATACAAAAGAAACAGATTTAAAAGGGACCTAAGAATTCATCTTGCTCCAGCCCCGGCCAGAAGCAGGAGGGAATGAACATAGGTTAAGTGCTGGTATGTGCTAGGCATTGTGCTACATGTTTTACCAATATTAGCTCATTTGATCTTTACAATAGCCCTGTGAAAGTAGTACTATTGTGATCCCACTTTACAGTTAGGTAAACTGAGGCAAACAGTTGCATACCTAGAGTCATACAACTAGAAAGCATCTGAGGCTGGATTTGAACTCAGGTCTTCCTGACTCCAGCACCAGAATTTCATCCACTGTGTCACTCAGTTTAGGACCAAGTTGCAAAAGGTTTGAAATGTCAGGCTAGGCTGCAATGTCCTAGCTATAATTCCATAAATATTTATTAAGCACATACTTTCTACATGGAAAACACTTTAGACAAAATGAAAAAGAAGGCAATAGGGTTAAAATTGAAAGCTTTTAACTGGGGTAGAGATGGTAGGGTGGTAATGTTGATGTAATAAGAATATTGCTTAAGGAATAGCTAATTTGGTAGGATGTGGAGGATGAATGGAGGACAAAGGAAAGATTTAAGATGAAGAAATGTTTAAAGATGGTATTTCAATAGTTTAGGCAAGAAATAAGGGTCTACAGTAGGGAAATTGAGAGGAAGCAAGAGATATAAATACAGGATCCTAGATATAAGACTGGAAGGGGCCTTAGATGAGCCCTTATTGAGTCCAACCCCCTCATTTTAAAAGAGGCAGAGATGTTAAATGACTTGCTCACAGTCATACAGCTAATTTCTGAGCTGGGATTTAGACCCAGATATTTCTGAATTCAAATCAAGTACCCTGATGACCAAACACTGAAAAGGAGAAAGGAACTGAAGATTTCTTCCTGGTATCAAGCCCAAGTAACTCAGAGAATGGTGATTCCGTTGACAGAAACAGGGACATCAGAAAGTGATGCAGGAAAGTCACTCTTAGATGTGATGTCACTTAGATGTCACTCTTAGAAAAAAATGTTTCATGGGGTGGCTAGGTGGTACAGTGGATAGAGCACCAGCCCTGGAGTCAGAAGGACCTGAGCTCTAATTCAGCCTCACACACTTAACACTTACTAGCCGTGTGACCTTGGGCAAGTCACTTAACCCCAATTGCCCTGCCTTCCCCCCTTCAAAAAGAAAAAGAAAAAAAAAAGAAATGTTTCATTCCTGTTAACTGTCATCCTCACTTCCCCACCCTCATCCCTAGTCCCATTTCCCTCATTGTCACCTTTTTCTGGCCTCATAGACTTACTTGCCCAACATAGTTTCTCTGCTCTGCCTGCTTTCTGGGGCAACAGGAGGAGCCTGAGAGAGATACATTATTCTGTTGGGTCCAAATGTGGTAGGCAAGCTGCGTGTGAGCAATGGTGACAAATGACTTACCAGACGGTCGCTCCTCTCACCTGCCGGGGTCTCTTTTGTTGTGCCGAGACACCACCAGGGCACACGTCGCCTCTCAGCAGCTTGTAAATGATCTTTCAGGCTTATCGCACAGAATGTTACCTCTTGCATTTATTAACGTTAGGAGTGCCCAGCTATGTTTTCCCTACTCACTTCTCATCAGGCGGCACTGGGGTACATTTTCTTCATTCCTACATTAAACAAATGTCTCTCAATAGGAAAAACTATTGCCATAAATTTGCTTCTAATATTAACCACCTACATTAGTCATTTCCTCTCTATTTCTATCCTTTCACAGGATCAGTGATATAGAGCTGGAAGGAAATTCAGACTCTATTAATCCAACAGTCATTTTACAGATACGGAAACTGACGCCCCAGAAATTCATAGGATGATAGATTTATAGATTTAGCATTGGAAGGAACCCCAAAGGTCATGTAGTCTAACCCTTTCATTTTTAGAAGAGGAAACTGAGAACTTTGAAGGTCATAGAATCATAGGTTTAGCATTGGAAGGAACCTCAAAGGTCATCTAATCCAACCCTTTCGTTTAGAGAAAAAAAATCCTGAGGTACCATGAGTGAAATGACTTGCCTAAGGTAACACAAGTAATAGATAGGATCTGAACCCAATTCTTCTGACTCCAAATTCATTGCCTTTTCTGTTCCACCATGCAGTCTCTCAAAGACCTTTTCTAAGAAGTTTGTAGACCAAGAAGAATAAGAGAAGAGAAGGAAATGAAAAGATAGGTCTCCTGCCTTCTGTTGCTTCATACTTTAGGAAGTTCATAGCAATTAGAACCAACAAAAAGTGGCACTGGGTTCCTCTATCACTGAAAGTCTTCAAGTGAAGGCTGGATGACCACTTACTGCAGATGCTGTAGAAGAGATCCTTAGTCAAATATAAGTTGGTCTCATTGCCCTTCAGGGTTCTTTCTAACTCTGAAAGTCCACGTCAAGTCAAGAAGCCTTTATTAAGCACTTGTAATGTGCCGAGCACTATGCTAAGCACTGGGGATACACAAAGGCAAAAACACAACTCTGTCGTCAAGAAGCTCACATCTTATGGTGTGGTTCTCAGATGGAGAGTAGGTTACATGCAAAGGATTCCAAGCAATTCATGGAATCCCTCTACTCCATACTGGACTCTATGAGACATCAAATAGCTAACAGGGACCTGGAAGATTTCAGAGGAGATGAGCCAATGGCCTAATTATTTAATAGATTGGAATGTCCATGGAAACTTTTTCTAATCTCTAAGTTGCCCTAAAAGAGAAAGAAAACCATTCAGTAGCCTTGGTCACTGCTTTCTTGCCCAAAAGCCTTGGTGAACTCAGAGTATAGTGTTCTGATTGAGACATAATTAAAAAGTGTACTAGATTTGGGGTCAAATACCACCATTTTATTTACTACTTATATAACCTGGAGCAAAATAATTCTCATTCTCTCTTCCTCTCTTTCTCTCTCTCTCTCTTTCTTTCTTTCTCTCTCTCTCTCTTTCTCTCTCTCTCTCTCTCTGTCTTTCTTTGTAATTGAGAAAATGGAGAAGACAGTCTGGAATCAAGAAGACCTGAGTTGAGATCCAACCCCAGACATTTACCGGTTGTATGAACTTGGGCGAGTTACTTCTGTCTGCCTCAGTTTCTTCAATTGTAAAATGGTGATAATGATAGTCCTTACCTCCCAGGGTTATCATGAGGATCAAAGAAGGTATTTGTAAAGTACCTGGTACATAGTAGGCACTTTAATAAATGCCTGTTCCCTTCTCTTCTCCCTCTCTAAACCTCAGTGTTCTCATCTATAACATTATCTTTATAAGTCTTCAAACTATAAACTCCTATAAGCCTATGAGTCTATGAAAAATTGCATGCAACCATGACCTTCTGACTGCTGAGCCTATCTTGGGCTTGGATGGCAGTCCCCTCCTGCATTCCACAGGGCAGTCCTAGGAGCCTGAGAATCCCAGCTGTTATCCCAGCAGGGGTTCTGTGACATCCAAGTATGTGCTGTTCAGCCTCCTAACTGCCCATATAGCCCAAGGAGGAAGAAATAAGGGAGCCTGACAATGGGCCCAACAGGCCAGGAGAGTTAGAGATGCTGTCCACAGCTTCTAGTACTGGCCCGGCAGGGACACAAAAGAAAAGAAAGCCTTCTTTTTTGGAGGATATAATAAGAGCCCACATTTTTATATACTTTTCATTTTACAGTGATGACCATGAGGTCCTTTAATGGGTCTTTTTATGAAACCCTACTTCAGGCTGGCGGAAGTTATTAAGTTGCTAACAAAGGATTTTATGATTTTAATTATAAACAGGTAATGGAGTCTATGCAAAAGCTACCTTTGGATGGAGTAGTAAAAATCCATTTCCCCTGAGGCAAGGTGACCATAAAAGGGAAGGACTTTCTGGCAGGGAAGGAAGAAGAGGCTAATTTCACCAGCCTCAAGAGCAGTCCTGCCTGTGGGAGGCTCCAAGACCCATTGGGTACTCCATATTCAAGAGGCTCCTGACATCTCCCTCCTCCCCCTCTGCAGGGGAAGGGAGAAGGACAAAAGGGAGACTCTGTTTTTTGGAGCCGTATGCTCTCTCAGAAGAAACCAGAGGCTCTGCGCCAATCCCCTTTTGACCCATTAAGCCTGATGCAGGGTACTTCACGCAACCCACCCCTCTCCCGGTGATTCACATCTTCTAACTGCCCCTTTTCACTAGCCTTCCCCAGGCCTCCCCCTCTTGAAGGTCTGTATCATTTCAAACATGAACCAAGGGAGGAGACTAGGGAGCTATTCATCTTCCACCAGATAGAAATGAAAGGCAGGGGGACTAAGTTGCAAGGTGTCTGAATCATAAATGTGACAATCTTTTCCCCATCCCCATCAAAATAGGGAGCACCTAAATGGTGACAATAAAATTCAAAACTGTGAGGGACCTTCAAAGTTATTTAGCTCATCTCCCACATTCTGCTAACAAGGCAACTGGGCCCCCAAAGATTACTTGAAAAGGTCAGGCATCGGCAAGCAACAGAGCCAGAATCTGAATCCAGATCCTCAGGCTCCATACTCATCTTCATATATCAAGTTGCAATTTATTCAAGAGGACATAGAGGTCAAGTCCCAACATGACTAGATCCAAGGAGCTCTTATCATAGCTATATGTACTACAGGAGTTTGTTGTACAGGACTGTTGTTTGACATTGACCTGGGTCTTAAATTTCTTTTTTATATGGAGGTCTTTGTCATGAATGGATGGGGAATGGGAGAGAGGGGAAGGGAGGTTTCTTGCATTTGACTTGTAAATAGACAGAAGAGCCCTAGAATGAAAGTCAATAGATTTGGGCTCAGGGCATCATTGTCAGCATACTATATGACCTTAGAGAAGTCACTTTCTTCACTGAGCCTCAGTTCATTTAGTCCAAACCATTCATTTAAAAAATATTATTATAAACTTTATATCTATTAACAAATGCAATCAAACGAGCATACCAAATAAGAAATAAAATCTTTCATAAAATCCTTAGCATTTAAAAAATATATAGCCCAATGAATTAGCAAACTAAGAAATAAAAAAATACATTTGCTCTGTTTCCTTTGTATTCTTCATATTTATCATTTTTATTGTGCCATAATGCTCCATTACATTAATATCATTTTTTTGGTCCAGACATTAACGTACCATAATTTATTCAGCCATTCTCCAATCATCGGATATATAAGTTTCCAGTTTGTTTGTTTTTTGCTACTAAAAATAAAGCAGCTATGAATACTTTTTGTAGATAGGTCCTTTTTTTTCCTTTGAATGATATTTCTTCCAACCTCCCACATTTTGAAGATGAAGAAACTACCATCTTTCCCGGCGCTTAGAGTCCATACTAGATGGGCAATAGCATCCTATTATATTCCAAGGATATCACACAGAAGTCTGCAAATCATTTTATTTAAGGTAAGATTTTAATTTGAAAAAATTGGTAGCCACCTACCAGGAATGATTTTAGGGCATCTGGGAGTGACAACTTATGCTTACATAGCACATGATTGTTTGAAAAACGCTTTCCTTACAATAGCCCTGTGATACAGAGAATGCAAGTGTTCTCTCTTTTTTTTTTCTACAGATGGAAAAACTCTTGTTCAGAGATATTGCCCAAAGTCACACAGATGGGACATGCTATTGGCGCCAGAATGCCCTGGCTATGTGCTGCATTCTTTCCACTAATGCTTCTTCAGGACAATACCAGCTATTATCCCCGAATCCCTTTGCTGATGCCTGAACATGAATTCAAGTTATATGTCTGCCTTATTTCCCAGCTCAATTACAAGTTCCTTGAGGGTAGAGGTCTTTCATAAATCTATATCTGTTTTCAACCTCCCTTCCACCCATCTCAACTAGTCCAGACTTTATACAAAAAAGAAGGAAGCTCAGGACTCTAGCACTGTGAACTCTTTTTACTGGGAAGAAGACTTGCCTGAGATCATGTAGCAGGGTTCTGGCTTTAACAATGACTTCAAAATGAACCATCCTTCCACTGAACTAGGCTCTCTAAGGTTTGTAAGTTTGTTGAATGAATAAACAAGTAAATGCTACCTTGGGCTTTCAAGTCCAAGTCTCCCTTTAGACCACTTTAACATTCAGATCCTACTGGAGGGGTAGCCCTCATAAGTCTTATTGGCTGGTTTTACATAGCTCCCAATGAATTTACTTATTGGCTCCTTTCCTGAGAGTCTGTTTCTTAACCTAGAGAGGACAAAGAAGAGAAAGGGGAAGGAAGGGTCACCTTCTAGGGAGAAAACAGGCTCATTCTTCACAACTATGAATAGAGTTGTCCAAGATTCCACATTTTTTCTCCTTCCTTTCCTTTCTTTTTTTTTAAACTATTTCTCGTTAACTGTATCATGCTGAACATTTGAGTTCTCCTTATTATACTGATAGAGAAGGGGCTGCTACCATTCTGTGTTTTCCCTCCATTTTTCTCCTTAGCTCTCTATCCTTCACTGGATAGAGTCTGATCTAAGGTATACCAGGTCCCTTCCTACTCAGGAATTAGGGGGTGAGGGGGGCGGGGAGAGACAGGAAGGCCATTATGATAATGAGGCTCATTAAGTAACTAGTGGGGAGTGGAGAGGGAGAGGAGAGATAGCAAAAGAGGTACTCCCTTTTACCACCCCTAATTCTACTCCCACCCAGACACATAGTAAGATGTGAGACCCTTTGGGTTGGCAAGTAGGATCCCTCTCTTACTAACTCCATTTCTCACCCAAGGATCATGGCCTTTTGCCATGCCCTTCCTCAAGTGGTCCTCACCTACCATCAGTATAGAAGTAGAGATACATGGCTACTCAACCAGGACATGTCTGTGTGTGGACAGGAATACCAGGGGTGAAGGGGATAAGCAGTTGTTTAGATACCTCACTCCCTGTCATCCTAGACTTCAGTCATTCATGACCTACAGCTAGTATCTAGTTAGTAAGAAGAGTTTAATATAAAGGTCTTATCTTTTCCATTATCTCTCTTCCTTCTCACAGCCAGACTCCTCAGGTAGAAAAAGTATCTCCCCCCACCCACTCACTCACTTCTTAGCCCTTACAATCTGGTTCCTAACCTCATCACTCAGGTCAGAATGTTGAAACTGTTCTCTTCAAGGTTATCAAGCTTCTTTTAATTTCTGAACCCAATAGTCTTTTTTTCAGTCTTCAGGATTCCTAATTTCTCTGCCATTTTGAAGCAATTGTCTTCCTTTGCATACTCTCCTTTAAACTCCTGACAGACACTGCTTTTTTCCCTGATATCACCTACCCCCTCCCTGCCCCCCCTGCCCCCCCTTCCTGACCACTCCTTTTTTTTCTAATGGACCATCACCATGGGTGGCACTAATCCTGGGCCCTCTTCTCCCTTACATATCATTTCATCTCCTACCATAGATCCACTTATCTCTTTGCAAGTCCATATATCCAATCTTAATCTCTCTCCTGAGTTTCCATCCAGCATTACCAATTTCCTATTTGCATATCTCCAGATGGATACTCCATCAGTCTTTCCAACTCAACCTGTCCCAAATGGAATTCATTATTATCCCCTCCCACCCCCTTCAAATTTCCCTATTTCTGTCTAGGGCACCATAATTTTTCCATTCACCCAAGTCTGCAAACCCTGTCAACCTGCACTCACCTTGACTTCCCATATCCAATCACTTGTCATGCTGTTTCAGTTCTACCACCACATCTTTCACCTTCATATCCCTCTCTCCACTCACATGATGCCCATCCAAGCTCAGACCTTCATCATCCCTTACCCAGACATTGCAACTGCCTCCTATTTCTGCTCCTGGCTTTTTGTCCTTCTCCCATCCAATCTGCAACTATCAAAATGATCTCACTAAACAATAATGGACCATGTCACTCTCCTGTTTAAGAATTTTCCATTGCTCTCCATCTCAGATAAAACACACAGCCTCAGTTTACCTTTTAGAGACTTTCTTGTTCTGACCTACCTTTCTACTCTTATTTCCTATTACTTCTATTCATCTACTTCACTTTCCAACCAAACTAACCCACTTACTATTCCCTGAACTTGGCAGTCCATCTTTACATAGGCTATCTTTCATGTCTGAAATAAATTCTCTCCTCATTTCCACTACTTAGAATACTTCAAGACTTAACTTATGTGCCACTTCCTAAGGGGACCCTTTCCTGATCCTCCTAGGTCAGCAGTTCTCAACCCTTTTTGTGACATGTACCTCTGTGGCAGTTGAATAAAGCCTATGAACTCTCTCAGAAGAATGTTTTTAAATACATAAAACAAAATGTATGGATTACAAAGGAAACCAATTATATTGCAATATGTTGTTCATGAATTTCAGTCACTTTTTGTGACCTCAATTGGAGTTTTCTTGGCAAAGATATGTTTTCCATTTCCTTCTCTAGCTCATTTTACAGATGAGGAAACTGAGGCACGCAGGGTTAAGTGACTTGCCTAGGATCACACAGATAGTATCTGAACCCAGATTCGAAGACGATTTTTCCTGAATTTTTTTTCCTGAATTTCCTGAATGAGTTTACCTGGCACCCTATCCATTATGCCACACTGGCTACCCCTACTGAAATACTGTAATCTAAAAAAAAAAAATTCCAAAACAAATTCATGTACCTCAAGTTAAAAACTGCTGCCTCACAAAATCATGCCCATCCCTATTTATTCACATGCTATATCTCCTCCAGGAGAATGGAAGCTTTTGGAAGGACTGACTCCTTTCCATACTTAGCACAGTACCTTGTACATAGTAGGCACTTGGTAAGTGGTTTGATTATTTAAAAGCCAGATTGGAAACTACAAGACAATATGCATAAAAATGCCACACCACTCCCCTCCCAAGTCACTTTCTTTCCAGCCTCTTGCTACAGACACAGAAATTCCTAGATGACCACTCTGCTAGGAAGGGAAAGGGCTTTGTCTTTGCATAGAAGGACTAGGAAAGAGATTAGTTTAGAGCCCAGGCTACCTCCTCAGTTCTGAATTGTAAACTCTTCTTTAAAAAAGGAAAAGTGGGGGTGCAGGAGAGGGGAATAGAACACAGACATGTTGGGATGGAATTCTTGCTTGCCAGAAGACAATTCCCAATGCTCCAGATCCCTGTCCCTTCACCCATTTTTCTTCCATCAGTGAGCCCAATGTTTGGCTTGACTTGCTGGCGTCTGAGAGGATCACCAACTGTCCTCCCTGGCTTTTTGTCTTCCCTGATTTTCCTGCAGGAAGGAATGCAGGCTTCTACCTTTTCCCCTGTCCTACAGCAAACAAAGCTCCTTGGGTCAAGGGTTTAAAAAAATTTGTTTAGTCACTACAATGATTAAACATACAGCAATATCAAATGACAAAAGAAGAATGCAAGTCCTTTGAAAGCAAGGGAGATTTTATCCTATTGTCTACGCTAATACCTAGCTCAGTGCTTTCCCTTACAAGGTACCTGCTAAGCAGAATTGAACTGGAAAGGAAGCCCAAACCTCCCTCCGTAACTCAGCTTCTGCTGTCTGCTGAAAGTCTGTCTCTACCTAGATGTCCAAAAAGCTTCTCAGATTCAACTCATCCCAAACCAAACTCAACCTCTCACCTAAACTCCCTTTTCTCCCAGCACCTTCCCAGATGAACAGAATTGCCTTTAACCCTTGACTCTTCCCTCTTTGGTGCTTTCATACTATTATTTATTGCTGTTTGCTTCAAAGATAGTCTATTATTTTTTTCAATGTGACTATGTAAAAACTAAGTAGGTTTTGAGAATGTTTTTTTTCTTTTTATAAAACAAAATAAATTAGCCCATCAGCCAAGTGAGACAATGTTTGCTGTGGGTTGGGTGTTTGGTTGTTGTCCTTTGTTCTTGAAGAGGACCAAAATAGCATCACTACATTGGGGTCACGATACATGTGTCTGGCTGTGTTTGATCAGACTGATATGTGCTCAGAATGCTTTACCACAGGTCAGGCACAAATAGTGCCTATGAACATTTTGAGTGGAGCAGTCTCTAAACTGGTGTGTTTCACATTTTCTTTTGAGCTACTGCAATTCTGCCTTGTTCGTAGAGCACAGCACCTTCTTTGATGCAGGCACACCAAACTGGGTCAGTGTCGCCCATGTCTCACAATTGATTCCAAAGTTTGTTATATTCTGTACCTGCAGTCCACCACCTTTCTGCTGAGACTTTACACATAAACTCTCACTGCATTCTTCAGAATTCCAGTCTTTAAATGTTGTTTTCTTTCATATTATTGTGCCCATCATGTCATGTCATGTCATGCCATGTTCTACTGTTTCTGCTTATTCTCCCATGAACTTTCAAATACTGTTTTCAGCACAGGCAGGATGAACACCACTCATTTCCCTGGGATAACCCATTGGAGCTTGTATGTACAATTGGCAAAGCTTTGTTCCAGCCTAACAAAATTAATTTATGAAGAGTCAATACAGAGTCTAATTACATACTTAGAGCTGGAAGATGGATAGGGAAAGGAGAGGGAAAAGAGAGCAGCATGTGATGGAAGCCTGTAATGAGATGCCACTGGAGCCCACTGTAAATCATCATTAAGCATATTCCAGCTTTGGTGGCTGTCACTGGCCCTTCTGCCCTTAATGAGCTGGGGTTTTTGTGCCCTGGGGTTAAAGTTATTGCATTGCATGTATTTCTTTTTCTGCATCTAGCTGGTTTCTTGGTTGGCCTGAGGATTCTCCAAGGGACCTGATCCACCTCTGGAAGTGTTTTCTAAAAAAAACTTGATAGAAACATTGGTGAAAGGCAAATAAACTGAAAGTCAGAAGCCTTGGGTGGGAATACCTGCTGACTGTGTGACCTTGGGTAAGTCACTTGACATTCTAGAACTGTTTCCCTCCCTACAAAATGAAGCGAATCAGGTGATATCTAAGATATCTTCCAGCTCTAAATCTAGAGCTTAGCACCTCTAAGGTTGGGCCAAAGGAAAGAAATTCATGATGGTAGACATTACAGCTTCCCTCAGCCTACATGTATCAGTCAAGTTCAGAAAAATGCCCAGTACATCTTTAGAGGTAACCAATAACTGACATAAAGCGGCTAAACCCTCTTTGCACAGGACTCTTTGCCTGAAGCCTCTGCTTAAGCCACAACCTCTACTCTGGAAGGACGTCTCTCAGCCCTGGTAGAAGGCCCCATCTGTGCAGAGGAGACCTCAGTTAGCAGCCTCCAAATCCCCTGAGTTAAAGGCTGACTGGGATGGGAGACAGGAAAGGAGTAAGTCTTTATTAAGCACCTATTATGTGCCAGACACTTTGCTATGATTTACAGATAATATGTGAAAGCAGCCCTGGCTGCTTAAAGATCTGAGAAGGATAGCTAACTCCTCCCTGTCTCAGTATATCCTAGAATAATATCTGTAACCTCAAGCCAACTCAACTCCCAATGTGCATCACTTGTCTCAGGACACAGGCGTCTTTTGAACCCAGGACCAAGACAGGTGCATTATACCCCAGCTGCCTAAAGTCATCTTGCCACTGCCTCAAAAGGTAGCAGTCTGCTCTGCCTCACAAAACAACTCTCTAGCCACTGCCATCCTTCTTTTTCCTAGAAAGCTGACAGTGAAACACACCAAAAGCTGACCCTGATATTGACTCTGGCTCTGGTTCTTCCTCATTCTGGTGTTCGTGCACCTGTGGGACAGATATACTGACTCCTGAGCAATTCTCAAGAGTTTATTACAAGTTGGCAAATCTTGCCTTCTGCCTCCCTCCCTTCCTGGTTCCATCTCAGTGCTCCCCAGTTCAATATCTCTCCTCTTGTTGTTTCTTTATTGTCCTTTGGCCCAACCTTAGATGAATTGTAATCATCTCTTTAACCTATTCCTGGCATCCTCCACTCCCCTGCCTCCCCACACCTGTCCTTAATACTCTGCACCTGCCCCTGGCTCTCAGCTGCCTCCAACGGCCACATGCAGAATGCCCTCCCCAACTCCCAACCCACTGCAGGTCAACCCTTGGTGTGCTGAGAAGACTTGCTCAGAAAGAACAGCGTCCCCATGGTGCCAAACCCCAACTACCCCAAGTCAGTCATTTACATTCAGGCTCTTTCCCAGCTACAGTGAGCTCCTGAACTGAATGTAACTGTCACTTAGACAGATGGAAATCTTGGCACCACTAATGCTATATTTATAGTAGGTGGCAGGAAAATTGTGACTTTAGGTTTCAGTCAGACCGATCAGTTTAGACTGGTGCTCATTAGCAGTCATTTCTTTCTGTTCCTTAAAGCAGGATATTTACTAGTGAACACTTGGTTAATCTGGAAGGCATATGAAACAGAAGAAAAGACCACTGGACTTGGAGTCAGAAATCCTGAGTTCTAACCCTTACTTTGCATGACCTTAGGTAAGTCACTTTACTTCTCTGAGATTCAGTCCTCAACCCTATAAAAGAGAGGAGCTGAACTGGAAGATGCTAAAGGTTTCTTCTGGTAAACAAAATAAAAATAAAGTTGATAAAAATATAAGTATTTGATAAAAATAAGTTGATGATGATGATGATGATGATGAATCTTTACATAGAATTTTAGGATTTGCAAAAGTGCTTTTAAAATATTATTTTATGCTCACAACAATCAAGTGCTATATGTACATATTTTACAGATGAAGAAACTGAGGCAGAGGGAACTTAAGCAATGTGCCCAGAGTTGAACAGCTGATGAGTATCTGAAGTCACACTTGAACTGAGGTCTTCCTGACTCCTGAGTTTTATTCACCACCCTACCCACCAAGGGAGTAACACAACCTCTAACTAAATGTTACCCCGCAAATACCTTCATTAGTCTCATAAAATCAAGCTCTCGGTCAGAGAAGACCCTCAGGTTCATCGAGGTGTTAGTTATAAAAGAAATAATCCCTGATGGTATCACCTTGATCACCAAACATTGTCTGAAAGCTATTTCATAAACTCATCAGAAAATTGTTGGCTCTGTCTCTATTTCCTTTCTGGGAGATTTGGTGAGGGGGTACAGCCTGAGAAAACAGGAGTGGGGTTTGATCTAAATAAAGCACATTCTTGGTTTGGAATGTCTTTAGATCCTTTCTTTCCCCCCCTTCTGGAGAAGTAGATTTGATTCTATGGAGAACTAAGGAAAATCAATGGAAATAGGTTTTCCAGAGCTTTATTCACAGCCTTAGGCCATGTAGTCCCAGGTACCCTATCCACAGCAAAGGTCTATTGTTGAGACTTATGACCATTTTCTCTATGTCCTAAGATTCTCCCTGGAACCTAGACCATAAAAACCCAACCAATTTTTATTTCTGATTATGGGGGCAGCTAGATATCACAGTGGATAGACCATCAGCCCTGGAGTCAAGAGGACCTGAGTTCAAATCCAGCCTCAGACACTACTTAGCTGCATTCAAGTTACACTACTTAGCTGCATTCAAGAACAAAAATCAATTTCTGATTTAGTTCAATATATCAAAATAGAGGCAGAGTTACATGGTGGAGAGTGGGCTGAATTTGGAGTCAGGAAATACCTCACTTCAAATCCCACCTCTGACACTTACTAGTGACCCTGGAGAGGTCCCTTAACCTCACCGAGCCTTTGGAAACTTTCTAAAAACCAATCTCCAAAACTAAAGCTATAGAATCACAGTGACTTGTAAGTCCCTGTGAACTTCAACAGGGCTTTGCAAGCTTAACTAAAACATGTGGATCAGACTTCTTGCTCTCAATGAGACTACAGTCTAGTAGAGAAGTTCATAAACCCTGGGCTTCAGCCATAATAGTTTTCTGTTCTCTGTGTTTGCTATGCACGAAACACCATACTTCCTCCCCATAACTCCAAGAGCCTTCCCTGGGTCTTAATCCCCATCTATCACTTACAGGCTCAGGCTGCTTTATGCATTGAAGTAATTCCTTGGAGGGGGGAGACAAGAGCTCCAAGATAAGAGCAGCATCAGACAGCAGTCAATCAGTCTTGGAAAAAGAACATTCCTGCCCTCCCTTGGTTGGGAGAGAGGCAGCTTATGGCATGGTGTAAAATTGCCCAGGAGATAAGTGGCAACAGACAGATGTCTTGGCAGGCAGACAGAAAATAGTATGAGAGTACAGCAACGGGCAATGAGCAGAGGTCCAGGCTGTCAGTCAGCAGCAGGTGGTCAAGCAGCAAGTCATAGAGAGGCAACTAACAGTACTGTAAGAGGCTATTCTACTGTTGGAAAAACTGGAAGAACAAGGGAAGGCATGCCATCTTGGAAGAACTGGGGCTATCGGGCAGGAGATCAGGGAAAGAACAGAAGCCTAGCTTCTAGCTAACTTTGAGTTGAGGAGGAGGTTGGATAATAAGGAATAGTTCCAGGTGCTCAGGATCAGGGTCAGAGTATTGATACCGAGCTATAGAGTCATAGGAACACAGATTTCAAAACTGAAGGGGATCTTGGCTTGGACGAGTGGTCATCTAATCTAGCCAGCCCATTTTGAAGATAAGGAGGCTACTCCCAGAGGGGTTAGGAGACTTGTCCAAGGTCACACAGGTAAAAGCATCAGACACAGGCTTTGAACCTAGGTCCTCTGAGAGGGGTCAGGAGGATTTCAGAGGCAGTGTGTTTTTCACTATATTTTAGGGTATTTATCTCTCCTCTCTCCCTGCCTGAGGCTAGAATTACCCCCCTGCTCTGGAATAAGACTGAAACTGAAACTACAGGCTCTATTTTAGCAGATGGACAGCAGAGCTAGCTAGTCAGACCACTCAATCCAAGGCCTGGTATTTGTGTTTCTTCTCCATCCCATCCCCCAAGAATGGAGGGGAAACTTGCAAGTCTCTGGATTCATCATTGCACAGTTGGAGACAAAGAGCTTATTCTTCTCACATTTGGTTTCTCAATTTTATCACTATCCAGCTGTTGTTATCGGATCCCAGTGTCTAGAGGAGAGAACGGGATTATTGACAAAGCAAAGACAGCCAAAACACCAACAGGCCAAGAGGGGGCAACCAGGAACCAGGGACAGGTGTACAACTACTGGGGAGAGAGTTGCTGACCACCTTCTTCCTAGGGGTCCAAATGGGTACAGTTCATTGAACCTCAAAGATGTCCAGGACTGCCATTTTAGTTTGCATTGATGCTATCAGAGCAGAAAGAGGAAGCAAGGATATCATTCCACAGCCTCTGTTTTGATCAGTTCACACCTGGAATATTGTGTTCAGTTTTGGGCACCACATTTTAGGAGGAAAATCAACAAATACCCCCAAGCAAGAAGCAGCATGGTATAGTGCATGAAGAGTCATCCTAAGACCTTGGAAGCCTGAGTTCAAGTACCACCAAGCACATGCTGGCTTTGTGATCCTGGGCAAGTCACTTAACTGCCCAGTGTTTCTAGATGACTCTTTGACTATCCATTGCAGAGAAGGTACCCACTTGTAGGGAAAGGAGTCTGCACATCTGGGAATTCCTCATACCATGAAATCACAGGTCCAGCATCCCCGTCCCTACTGACAAATTGCAACAAATGAAGAGCAAGATGGCCAAGATGGTTAGGAGACTATATTTGGTATGGATCAGCAGAAAGAACTGGGGATGTTTAATGTGTATAAGCGACATGGGATAACCGTCCATCTTTCCTGGGGAAAACACATTGTACCTTTGTCTGAAGGCAGAATCAGGAGATGTTGGGGAGGGGAATAATTACAAAAGGAAATTTGTGTTTACCATCATTTAATTAAATGATTAACAGCAGTAATCACAACTAACAATTGTATAGTACTTCAAAGGCATATTTTAATCTTCACCTCACCACAAACTCCATCAGACAGGTATTAGAGATAATATCATTCCCACTTTACAGATGTAAAAGAGGACATGTGTGCTCTGTACACACCTGCTTAAATAAATAATGAAAACAAGACTCAGAGATTTTGTGGCTTTCCTGTGGTCACATCGCTAGTTTCAGAGGCAGGATCTGAACCCTGGCCTTCTTAACTCTAAGTCCAGTATTTTATACACGATACAGTGCAGCCTCCTCTCCCTCCAAATAAGTGTGTATCCATGGCCATTGCCAGTCTTCCTACCCTATGTCATGCCACTGGCCTCTGATGACCCTGGAGGAGAGAGTGAGGCTGCCCCGCCTCACTTAAATCCAATTCACTTGCAAGTTAAAACACTGCCCCCCTGATACCACTGGTCTTTTTTAAGAAGGAAGGATAAACAATAATAAACAATGCCTACTGCATGCAAGGCACTGATAATACAAGCAAACAAGTCATCTAGATCCTTCCTAGAATATATAAGCTCCACAAGGTCTTGGGGACTTGGTCTCATCTAAGATTTGTATGGACCCACAACTAAAATAGCATTCTCAGTATAGTAGATGCTTAATTTTATTCACTACATTGATTTAAACCTAGTTTCCCATCTGTTAGCAAAGGAGCTGTAACTGCCTCAGGATTAGAGCTGCCTGATGCCCAGTGACAGACAATCTCCCCATACACACATCCCATTTCTGGGATTCACATTCCCACCCCCAAAACCTCTCTTACTCTACCTGAGAGTCTTTGCTTGGTCACACTGGGTAAAAATAAACAAAACAAAACCTGAAATTCTTTTTGGTTCACAAGCCCCTTCCAAAATGTGAGTACCATCAGGAGGGGTCTTCATGGGAACTCCTTATATCAAATTGCTTTCCTTTCTCCTAACACCTGGCTGAGGAAATGAGAGATTTGTTAGAGAGTGGAGAGAGGAAGGCAGCTTAGCAGAGTTCTTTCCACATAGCAGGAACCATAAATGATGACTGGATACAGAAGAAAGAACCAAGACCTGGAATTTGTAGCTAAAGGAAGCTCAGAGAAAGTCAAAAAAAAGATTGAGAGCTGGGAGGCAGGTTAGAGATCCTTTTGTTTAACCCCTTATTTACAGATGTGGAAACTGAGGTCTAGTTCATTCTTTCCCCTCCACTGGGTTAGACGCCTCTTGCCTGTACCATGTTAGCCAAGGGCCCTCCCTTCTAGAAATGGATGAGAAGAGTCTCTCTGAACTCTCTGACATCCTCCCAGAATATTCTCCCACTTGCCTCCCAGGAATGTGCCAAGGGACCTGCAAATTGTGTGTGGGAATTTAAATGGATTGAGCATGTGCTTCTCCTTTTAAGAATAAAGCAATTGTAACATTATTGAAACATTATGCAAGAGCTATACAGCAATTATGTTCCAAGAAGAAAATGAACAGCATTAGATGCATTGTTTCTAGCAAACAAAAGCGTGTGACTGACAGACAAAGAAGCCCCCAATAGCCCAGCCAGGAGAAGGTTGGAGAGCTCCAAAGTGGGGAGAGGAGCAGAGGAGGGGGTCTAAATGATTCTCGGAGCCCTCTGCTTGGGGAGCTAAGGCAGGAGCCTTGGGGGTACATAGGTAGAGATGTGGGAAATCGGGGAGAGACATATAACCATAAATAAGGTTTATGTTGTTTCTTTTTCATTTGGTTACCTCAGTATCACACATATCCACAAAGCCTATCACAATTCAGGTATAATTTGGAGGGGCAGTGTGATTTGGGAAGGTGTTGGATATGAAGTCCATAGAGAGACCCAGACTGAAATCTTGACTATGATACTAAATACACAGATGAGTAAGACATGGGGCAATTTACTTGTTTGAAGCCTCAGTTTCTTCAGCAATAAAATGGGTTAACATTTTCTGTGTTCTCTATTTCACTAGATTATTATGAGAAAAACATTTCATAAACTTAAAAGTAGAAGAGAAATATGACTTATTATTTTGATCAAAGAACACTAGACTTTGGGGAGTTCTAAATAAATTAGATCGTTTGATTGTAACCCAGAGGAATGAGTCAGTGACTTCTTCTGCCTTGGGGAGGCTTTAGTCCTCAGGCTCAGAGTGGGGGGAGCTGTTTATTAATGAGCTTTACTAATAATTTATAAAATTTCTAAAAAATAATAATGCATTTATTAATAATTTAAGAATAAATAATAATGTTTATTAATTTAGTATTAACATTATTGTTAATTAATAATGATTGTCAATTAATAAAAATGTGTTCGTTCCATTGTTCCCCTTAGCAGCAGCATCAGTACATCTTAGTTTCCTAGGAATCCAGAAAAGATGGAGGTGGGTTCAGGGCAGAACATAGAACTCAGGCTATTTCAACTTTATCCACAGTGCTGTACCTGCACATCCCTTCCCAATCTTTAAAACTGATTCTGCCGCAACTGCTCCCACCTCCAGCCTCACTTGGGCTCTTCCATGGGGGTGTTCCAGGGGAATGTCCCAGGGCCTCCTGTCCCCATCTATTACTAGCCCCCTAGACATATTATACTATGTAGTAGAGTCCAGGCTCCAGTCAGGAGATCTGGGTTCAAGTCTGAGCTCTTCCCCTAAATTCCTGTTTGACACCAGGCATGTCGTGTCCCCTCTTGGCCTCAGAGATTACCCTTTCATTGTATAGAAAATTGATGAGCCCTTCTAGTTTTATTATTGTAGCATATGAATGGGGCACAGCATACTGGCTGTCTTAAGTGAACTCCATAATCATGCAATCAGCTATGAGCACTATGTTCAATTCTAATGTTAATGACCATAAAAGATTATTAAAAAGAATGATAAAATGAAATCCCTGAAGCAAAGCAAAAAGATAGCCTTGGAATAGCTTTTCCTGCCTTTGCAGTGGCTTGTCTGGTTCTGCTTCTTTTTCTACCGTATAGTTATCACTTTGAGGAGCAACAATGCTGCTTTTGAATCAAACAAGAGAATACATATTCCCACCCTAGAAAAGCTGGGAAGACTGGGTTCATTCAAAATTTCTCCTAGTCAGCACTGGACAGTTTCTCTATAGACACCCACTGAGGGCTCCCAGCAATGGGCAAAAACCTGGTCTGGGAGTTAGGAGCAGAGGCTGGACTAGAACCCAGATGTCCTTTTCTTGCTGGGTGACTTTGAGCGATGAACTTTCCATTCTTCCTTTTTGTGAGCTTCAGTTCCCAACTTGTCAACAGAGACATGATTATGAAGCAAGTTTGGGAAGGGGAAATTTGGTCTCAACTTGATAATATAATGAAACCTAGCAGTCATTGTTTAAGTATAGGTGACAGGAAGCTTTAAAGCACGTAACTGTTGGTATAGTGGAAAGAGAACTAGATTTGAAGTCCATGACCCTGGATTCAAATTCTGGCTCTGTTACCTACAACTTACTACCCAGATACTGTGAGCAGTTTTCTTGCCCTCTCTGAACCTCAGTTTTTTCTTCTTTGAAATGAGTCAGTGTAACAACAATGCAATATTCATAACACCCACAGTGACCATAAATATGCTGGTGTAGTTGTGAGTCACAAAATTTAACAGGCTCTCCACATAGAGGACAGAGCCAAAGCATTTATTCAAATACCAGAAAGCCAAGTCCCAAAACCAGAAAGTCAAAGTCATTACAGTAGCCACGAAGTTGGTACACACAATTAATGCAGTGAACACCCACATTCCCAAGCCTTCAAAACAAAACAGGGTTCCTCAGGCAAAGATCCTCCTCTCCTTACTCACAGTAGCTACTCAGCCTCTCTATCCTGTTCTCTCCCAGTAGTTCTGGCTCCCATCAGCTCTGGCTCCCAGCAGCTCTTGTTCCCCTCAGTTCCCAGCAGAAGTCCTCAGCAGAAATTCTAGCTGGCTCTCAGAAGAAGTTTTGCCACTACCAGTTCTGTTCTCAAAATCTCTTCCCTCTCTGGCCTGGGCCTCTAATTAGCTCCTCCCTGCCTCGCTCCTTCCTGCTACATCAGCAAGTTTATCCCACTGTGGGATTCACAAGTTGTGGGTCTTAATACTTGACACAATTAGGAATTTGAAACTAAGTGCTAAGTACCTGTTAGCTTGCCAATACTAGGGCGTGGAATATTTTCAAATCCCATTACCATTACAATCAGTTAAATTATTTATAAGGTCTCTTCCAATTCTAAATACTTTGACTAGAAGTCAAGCTCCCAAAATTCTCCAAGTATTTTAGAGATGTCCTGTAGACCATCTATTTTGTAAGTTACAAGGACTTGAGGATCTGGTATAAAATTTAATATTTATACCCTTGCTACTCTGACTTTTAGGGACAGAATCATAGCACAGAATTATCTGTTTTGTAAGTTACAAGGACTTGAGGATCTGGTATAAAATTTAATATTTATACCCTTGCTACTCTGACTTTTAGAGACAGAATCATAGCACGCCATAGCTTAGAGAACTTCAAATTCAACTCGTTACTACAAAAAAAGAAGCTGAGACTGAGAGAAAAGAATGACTTGTCCAAGGTTAGACAGCTTGAGTTGTCTCCAGGTTAATGATATTGGACAACATCAAGCTCTGCCCTAACAAAAAGGGATAGAATATCACCATTGCTAAATATTCCTGCTGTGTTTGTATCTTTTGTACAAACTTTTTTGCATAATTGGCAGAAGGCTTATAGGGTCATAGAATGTCTGGGACTGGAAGGAACCTTCAAACATAGAACATGGAACCATGGAATGTTGGGACTGGAAGGATTCTTACAACAGAACATGGATCACAGAATATTAGGGCAGGAAGGAATCATCAATCAAAACATGGAACCATAGAGTATGAACCACCTAATGTCAGGGCTTAAAAGGATTCTTAAAACAACATGGACCACAGAATGTCAGGACTGGAAGCATTCTTAAAACATAGAACAAGGAACATAGACTGTTTGAGCTAGGAAGGAACTTAAAGACTGTCCAGTCTAGCTCCTTCATTTTACTGAGAAGGAAACTAAGGACCAGGGACTCCAAATTTTCTAGAAATCTTCATATCTCTATGTGTACTTCTGATTTAGTCATTCATTGAACCAGTTACCTTTCTACACCACAGACACCTCTAAGTTTTCAGAGGCTGGGTAGGAGTCAACTGCAATTGATTTTTAAATTAATATTAAATCTGAGTCCTGTTCTAATCAGCTATCTCCCCCCCACACCTTGTCCTGATTCATGAATATGCTTTGTCCCATTCCAGAAACGGCTTCTAGTTCAATTAAATTCAACAAACTGCAGTCAATTATCTACTAAGTCTGCACATAGCCTCCTTTAGACTTTACCTTTATTAGCAGCTGAGACACAAACCCAGATGATACATAGTACTATATGACTACCAGATTACATAGGCTAGACCATCAAGCCAAATCTAATCAAATTAATGAATATATTGCAGTCTATGCTAGTCATGTTATATCTGGAACATCACATTAAGTTCAAGGCATCCCATTTCAGGAAGGATGCTGATAAGCTAAATGAGCCAGATTGAGCATCTTTCTGAGAACAAACAAGATGGTGAAGAGCTTCAATAGCATGCAACAGTAAAGGGCAGCTGGAGCAATTTAGGAGGAAGGGAAGACAAGGGGCATGTGACTATTGCCTTCGAATATGTGAAGTGCTATGATATGGAAGGATTAGCCTTGCTCTGCTAGGCCCCAGAGAGCAAAACAGGGAGCAATGGGTGGAAGTTGGTTCATCTTCAGTGGAGCTCTTTAAGTAAAGGCACATCAAGTATGATGTAAAGATCCTTACAGAGGTAAGGGTTGGATAAAATGATCGCTGAGGTCCTTTTGAACTCTGAGTGTCTATCATTTTGTGGGGCTTTAAAGATTCTATTTGAAGCAGAATCTGGATGGCCTTTTTTCTGGGCACAGTGGATAGAGTGCTGGGTCTGGAGCCAAGAACACTCACCTTCATGAGTTCAAATCTGACCTCAGATATTTACTAGCTGTGTGACCCAAGTCACTTAACCCTGTTTGCCTCAGTTTCCTCCTCTACAAAATGAGCAAACCATCCCAACATCTCTGACAAGAAAACCCCAAATGGGGTCACAATTTGTCAGATATGACTGAACTTGTCTTTTTCTGATTTAGGATATTGTGGGTTATTGATTTTGGGGGGAGGTTAAGGGACAGGAATAGTGTTCCCTCATCCACAAAGTCTTCCTTGCTCCTCTCAGCCTCTCTCTAAACTCTTAAAATATTTCATTTATACCTTTCTGACAGTACTGATTACATTCTGCTTTGTAGATTGGCTTTTATTGTCCCTATCTTATTCCACCCCCCTGCCCCCAGATTGGAAGCTCTATGAAGGCAGAGACTTTATACTACTCATCTCTATGTCACCTTCACTCAGTCCTCAGCACAGAACCTGAAAATAAATGCATTTTCAATTTGAATTGCTGAAGGGAAAATCCTTTTAAAAGACATGTAATTTAGAAAGTAATGAAAACAACTTCAGCCAATTCTTCACACATGCAACAAACATTTATTGTTCCTGAAAGGTAGCCTGTAAATCAAATTTCTGTTAACCAAATTACTTTTTCTATGAACTAGGAAAATTTGCAATTTTGGAATGTGAATAACCATTTCCTAGCTTGTATGTTTTGCACATTTGGATTTCTGTACATTGAATAACTGAAAATAGGGTAAATATGTATATTTAACTCTATTGACTGTCTTCCTGGCATAGTATATAGCATATATAATTCCTTGAATTTATGAAGATAGGATCTTTTTTGTTGAGCAACTAGGAGGAACCATAGTGCACAGAGTGCCAGACCTGGAGTTAAGGAAGATTCATCTTCCTGAGTTCAAATCTGGCCTCAGATATTTACTAGCTGTGTGAGCCTAGGCAAGGCAATAATTCCTTTGAATTTATGGATGAGATGGGATCTTAGTCACCATTAAATAGAAGCTTAGTGTCGTGACTGAAATATGTGATAATTCTCTCTCTGGCCCGGCCAAAATATGTTTGAATATAACTTGATTTTTGGCACACCCACAGAAGCATGATCACAAGAAGTCTTAAGTACTAGCTACTGGTCACAGCAACTGCCAAGAGTTTCCCAGAAGCTTCAGAGAATACTGTGTCCAGTACTAAGTATTAAGTCTCATGAAGTTGAGCACTACCTTAAAATACATATGACAGAGTATTCATAGGACCATAGAGCTATAAAGCCAAGCATGAGCAGCTTTCCTGTAAATGGCCAAAATACTTGATTTGGGGGGAAGGGGTTCATTGGCTGATGTCTTCTTATGCAGATGTCTTGGAGAAGCAGTTTTGGCGTAGGGCTTTGAAGCCTGATCTCTTTCCATCCTCTTTGTTATGCCTTTAAAAAGGCTAACTGACTTTCCAAAGACCTGTTGGCTTTCCCAAGACTTTTTGGTGCCTAGAATTAAAGAGCCTGATTTTATCTGAGCTACCCCTAGGATGTGACAGACTATTGTAATGATAAAACTATGATAATATTCCAGGATATGACAAACTAAGCGTATTGATGAGAATGTTTTAACCTTTGTCTTTTGGATCTTTAAAAATCTTGTTCAAATCATCATTAAATAGAGTTCATAGTTTTTTCTTGAACTACCCACATGGCCTGGTCATCTCTTATTCACATCTCTGATCATGCTTAATGCTGGACACTGAGCAGCCCACAACACTTTCCAGAGGACTGCTGCTGTGAACAGCTTTTCAAGGTTCTGATTACATAGTATAGTGAACACTTTATTCAATAACAAATCAGAGCAAAACATTCTCAGAAAATCAAGGTACAGCATTCACAATGTTACAACTTGTCACAGAAAATCAAAATACAGCATTCACAACAGCTTATCACTAAAATGGCCACATAGTTTTCATCACAGTAGTCACAAAGTTTTGAACAAAGTACATTAATTAGTCAATCACTTAGTAACTCAATTATTCAATCAAAGCAATCATTCAATTATCCTTAAGGAAGCTTGCAAATTACAAAATACAAAAGTCAAAGTACTCCACCCCTGGGTAGTGCATTCATTTAGTCAATCACTGAGTCCATAGTTCAATCACAAAGTATAATCACAAGTAAATTACAATTCCATCAGTTACTACTCAACAGGAAATAACACAATTCAGCAGACAGGGCTTCCAACTGTCTGACCATTATATCCATACCTAGTTAGTGACCAGAAAGAGAAGCACCAACATCTGGGTTTTCAAAGCCAGGGGGACACAATGGCTTCCCTGAGCCTCATCTGGCCAAATCACATAACTCTTCCCAAAGTGAGTCCCAAAGCAAAACCTCACATCAGGGTCAGTTACTACTCAGTATTCATGGAGAGGTCGTTTCATCTTGACTTAGGATAAGTTCTCAGAGTTCCTGGATCCCTTTCCATGGTCCCAGATCCTACCTGGATTCACCAAATTGTCACCTGAGTTCAAAGGCAGACAGCTCCCATGTCCTTGTCTACCTCTCCCTGCACTTCCTGTTCCATGCTGAAGCTCACAGCATCCAGTCCACCTTAGATCCTTCACAGTGTCTCTGTTACTGGGAAGTCAAAGCTTAGCAAAGCCACAAACAGACAAAGTAATTGACACCACAGTCATGTCTCCTCCGGCAGCTCTGGCTTCTGCCTCCATGTGGCTTGCTCCAAGAAATTCTGTCTCAGTTCTCAATTCTCAATTCTCTCCAACAGCTGCTTTGCCTCCACAAAGCTTATTCCAAGAAATTCTGACTTTCACAGCTAGGGTCTTTCCTTATATACATTATGTCTCCTCCCTATTCAGCCCCTTCCTGTTACATCAACAACAGTGGTTCTCTGTTCAGCCCCTTCTTGTTATGTCAGCAACAGGAGTTTATACCTTCTGTTTCTTTAACAGAGGCTTAATTTGAAACTAGGTGCTAAGTACCTCTCAGCTTAGCAATACAAAAGGAATTTCAAATTTCATTACTATTACAAGAGCCTGTATGTTTAGAAGACTAGAAACCATGTCAAATGAAGAAGAATGAGAGAGATGTTTATCTTGGGAAAAAGGGGGAGGGAGGTTGCATGTGGTGAGGGGAAGAACATAAAGACTCACTTAATATATTTAAAGAGTTGTTGTGTTATATAAGGATTCAATTTTGTCCTATTATCCTCTAAATGGCTGAACAAGGACCACTCGTGGGAGATAGCTTTCGGCATTAGTATAAGGAAGAAACATCGAATAATAAGAACTCTCTAGCAATGAAATTAATTGCCTTGTTAGGTAGTGAGCCCCAACTCCAAAGCAAAGTCTAGGTGACCTTTTTTCAGGGATACTGCTGAATGGATCCCAGGACCCACAACCCACTTGTTTTAGTCACTCTTGCCCTCCAGGAAAATCATTTCCATGTTAGGATAAGCTCTGGGACAGAGCTGACCTTGCTAGGGATTGAAGTGAGTTATATCAAACATAGCTCACCTGTCCACAACCTGTGAGGCCCCAGAACTCCATCAAACCTCACCTTGTTCATCAAACTGGACCAGGGATTCACTGTCTACTTTGCTACCACCATGCCAGTCTTCTCTGATTTCTAATTTATCTCACTCCTAGAGTGAAAATCAAATCAGAATTATCCTAGCTATGTTTCTACTCAGAATCCCTCTGATTCTGACTCAGTGATTTCATAGGCCAAAACTCTCTCTCCTAAGTACCACTCTCTATTCCTTCATATCCATCCATATCAGCCCCATCCCACCTATATCCTTCTTCCATTCTCTCCTACTCTTCCCTTGTGACCTTTAGAGTCTATCTTTTATTGTTAACAGCCTATGAGATTAGACCAGAATCCCTATCTACCCCACTAGTGATCAATGATCACTGAAATAGATTATATAGAGCACTATTGATCTAGTCCAAAAAGCTGATCATTATGGGGAATTCTCAGGGTGAAAAATCCACCCATTATTACAGATCAGCCCAGAGAGGTAAAGTCATTATTCTAGGGTTACAGAGCTCGTAGATATGAGGGAGGATCTGAACCCAGATCTCCTGACTGCCAAGTCCCGAGCTCTTTCTAGCATACCAGGCTGCCACTTCCATTGCTTTTCACTTTCCTTACAAAACTACCTCATTTCCTTTTCCAATCATGCCCATGCTTGATAGTATGCTTTGCCCTGTTCTTGGTTTACACACAGGGGTGTGCTGGAGCCAGCTTCAACCTGCTCCTGAGAGCTTATTGCTAAATTTCCAGCGTGGGTATTTACACCCTGGAAATCAGCAAGTGCCGCATGTTGGGGCTTGCTTTAATTGTTTTATTCTTTGGGTAGACTTGAGAAAGTAATGGAGAAATGTTAATAATGCAGATTAAACTTAAAAGTGTGTCACATGTACTTTCCCCACCAAAGAGATAGTTGCTAAAAATAAAATATATAGCCATACTCCTGCTTACAAGTCATTAAAAGTGACGTATTGCAGCCTACTTGGACCTAATACATGTATCTCCATTGCCTTTTGAATTGTTTGGAATTTTAATTCATCTATGATCACACCAAAGGAAAATGGTATAGCATCTAGAAAGCTGACCTCAAAGCCAGGAAGATCTGGATTCTAGTCCTACTTCTGACACATAGTGTCTATATTGCCCTAGATAAGTCACTTGACTTACCAGGGCTCTAAGTAATTATTTAAGACTATAATATTTCAGAAAATATGCCAAGGTACATTGGTAGATGGGGGTTTCCTTACCCAGACATAGATAAGGAGTCCATACAACCTATGCCAACAAAATCACAGGAGGTCTAGTCTCTATCACTAAGATCATAGTATGCCATGACTTACAACCCTATAGCATCAACAGGAGAATACTAATATAGAGATGAGATTTTATAATAGAAGGGAGTTTGGGATCATTGAAAGCATGGCACCATTTCTCAAAACAATGAAGACCAGTTTCTGTCTCCTATTAAATCCTAGACCCAGATGGCTATCCACATGCAGTACTAGTATAAGATACTGCTGGACCAACATGTAGTTGAATGAGGAGTGCATCAAGTCTTAATCTTAATGTTTTTATTTGTATTAGACATGACTAATCGGACCAAATACTTTCATGTTACCATGGATTTCTTTAGGGGAGACTGTTGGATTTGGAACCCCAAATGCAATTAATAAACTACACTTACATTTGCAAAGTCCTCCTATATTTGACCACTTCCTGATTATATCTGTGTCATCCCATCTGTACGTCAGTCTCCTACCCCTACCCATTCAATGCTCCACCCTCTGGGACCATGGGTTGATTAGTGAACTATCACCTTCTTTTGCCCTCATCCAGTCCCACCATGCCACTTCCTAGCCATTTCCATGACATATAACAGTGCTTATACCTCCCCTTTCCAACTATGATTGTCTTGCTGAAGAGGAAAGAGAGATAGATTGAAAGAGAGAGAGAGAGAGAGAGAGAGAGAGAGAGAGAGAGAGAGAGAACTAGAGGCGACATGTGCTAGGGGTAAGTCAAATATCCACTAGAATCTTGACCGCCATCTCTCTCAGACCCTGATAGGACTCTGAAGCTAAGAGCCTTGTAAATAACAGTATTTTCCAGAATACCAGACATGCTTTCAGCCCAGTCCCCACAGCTATCACTGAAGAGAAATCATTACGGCAAAAGGAACTCCATTCTTCACTACCATCAGCAACAGCATCTGAAAAACTGCCACCAACAGTCTGTCAGCGTTTATAAAGAGCTTACTACAATGTGTCAGACATTGTGCTAAGCATTGGGGATACAAAAAAAGGCAAAAAATTAACAACAATAACATTCAGTCCCTGGTCTCAAAGATTTCACAGCCTAATGGAAGAACCAACATGCAAACAACTATGTACAAACGAGACATGCACAAGATAAATTTTAGGCAGTTTTAGAGGGAACGTACTAAAAATAAGAAGAACTGGGAAAGAATTCTTGTAGAAGGTGAAACTTCAGCTGAGACTTGAAAGAATTCAAAGATGCTAGGAGGCAAATTGAGAAGACAGTGTTACAGACATAGAGAAGACAGTCAGTAAAAAACCCGCAGAGTCAAAAGATGAAGTATTATGTGCAAGTAAGATAAAGGCAGTCAATGACCCTGCAGCACAGAGTATGGGCAGGTAAGTAAGTATGAGAAGACTGGTGGGAAGGTACCATGTTACCAAGGGCTTCAAAAGCCCTTCAAAGAGTTTATATTTGATCCTGGAGCTGAAAGGGAGCCATGGAAGTTTACTGAAAAGGCTGGGGAGGGGGGGGAGCAGTAACATGGGTAATATGATCAGACCTGTACTTTAGGAAGATAAATTTGACAACTGAATGGAGAATGGGTCTGACTGTGGAGAGCTAAGGCAAGGAGAGGAACCAGTGAGCTACTGCAATAGTCTGGGCATGAGGTGATGAGATTATACCACTAGAGTGGCATAGTACCAGAGGAGAGAAGAGGGTATGCATAAAAGATGTTATGAAGATAAAACCTCCAGACCTTGGCAACAGAGTAGATATGGGGCCTGAGATATTGTGAGGAGCTGAGTATGACATCTATTTTGTAAGCTTGGGTGACTGGAATGTTGTGGGAAATTAGGAAAAGGGGAAGGTATCAGGGAAATGATAGTAAGTTTAATTTGCGACATTTCCAATTCCTGATTCCTATGGGACATCTAGTTCAAGATGTCTACAAGGCAATTGGAGATGTAAGACTAGAGATAAGGAAAGAGGTTAGGGCTGGATAAGTGGAACTGAGAGTCATTTGTATAGAGATGGTCACTGAAGTCATGAGAACTGATGAGATCACCAAGTGAAATAGTATGGAGACAGAAGACTCAGGATGTAACCTTGGGTATCCTCACTAGGTGGCATATGGATGAAAATATAAAGGAGACAGAGAAAGAGCAGTCCACCAGGAAGGAAGAGTATGAGGATAGAGTAGTTCCACTAAAACCTAGAGAGAACAGAGTATCAAACAGAAGAGGGCATTCAACAGTGCGAAAGGCTGCAGGGGAGTCAAGGCAATTAAGGGGATTAAGCAATGAAGAGATAACTAGTAATTTTAGAGACAGCAGTTTTGGTTAAATGATGAGACCAGAAGTCAGACTACAAAGAGTTAAAAGTGAAAAGAAAGCAGAGGCATCTATTGTAGACAGCCTCCAGGAGTTTAGACACACACACAAGGGAGAGGAGAGACATAGGGTGTTAGCTAGTAGAGATATACAGATCAAATGAAAGTTTTTTAAAGACTGAGGAGACATGAGCATGTTTGTTGGTAGTTGGGAAACAGGCAGTAGAAAGGGAGTGATTGATTGGTGAGAGAGAGGGAATGATAAAAGGGGTAATCTGCTGTAGAAGATGAGATGGCATGGGATCACTTGTACGCGTAAAGGGGTTTGCTTTGGCAAAGAGAAAGGTCGCTTATTCTTGTGAGAGAAGGGCAAAGAAAGAGATAGTAGCAAAAGGCATCTGAGTAATTTGTGATGAGGAACAGGAAAAAAGAGGGAGTTCTCTGAAAATTCTCTCAATTTTTTCTATAAAATATGAGGCAAACTTCTCAGCTGAGAGAGTATAGCAAGGAAGAGCTGCTGGAGATTTGAAAGGGGTTGAAAAAGTTTGGAAAAGCTGCTGGAGGGAATGAGATAGTGACTTAGTTAAGGAAATATAAAAGGATTTCCTTGCTGTAAGGAGGGCCCAGGCAAGATTAGGTAACATGAACTTACAATGAACTCAGCCAGCATGGTTCTACAATTTTCAGATTCATTTGGCTCTATGTGAGTAGAAGCAAAAGTAGCAGAGAGTGAGAGAAATCTAAGACTGGGGTTTGGAAAAAGCAAGATCCTCAATGTAGAGTGGAACTGGTTCACCAAAGGGTCAAGCTAGGGAAAGGAAGAGAGTGAAGACAGAGCATAGGCTGATGGCCTGGAGAAGAATTGAGGGGTAGCAGGATTGGAGGTCATGGTACAGAAAAAGAACAGGGTTTGGAGTTGCAGGGCAAAGAAAGAGGTAAAATGGAGGGAGTAATAAAGGAAACAATTTAAGGATGAAATCTAGTCTGTTATCTATAGAGTAGGCATCCCAGAGAATACAATGGAAAGGTTGAGTAGCTTTAGAGTGGGATGTTGTAGGATGTTGGATTGAGAGGGATGGGAATAAGAGATCAGGCAGTGAGGGATGGAGAATGGGATTTGAGTATTGGCAACCAAAGGTTAAGAATTCCTTGGATTGGTTCAGTATAAGGGGGTAGAAATATGTTTATTATTGAGAATTAAGTTCCTGTGGATTATCATTGTCTATAGGCATTTGGCCTTGGGACTGTCCTAGGGAATCTGGAAGATAATCACAGGAGCCCTGTAAGAGGCAGCACCCCAAGGCCCACCAGGCCTTCTTCCAATCCAGCTTTTGTGGAAAAAAGACCAGTTATCCTTACCCACTACCACTCAAAGGGCAGGCAATCCAACCTAGTGTTATGGGAATCTGAAGATCTTCCCTGTACCTAGGCCCTTTGATAGGCTTAAGTGACTGAGAGCCCTCCCTGATTTGAAAATATACTCTGCCCCCTAACAGGCTGAATGTGGTCACATGGAGCCTGTGGCAGAGGCTTGTTCTTCAGGAATGCCCACGCCTTATGACTTTGTGATTGGGCAGTGGGTCAGGAGGACTGTGACATTCTCTGATCCAGGAGAAGGCTATATATACCCTGATGTAAATTTTTGCTTTGGGGTTCACTTTGGAAAGAGTTGTGTTATTTGGCCAGGTGAGATTCTAGGCAGCCATTGAGACCCCCACCCCCCCGGCTTTGAAAACCCAGATGTTGGTGCTTCCCTCTCTGGTAACCGAACTAGGTATAAATGTAATGGTCAGATGGCTGGAAGCCTGTCTGCTGATTTGTTTCTTTGTCTGCTTGTAACTTCTCTTTGTATTCTCTGAAGTTCAGGGTGCTGACTTTTTCCCCTGAACTAGGTAAATGATATATGTTTGATTAAAATAAGATTGTTAACCCATTTTGAGTTGCTTTTCTTTAGAAAAGCAGATCTAAGAACCTGTGCTAACAACCATCCTGGGTATGCTAGGGTGCTTGCTGATACACCTAAAGGAAGCAGCAAGCATCCCCAGGGGAGAGATGGGAGAGAGCATGTGCCAAGCAAGTCAAATCATCACTGCTACCATATTGACCCCCATCTTTCCTCAAACCCTGATAGAGAGATCCCAAGGTCCTTAACCCAAGAGCCTTGGGAAAAAGCTCTTGCTTCCAGCCCAGTGTCTGTAGTCATCATCCTGGGATACAAACCATGTGGAGATGCAGTCTGACAACTGCTCTTGGAGGTGCTATAGCCATTACCACAAAGGACCCAGAAAAGTAAGTTCTTTTAAATAACTGGCACTGTCTAATGGTTCAGCCTCAGAAATGAAGATTTTGTCAATGGAAATGACATTAAAGAAGAGATTTTGTCATCGGTTTTACACCCAAACCATGGGGCCTTCCCATCTTGTTTTGTATCTACAACCTTCCATATGCACTCTCTTCAATTAGAATGTGAGTTCCTCAAAAGCAGGGACTGTTTTACTGTTCTATGTATGTCCCCACTACTACTAAGTACTTAAATACATTCATTCATTCATTCATTCATTTAGAATATAAGCTCCTTGAGGACAGACCTATCTTTCTTACTTGGAATCAGCTCACCAGAACTTTGCACAGTGCCTGGCACAAAGTAAGCTTTTAACAGGATGTTTTTTCATTCATTCACTCATTTGAACCTGACTAGGACATCTTCAGTGAACACCAATCTTTGCTGATCTGCATTGCCTGTTTTAACAACCCATTTGCTGTCAGCCTCAAACACCCGGGGAACAGAATAATTGTTACAGTCATATTTATTCCAGACTCTCATTTAATTTTTATCTATGTGCAAGAAGCACCCGAATTTTCTAGCCAGGAAACCCATGAAACTCATAACATCATTTATAATGAGAGAAATGCCAATAAATACTTTCAGGCTGTGCAGGTCTGGTGACACTCCTACCCTTTTCTAGAGGCTCTGGGACCCAGAGCAGTGACATCTCCTTCTATGACAGAATAATTTTTCATGTAATTTCCTTAAAATGCCAAGATTCATTGTGACTAATCAACAAATTGGAGGGCTTGTTTATCTGCACTCACTGTTTTTCAACAGGGGACTCATTCCCTCAATGTGAATGTGCTAAAGCTTTAATTGTGCATTAAACTTTTGCAAAAATAAGAAAAGTTAGCAATATAAAGATGACTTGAATTGCCCATCCTCTGGGAATGCATCCCTTTCTGTGACCTTGCTGATCAAATACATGCGTTCTTCCATTGCAGATGACGTCTCTCTTGAGTCCTTGAGGAAACAGCAGGTGGTTGTTCCAGCATTCAGTCCAAAAGGTTAAGGAAGAAATTGCCTGCTAAAACAGATGTGGTCCTATCTTTACTGCTTGTTAAATCTTATTTTAAAGAAAGAATTCCTATCAAGCAATTAATTGATCAACAAATATTTATAATGAGCTTCCTATGTGTCAGACACAATATTAGGTGCTGAAGACATAAAGACAAAGGCAAAACAGTTACTGCCCTCAGGGAGTTTACTTTCTAATGGGAGAGACAATGGGCCTATATACTGGCAGGGATGAAACATATACAAAGTGGATACAGGGTAATCTTTGGGGATGGTGAATGCAGTGGAGGAGACCAGGGAAGACCTCACATATAAAGTGGCCCTTGAGCTAGGGCTTGAGGGATAGCAAGACTTCCAAAGTATCCTACCAAATGCATTGCTCCTACTCTCTCTCTCTCTCTCTCTCTCTCTCTCTCTGTCTCTCTCTCTCTCACACTCACACACACACACACACACACACACACACACACACACACACAGCTCTTAACCCTCACCAGAAAGTCCTCCTGTTAGAATTCTCAGGATATCATTCATCTTTTCCTTATAGTCTTGAATTCACCTTTCTTTGTTGCAACTTGTATGGGGTGTTCAGGAAGATCTGGCATCTCCGGTGTGAGGGCTTGCTGAGCCCTTTTCAGGGCTACTCATCTAACCTTGGGGGTCTACCTGTCACCCAACTCTCACCTCTGCTCTAAGAAGCTATAGATGCATAGCAGCCACACCCCAGTAAAACTATCTTGGCAGACTGGCTAAATCAGGTTGAGGGTAAGTGACAGGCCTCAAACTTGTCGGTGAGTTATAGGATGTCTACCCCAAGCATGTGAAGACTATCCCAGGTGTAATGGGTGGATAAGAACAATTTGTTCCAATGATCATAAAGGCAGTGGAAGTAGGTGCTAGGAAGAGCTTAGAGTTTGTTCAGACACTGAAGACACCAAGGTCATCTACTGCATCCTGGGCCATCACTAGCTTCTTGACTTTTCTCCTGCCACTGGACTTCTGTGACTCAGGAAGAGAAAGTGAAGCTGATGACTTTGTGCCACTCTGCCTCACTTAAATCCAATTCATATGAAAGTCAGGAAATCACCTGTGATGTCACTGGTCCTCTTTGAAAATGAAGGACAAACAATAATCTGCCCTCACCTTCTAATGTAGCCATTTCGGCCTATTATTCTAGGGATGCTTCTAAGACACCAAAGTCCTCTGGACCCTTCACAATGTGATCACAATGATCTTTCTTCAGCCAAGACTGGAGATGGGAAGAGGTGAAAAAGAGCCAAGTCCAAGGCATTTTCCTCCTCAAACCCCTGTCCATCCTCACAAAAATCCTTCTTAGGGGATTCACTGAAACATCTCTCCTTTACGTTGGCAGGCAAAAGCCCAACTCCAACTCCAAACTGGTCCCCTAGATTTATACAAACTCTATAAGGCATTACCAAATCCTTCAACCGATCAAAACAGAATTCATGTTGCAACCAGTTAAAATTCTTTTGATCCAGGCCTTGTTCTATTTAATCAGTTCATTCAAGAAATGTTCTCATCTGATGAAGGTAATTACTTTTAAGTGAGGTGGAAAAAAAAAATCAATGTCCCCTCCCCCCTTATTAATATTGTCCTTTCTTTTCTTTAGTCATGACATTCAACAATCCGAACCCCTAGGCTTCCAGTTCTTTTAGATTCATAGATTGTCAGAGCTAGAAAGAATCTTATATGGTGTTATTCACTAGTTTCAGTCATGTTAGACTCTCCATGACCCCATTTTGGGTTTTCTTGGCAAAGATACTGGAGTAGTTTTCTTCTCCAACTCATTGTCAGAGTTAGAAAAAAATCTTATAGACCTTAAAGATGTAAAAACCATTCTTAGATAAAGGGGCTATACAAAAGCAGCCTGTGGACTGGATTTGGCCCAGGGTTTATAGTTTGCTGACTCCTATTTTAGACCAAGAACAATGATCTTTAGACTTGAAAGGACAGGGGAAAATGGCTAATGGGGAGGTTAAATGCAGGACAAGAAAAGATAATAAGGGAGCGCTAGGTCCTCTGGATTCATAAAACCTAGAAGAACTGAAAAAAAATGGGCAGGTGTGATTCCTGAACCACCGAAAGTGACCTTTGAAATATCAAAGAGAACAGGAAAAAGACTAATCTTCAGGATTGGGCAAAGACTAATGTTGTTCCAGTGCTCAAAAAAGGGAAGGGATTGGAGACTGAAAATTATAGGTCAGTGGGTTTAACTTCAATTCCTTGCAAAATTATAGACTATATTATTAAAGAAATAGTGAACAACTTGGGGGTAGGGGGGAGGAAATAATGGTCACAAAGCACTTGATTATTACAACAAGAATAGGTCATACAGACTAGTCTAATTTCCTTTTAAGAATGGGTTACTAGACTGTTAGATCAAGGGAATATTGGATAGTTTCTATGGACCTTCAAGCATATGACAAGGTTATGTGTTATTCTAAGAAGGGGTCCATAGGCTTCCCTAGACTGCTGAAGGGATCCATGACACACAGGCGTGTTGGTATTTTGGGGTCTCGAGCAACCCTAAACCTCTTTATGGCTAACCTCTTCAAAGTGACTTGTCCAAGAGACTATCTCTCTACCCATAGCTTACAAAGGTCAGAGGCTGGATATGAACTCAGATTTTGGTGGTACAGTGGAAAGAGTGCCAGGCCTGGAGCCAGGAATACTCTTCTTTCCAAGTTCAAATCCAGTCTCAGACACTAGCTGTGTGACCTTGGGCAAGTCACTTTACCTTGTTTGCCTTGGTTCCTCATCTGTTAAAAAATAAGCTGGAAAAGGAAATGGCAAATCACTCTAGGATGCATGCCAAGAAAACCCCAAACGGGGTCATGAAGAGTCAGACATGACTGAAAAATGACTCACCTCAGTTTCCTGACTCCAGGCCCAGCACTCTATCTATTGTGCCACTTAGCCACCCATTGCACCTCAAAATCAACTATTGTACCAATATCAGTGAATACTGTAGGTGGTGGCTTGTGAGCAATAGTATTAGATGGCACAACTCCTCTGGATTACCCCTAGAATCCTGCAGATAGTATAACCTGCCAATGCATTAAGAATTAAGAGAATGGAGAGGAGGAGGTAGGAAGGATCTGTGTAACTGCAAGTGAACTGAATGCTGATCTAAGAAGCTCTCTAAGAAGTTAAGAACATGATTTTTAGTGCATGGGGATCTATTCTAGATGTTCAGTACTTGAGGACCCCTCCCAATCTCATCATTCCACTACCTATATCTATATCTAGAACTTGACCCAGACTGTCCCTCCTCATCCCACTTCCATGCCCAGTGTATCTCCTTCTGATCTTCCTCCTAGAAGAAAATATTCAGTTTTCTTCCTAGGTTCAGCTTCAGATGCTATTTCCTATAGGAAATCTTTTCTGATCCCCCCCAATTGTCAGTGTTTTCTCCTTCCTCAAATTGTCTTATACTTTCTTAACTATGTAAATATTGTGTCTGCAAAAGAAAGTAAGGTCCCCTGAGGGAAAAGACCTCCTTCCCCCTTGGCCCCTTTCATTCTGTCTTTATATTCCCAGCCTCCACATCTCAAGTGTGTATTCCTTGAATTGAATTGAATCCTTTACCACCCCTGTTGGTCTCTAGGGGCACTACTGTCTTCACCAAAAATACTTGTGAATTTTCTGTCATACTGGAATCGTATACTAGATAGACATGAGTCCTATTGATGAGGTGTAGGCTCTTGGACCCCCCCCCCCTTTTGAGCTCTCCTTGATTCTTTGAGGTACAGGCTCTGGGAAAGTAAACCTTCCCAGGGAAGACATTTGCCTGAGGTTATGAGCTTTAAGTTGTGTCTCTGCCCAAGTCTTTAGCCCCCTTTTGTTCCATCTGCTTC
>CM053595.1:59166231-59195113 GCA_028646575.1 Pseudocheirus occidentalis
AGCAGCCCAGTGGAAGCCGCCGCAGCTCTCAGCTGTTCCTGCTGCAACAGCCGCCTCCCTCTGCTTCCTTGCCCTGGGAGCAGTTTGGCCGGCCTGCTCTTCTCCTCCCCAGTTAGCAAAATCCACTGACCTCTTAGCCTTTTTGTCTTCTGGCCTGATAGGTGTGGTAACTGTGCCTCCAGTGCAGCTGATCTGCTCTCCTATAGCCTCGGCTCCCCGCCCGATGCCCCAGGGCCTGAGCCAGCCGGGTTTCGGCTGTGGGTCCCAGACTGCTGAGAAGAGCCCCGCCTGCTGCGCTGCCTGTAGCAACAGATGTGCTTTCTGTCTTGTGGAGAGTTTTGGAGCTTGAAAATCTGTTTAGCGTCCCATTTTATGAGTTTTTTAGCGTGTTTGTGTGGGAGCTGTGGTGCTTTGCTGCTTCTACGCCGCCATCTTGGCTCCGCCCCCCATCCCAGAGTCTTCTTTCCTGACTAAGCTAGCTCTTCTTGGTTGCTCCTTTGTCTCTGACCTTTGTCTGGGTCATCAGGGTGAGGAGGTAGATTTGGCCTTGAAGTTAAGGCTTTCTGACTATCTTTACAGATAGGACTATCCATCATCCCAAGGTTTCGGCTCCTGTACCCAGATACCCCCAAAGAGCTCCAGGAGAAGAATATTCTTTCTTACACTTTCATTTTGCTGGTGTCAATTAAATCAAATTTATGGGATTTTCTCTGTTCTGTAATTATCCTGGGGAATTTATTTCAGATTGTTCAAGAAGCCAATTCGCCTCCAGATTTTGCTATCTACGGTGTGGAATTATGACTGTAGATTCTCATTTGCCAGGGAAAACAAGTTCTTCCATTATTTATTTCATTGTATTTATGTTTATAGGGCCAGATAAGAGAAATGTGGATCTTGTCGCCTCTTTTTTGGCAGCAGAAGGCTGCTCTCCTGATCTCATGCCTTTTTATCCTGACCTATCACAAAAATCACAGCATTTCAGAGTTCAAAAGGACCTCAGCAGTCATCTAATCCAGCTCATATCTGAAAAGACAGTAGTTCTTATTGTTGCTGTTATTGTTGACCTGTATCTGATTCTTTATGACCCCATTTGGGGTTTTCTTGACAAAGATACTCCAATGATTTTCAATTTTTTTTTCTAGTTCATTGTACACATGAGGAAACTGATGCAAACATAGTTAAGTGACTTGAACAGAGTCATAAAGCTAGTAAGGGCTGAGGCTAGATTTGAACTCAGATCTTTTTTACTCCAGGCCCAGAGTTTTATCCATTATACCACCTAGATGCCTTGAAAAGAGAGTATCTTATAAAATATAACCATGAAGTAGTCATCTAGCCTTTACCTGAAGATCTTGCATGAAAGGAAAACTGCTACCCTTCTAGACTAACCTTTCTCCTTTGAGATAGCTTTAACAATTACAAAATGATTCCTTCCTTATATCAAATTTCGATCTGCCTTTTTGTAATTTCCATCCATTTGATCTTATTCTACCCTCTGGTGCCAAGAAGAACAAGGTTAATCCCCCTTCTCCAAGAAAGTTTTCCATATAATTGAAGATTATCGTTTCCCCTTTGTGCTTTCTCTTTCCAAAATAAACATCTTCACTTCTTTCAATGGATTCCCACGTTGCACAATCTTGAGGTCTTTCACCATTCCAGTTGCCTTCTGTTGAGTATTCCCCACTTTATCTATTTCCTAAAATTTGTTGCTTAGAATTGAACACAATTCTCCACATGTGATATAACCAGAAAAAAAATACAATGGGATGATCACCTCCTTTATTCTGGACATTTCCTCCCTTAAAGTAGCCTAAGATCATACCAGCTTTTTGTTATGCCATATTACACTCTTGACTCATATCGAGTCTGGAGGTCATCATTTGTCTTTTTGAGATAAATCTTCCTTTTTAAAATTAACATTTTAATTTATGATTTATTCATTTTAACATCCTTTTCTTTTTAAATTTTGAATTCCAAGTTTTTTTCCCTCTCTCACCCCTTCCTTCACTCACTGAAAAGGCAAGCAATATAATATTCATTATACTTGTAAAATCATGCAAAACATATTTCTGTATTAGCCATATTAAAAAAAAACAATAAGGAAAGTGAGAAAATTCACTTCAATTTGCACTCAGAGTCCATCAGTTTCCTCTCTCAAAGTGAATAGCATTTTTTCTATCATAATTTCTTTCAAATTGTCTTGTATCATTGTTTTTATCAGAATAGCCAAGTCTTTCACAGTTGATCATTACTACAACATTGCTCTTACTGTGAGAAATGATCTCCTGGTTCTTCTCCCTCCACTTTGTATCAGTTTTTGCTAAAGCCACTCTCCTGCCTTGTCATTTCTTATAGCACAATAGAATTTCATCACAATCATATGCCACAACATGTTCCACCATTCCCTGACTGATGAGCATCCCCTCAGTTTCCAAATCTTTGCCACCATCAAAGGAACTGCTATAAATATTTTTTTACAGATAGGTCCTTTTTCTTTTTCCTTGATCTCTTTGGGGGATAGACATAGTTGTTTGTCCTTCATTCTCCAAGAGGACCAATGACATTGGGAAAGTGATGTCATGACTTGCAAGTGAATTGGATTTAAGTGAAGGATGCAAAGTCAACAGCCTTACTTTCTCCTCCAGAGTCATCTGGGTTCAGTGGCAAAATATAGATTGGGACGACTGGAGATACTGCAAGACATGCAAGAGTATGCATAGCCCTTTGGATATAGTTCCAAATTGTTCTCCACAATGTTTGGACCAATTCACTACTCCACCAGCAGTTCATTAATGTAGCTTTTTTTCCTCATCCCCTACATTTGTCATTTCTGAGAGGTATAAGGTGGTTCCTGAAAGCTGTTTTAATTTGCCTTTCTCTAATCCATAGTGATATAGAATATTTTTTTCCATATGATTACAGATACCTTTGATTTCTTCTTCTAAAAACTACCTGTTTGTATACTTTGACCATTTATCAATTGGGGAATGGTTCTTATTTTTATAAATTTGACTCAATTCTATACTCAATATATATTTAAGAAATGAGGCCTTTGTCAGCTATATAAAAAAATGATGTTATTTCACTGTCGATTGTGCCTGTTTGTATATTATATTTTTCCGGATTATCTTTTAATTAGGTCTATTTTTGCTTTTGCTTTGTCTGAGATCATGATTGCTAGCCCTGCCTGTTTTTACTCCAGCTGAAACATTTTAAATTCTGCTCTAGTCCTTCATTTTAACTCTATGTGTATCTTTCTATTTCAAGTAAGTCTCTTTTATTGTTGGATTCTGGTTTCTAATACATTCTGCTATCTGCTTCCATTTTATGGGTGAGCTCATCCCATTCACATATACAATTATGATTCCTAACTCTGTATTTCTCTCCACCCCATATTCTTCCTTATGTGATTCTTTTATGAGAAATATTTCCCCATTCTGCCTCTCCCTTCCCTCTTCTTCTAGTGCATTCCTCTTTTTCACCACTTGAAGATCATTCCAATGTAATCTACTCACTCTCATACCCTCTGTCTACGTAGAATCCTTCTAACTTCCCTAATAATGATAAAGTTCTTAGGAGTTACATGTCTCATCATGTAACTAGGAATATAAACAGTTTAATTTAAGTGAATCCCTTATCATTACTCTTTCATGTTTACCTTTTTATGTTTCTTTTGAGTCTTCTGTTTGAATGTCAATTTTCTTTGCAGCTCTGGCTTTTTCATCAAAAATGCCTGAAAGTCGTCAATTTCACTAAATATCCATTTTCCCCCTAAAAGATTACACTTAAGTTTTGCTGTGTAGGTTCTTCTTAGTTGTAATCCTAGCTCTTTTGCCTTCTAGAATGTCATATTCCAAGCCCTCCATTCCTTTAGCATGGAAGCCATTTCATTTTGTATGATCCTGATTATAGCTCCATGATACTAAAATTGTTTCTTTTTGGCTTCTTGGAATATTTTCTCTTTGACCCAGTAGTTCTGGAATTTGGCTATAATATTCCTGAGAATTTTCATTTGGGGATCTCTTTCAGAGGTGATCAATGGTTTTTTTCAGTTTCTGTTCTACCCTCTGGATTTAAGCTATCAGGGCAATTTTCCTTGAAAATTCCACGGAAAAAATGATGTCTAGGCTCTTTATTTAATAATGACTTTCAGACAGTCCAATAGTTCTTAAATAATCTCTCCTTGATTTGTTTTCCAAATCAGTTGTTTTTCTGATGAGTTATTTCACATTTTCTTATTTTTTTAATTTTGTTTTATTATCTTTTAATGTCTCATAGAGTCATTAACTTCCTCTTGCCCCATTCTAATTTTTAAGGAATTATTTTCTCCAATGATATTTTGTACCTCTTTTTTCCATTTAGCCAAGTCAGCTTCCTAAGGAGTTCTTTCCAGTGGATTTTTATGCCTTTTGGTCAGTTCTGTTTCTTAAGATATTATTTTCTTCAGTATTATTTTTGTGCCTCATTATTTCTATTTTCATAATTTTCTTGCATCATTCTCATTTCTTTTGTCAACTTCTCCCCTACCACCTTTCTCTCTTTAATTATTCCAAGAATTCTTTTTGGTCTTGTGGTTCAATTAGCATTTTTCTTTGAGGCTTTCTTTGCAGCTATTTTCACATTGTTAACTTCTAAGTTTGTCTTGGTCTTCTCACCACTGTAGTAGCTTCTTATGGTCAAATTCTTTTGTTGTTTGCTCATTTTTCCAGCCTATTTTCAAACTTTGAACTTTATGGTAAAATTGGGCTTTGCTAACACTGGGGTGGGAAGGTGCTTTTCAGCTTTTTTCATGCTTATGTTTTCAGAGCTAGTTTTGGGGATCTGCATGTTTTTGATGCTTCCAATATGGTGTGATCCTGAGAAAGGCATGGTCACTGCTCTTCTTATCTGCACTATGGTCTTTTTCCAGGAAGAACACCTGGTCCCTGACAGCCACAAGTATTAGCACTCCTATTTTTGCCTTGGAATTGCAACCAGGGCCCTTGCTCCCTTGTGACCAATACCCAGAGTTTCTCTCCACTATGGAACTCTGACTCAGAACTGTGTGTGGTCAATAGAGTCGCCAATCAGTGCCAACTGTAGCCAGTACCCACAAAAGGTCCCCTGTAATCTCATTCTAATCAGTTATCCAATCCCCTTTTCCATTTCTGTGTTGAGAACTCCCAAAGCTGCTGCAGCTTCTGTGACCATTGTTGTAGCCACCATGTGTGTGGGTTCTAGATAGGCCCCCAACCCCATGCTACACATCTTTCATGGTGACCTCTTAAGTTTTTTTAAGCTGGAAAAAAGTATCTCACCCTAACTTTTTGTTGGCTCTGCAGCTCTAAAATTTGATTTGAGGGAATATTTTAAAGGTGTTTGGAGGGGGATGTTGGAAGAGGTCAGCTGGGTTGCTGCCCCAATCTGCTCTTGACTCTGCTGACAACCTTGTTTTCTATTATCACTTCCCCTCCACCACCATTTGTCTCACTGATTGATTTTACTCTAGTAATAAAACTTTATATTTATGTCTATTAAATGTCATCTCATATCAGTCAGTCAGTCCACAAGCATTTATTAAACACTTACTCTATGCCAGGCACTGTTACTTAGAGACTAAATCCTGGGTGGTCTCTGTGGAATGCTTCAGAGATGATGGGAAGGATTCACTCCCAGTGGGATCAGCCAAGCCCCAGAGTCAGGGTGCTCAGCCAGGTTTTCCAATGTCTGAGGTCCAGTTCCTTGGCTTACCTCATATCTACCTTTCATATGTTCCTGTTATGGGTGCTTAGGTCATCATTTCGGTAAAATTCAGCATAGACAGGGGCATGTTGACTCAGCCCCCGTCTGTTCTGGTGCAAATTCCTAGTGCTCACCTTGCTTTGCAAGCCCTCATTTCTGACTCATGGTCACAGATTGAGCTTCTGACATTGGTTTAGGTAACCCCTCGTTCCTGGGCTGTAGCATCAGGACTCTGTATATTCTCTACCTCAACCTTGTCATCTATCATCATTCTGGATGGCCCTTGTGGTTCCTAGTGGTAAGTTGGGTAGCTCAGAGGCCTTAATAAAGCTGCTAAGCCACCATAGGGAGCTAGCAAGACAGCTTGCAGCTTGAACAAAGGCTATGGGTTTATATGGGATCAAGGATTTAGAATAAAAAACCTGCTTTGAGATCATCTGTTCCAAACCCTATTTTCCAGGTGATGATACAGATACAGAAAAAATTAATGCCCCATTTTTCCCATATGGTCACATGATTATTAAGTGGGACAATACCAGGTGTTGTCCTGTGTCTTCTGACTCCAAATGAAATGCTCTAGTTACTTAGATGAAGCTTGTTTTCACAGCCTGTGGCCTCTAGAGGTATCCCCACAACATCCATCCCCATTTCTCCATTCACATGGCCATCATCCTAGTTCTGGGTCTAATCATGTCTCACCTGAACTATTACAAGAGCCTCCAAATCAATCTCTCTTAGATCTCCAGTCTCTTCCCTCTCCCATTCATCCTCCACATAGCTGCCAAAATCGTAGTCTTAAATCATTAATTTGATCATGCCACTCCAGTCAACTAATTCCAATGGTTCCCTATTGTTGAGTTGTTTCAGCCATGTCCAACTCTTCATGATACCATTTGGGGTTTTCTTATCAATGATGCTGAAGCGATTTACCATTTCCTTCTTCAGCTCACTTTGCAGATGAGGAAACTGAGGCAAAGAAGGTGAAGTGACTTGCCCAGGATCACACAGCTAATAAGTATGTGAGGCCAGATTTGAACTCAGGAAGATGAGCCTTCCTGATTTCAAGCCCAGTGCTCTGTCCACTGTGTCTGTCTATCTACTGTGGCTCCCTATTACCTGTAGGATAAAATACCAGCTCCTCTGTTTGGCATTTAAAGCCCTTCACAATCTGAATCCAACTTACCCTTCTAGACTTATTCCATATTAGTCCCCCTACATTCTAGCCACTGGCCTTTCCCCACATGTAACATTCTCTATAGCATCTCCACACCTTTCCATCAACTGTCTCCCATACTCGAAACTCTCATACTCCTTGTCTCCATTTGTTGTAATCCATAGCTCCCTTTAGCACTCAGCTCAACTGCCACCTCCTATGAAAGACCTTTTATGACTCCCTAAAATGTTTTCATAGTATTTTCCCTGAAATTATTTGGTGTTTACTTCATATATAGTTCATTATTTACTCATCTGTATATATGTTGTTTTTTTCTACCTCACACAGCCATTAGCACCAAGTAGGCAATTAATACATGTATATTGAATTGAGTTAAGAAGAATTCCCTGTTCAGGCTCTAAGAGAACCCTTTATTTCTGATGTTGAATACCATAAAACCAGACCCTCTGATTCTAGGGGGGGGCCATAACATTCTTGTTCCATCCTTATAATTAACCAGCCCCCCTGAAAGGCTCATGCCATACCTGGAGACAACAGGGTGGTAATGGAGACACACTGGGCATAATTACTTTCATCCATCACCAGCTGCTCCACTGATGTTGACAAAGTGTGGCTAAATATTTAAAGAAGTCATTTCTCTTCAGAGGCTGGGGCTTTACACGCTGCAGAACCTGCCAGTAGTGTGAGCAAACATTGCTAAGCCATGGATTAAGGGGGATTCATCTGAGAGGTGGATGGAAGGAGAGAAGAAGAGAGAAATCACAGAACAGAAAGTGGCACAGAGGCTTAAACCAAAAAAAAAAAAGAGTATTTAAATTCTCAGGATACAGAAACTGAAGCCCAGATGTGACCTGACTTCCTCAAGGTCACCCAGCTATTAAGTGGTTAAGACAGGATTTGAATTCAGATCCCCTATCTTCATTTTCATGTGATCAGAAACTACCTAGAATTGTCAGGTTTTTCCCATAGGTTGCTGTCTAATGGCCATCATCATCTAGTATCCTTGCAACTGATTGTTTAAACCTAATTTATTCCTTGAGGGCAAAGATTGCTTTTGTTTTCAAATTTGTCCTTTTGGTACCTAGAGCTTTGTCTTTGGCATAGAGTATATATAGGTTTAGTGGGATAAGTGGAGAAAAGAGAGGAAGATTAGGGATAAAACTATGAAATGGCTGAGTGTAGGTAAAAACTAGAAATGGGCTAGAAAGTACAAGTGGTTCTCCAATTCCTTGACTCTTATTATTTAGCCCCACTGGGGCATGGCTATTCAACCTAAAAGAAGTAGAGGCCACAGACATAGCTTGGCCTCTGCCTGGTAAGTACCTTTCTCAGTGACCAGTAGGAAGGCATTCATTAGATGGCATCCATGTCAAATTTGTGTATAACATACAGCTGGGGGGGAAACCTAATAAGTTGTATGATATACTTGGTTCATCATTCCAGTTTTTAAGATGTTTAGGGATAATTGATATTTTAGGAATACTACATTTTCCTCTATCAAATATCAAATTTTGCATTCAGGTTTAAATAGTCAATTGTATAAGTAGAGGATGAGAGACAGATATGATTACACAGACACTTAAGAAAAGGACAGTCTAATTTTAGGTGACTGAAAACCAAATGAAGCTGGCATTAGAGGATTTGGGTGCAAATCTTTTCTCTGATGCTTACTAGCTATGTGATCTTGAGCAAATCATCATACCGCTCTGAACCTCAGTTTCCTCTTCTATAAAAATAAGGGACCAGATGACCTCTAAGGCACCTTCCAGTTCTAAATCTATGACTGTATGGTCCCACTTTGTGACATTAAAGTCAAATAAATTAATGTGATCTTAGGTCACATTCCTACAAATTTACTACAGTATTTAGGGAAGTGGTTATCTCACTGTACTCTTCCTTGGCCACATCCTGTACTATTCAGTTCTAGGTGCTACATTTTAGGGAGAGGATTGACAAACTAGAACTCACCCTCACCCAGAGAACGGTAAGCAGCATGACTGGAATGTTATATTTTATATGATGTTATATTATATAAAAACTGCTTGATGGACATAGGAATTTCTGGTAGAGAAGAATGAGAGGGTTAATATATTCTGTCTTCAAATGTCTCTCTGAGAGGTTGTTGTATACAAGGGAAAACAGATTATTCCACTCAGCACCAGAAGATGGAACTAGGAGCCACAGGCAGATTACTTACTACTTAAATCTGTGCTTGGTATAAATTTATTTGAGGGGAGAGGATCCATCAACCAATCAGTCAACAATCAACAGTTATTTATTAAACACTTACCACGTGCAAGTATTGTGCTAGGCACTGAAGTTGGAAAAGCAAAAGTGGCAATAAGATAGTCTAATTTATGGCAAGGAAGGGGAAATGACAATACTATAGAGGACAGATCAACAGTTGATGGGGGCTGAGAGACACAAAGATAACACTTAAGACAGTCCTAACACTAATGTAATCACTATGAGAAGGGTAGCCCATCTCCCCCTCACCCCCACCCCAGTCCTTTGGAAATGGGGTTGGGGGAAATGTAGGGCCACAGCTGTTCTCCATGCCCCCAGAAGATTCTATTACTATGTTTAGGGATGTGACTGAGTGGCGAAGGAGTATGGAAGCCTGCCCTGCTGGGAGAAAGTTTACTTTGCATATGTTAGCATCTTGTAGCAAAGCCTTGTTTACCTACACTAGTCAAAATTCTAATAGTGAGGAAAAGTTACAAGGGATCAATATTAGGGAGCACTTCTAGATAATTAGAACTGTTTAAAAATAAAAGGGACCACCTTGGAGGGTAGTGAACCTCCCACCCTGATGTCCAAGTATGACCACTTGCCAAGGATATTATAGAAGAAAGTTCTGTTTAGATACCCTCTGAATCTCTTACAATTCTAGGACGCTACAATTCAGTGAATTAATTCTAAACTTCTCCCCATTTTGTCCAAAAGAAATTGCCTTTTCTCTTCATCCATGAGATTTTCTTTTCCTTTCCCCTTTTCAAAAATACTTTCTGTTTTATCTAATCTCCTTTCTGAACAAACAGTGCCCCTCCCCACCCAACTTCTACTCCCAACAAAAGCCACTCTAGACAACCTGTGTGGCCTCCCCTTGGCCTCCAAACACTATGGCAACAAGAGCTCAATAACTGCTATGTACTCCAGGCAAAGTTTGCCTCAGTGAAGGATATAATTGTTACTTTAAAAATATTTGGTTTGGCAAAATTATACAGCTTGTCAAAATAGAGTGTGCCCAATCTGAAAGCTTGCATTTTGTAGATTTTTTACTCCATTTCATAATATTTAAATAATCGTTAAATAAGGCCACACTATTTTTAAGGTTGAGCTTGCTAACATTTCTTCCTAGCTTTTCCAGGCCTTCAAACTTTTGGTTGTCCCAAGAAGAATGGGCTTTCTCTATTCTCAACTTCACCTTGTGCAAATAACAATTAAGCACTGGAAATGTGGACAGCTCCCTGTTAAAGTCCTCCCTCAAGTCTTTAAACCTAACTGCCCCCCACCTTTTTTTTTAGTTACAGCGGCAATTTGTGAATAACTATTTAAAGGCCTATTCACTGAATTCACTCAAAGTGAGAACCTGGAAAGGCCTTAGCCTAAAAGGGCCAGGGTCTCCCATTCCATCCTGGGTCATCTCCAGTCATCCTGATTTATATCTGGCTACTGGATCCAGATGGCTCCAGAGGAAAAAGTGAAGGTGGTGACTTTGCACAGCGCTCCCTCCCTCAAATAAAAGTCAGCTGCAAGTCATGTCATCATCTCCCTGATGTCATGGTCCTCTTGGAGAACAAAAAACAAACACAACCACAAAACCTATATGGGTATGGAGGAGGCCCCAGCCTTTCAGAAACTTTACCCCCAGAGTGCAAGGTCTGCAGGTTCTAGCTTCTCAGGCTTTAAGCCTGGCCAGGTAAGAATTCTATTGTACCGACCACTAAAGCAGGGAAGGGCCACTTCTGCCTCAGTGAAGAGAAGATATATAGAGGACATCTCAGACCTTTGGAAGTGAAGAGGTACCCAAAGAGGGTTAGGGTTGCCTGAGACCCCAAAATACCAACATGCCGGGTCCTGTGGAAAGAATTCCACTCAAGTCTTCTCAGCCAAAGAAAAAGTAAAGGTTATTGAAAGTTCAAGTTCGCCATATAGGGTGCTAGGGCGTTCTGTGGCGCTCTCACACAGAGCAAGTCTTTGCTAGGCCATTTCAAGGCACTCTCACAGAGCAAGTCTCTGCTTAGCTATCCCATGGCACTCTCACAGAGCATGGAAGGAAGATGGGGTTCTATACACAGAAAGGTTGTGGGAGGAATCGAGGGGTGGTCCAGAGGAGGAGATTGTGGACGGTCTTCAGGATGAGTCAGATGAGGTCAGACTCCATTAGGGAGGGTCTTCAGGAGTCAAGAATAGGTCAGACCCCAATAATGAGTGGTTAAGGGTGGGAAGTTGCTGGAGGCTACCTGGAGACCATAGATAATGGTGGACCAGGCCAGTTCAAGGGTGGGAACAGGAACATTCAGGGTGGGAAACTATTGGAACAAAGGAGGGCTAAATACTTGGACAGTCACAACTTAAGGCTCATGACCTCAGGCAAATGTCTTCCCTGGGAAGGTTTGCTTTCCCAGAGCCTGTACCTCAAAGATTCAAGGAGCTCAAGGGGGTGGGGGGGGCCCAGAGCCTACACCTCATCAGAAGTATTGAAATATGTACAGAAAACTTTGCTCAGCCCATGATCCAGCAACACTGGACTCTTTTCTGTTCCTTGCGCACATGGCATTCCACCTCCTGATTCTAGCCAGTTTTAGTGGCTGTCCTCCCCGCCTGGAATGCTCCCTGTCCTTGTTTCTACCTCTTGACTTCCTTCAAGGTCTCATCAAAAGTCCCGCCTTCGCCTTCAGTATAAGCCTTTCCTCATCCTTCTTAACCTTCCTTCTGTTGACTACATCCAATATATTCAATGTATATCTTGCATGCACATAGTTGTTTGGGTGTGGCCTCTCTCAATAGACTATGAGCTCCTTGAGACCAGGGATTTTTTTTTTACTTTCTATATTCAGTGTTTAGCACAGGGGCTGGCACATAATAGGTGCTTAATAAATATTGGTTCAGTTAAAGAAGAAAATTGGTTTTAAGGAGCTTCTACTTCAGTGAAGGAGCCTGGGGAAAAGGGCTGTGAAACAATATGTCATTTTATTTGGTCATCCACAGAATCTTAAGAGTTGGATTGGCCCCCAGAGGTCACAAATCCTACCCTCACCTAAACAAGAATTGCTTCTTATAACATGCTCAGAAAAGGGTCAGCCCACCTTCACTGTATAGCCTCCAGTGCCAGAGGAGAAGCTAAATACCTCCAAGGCAGCCAACTGCTCTTTTAGATGGATCTAATTTGTGAAAGTGACCTTCACATTTGAACACAATTTGCTAACCTAACCCTTCCCAGTTACTGAGATTTTATTTACATTAAGTTAAAATCTGCCTCCCTCAAATTTCTATCCATTGCTTTTAGTTTCATCCCCTGGAGCAAAGAACAAAAAGTCAATTCCCTATACCCCATGAGGGTTTCTTCTCACGGTTCAGGTATAAATGGTTTTGAGTCAATGGGTCTGTGTTCTAATTCTAATTTTGATCATCTAATAAACTATATGCTTTTGGGCAAGTCTCTTAGCTTCTTTGTGGCTCAGTTTCTAGGTCTGTAAACCTGTGGGGGTTGGACTATCTGACCTAAAAGATCTCTTTCAGCTCTAAATTCTTGCTATTTAATTGATTCAGTCATGTCTGACTCTTTCTGACCCCATTTGGGATTTTCTTCGCAAAGGCACTGGAGTGAGTTGCCATTTCCTTTGCCAGCTCATTTTATAGAGGAAGAAACTGAGGCAAACAGTGTTAAGTGACTTGCCCAGGGTCACACAGCTAGTAAGTGTCTGAAGCTGGATTTGAACTCAGGACTTCCTAACTCCAGGACCAGCACTCTATTACTTTCCACCTAGCTGCTAAGTTCCTGTTAACCTGAGCATTATGCAAAGTCCTGTCAGAAGGACCAGTCACTCAATAGGCATTTATAAGTGCATACAATGTGTTAGGCACTGTGCTAAGCACTCAGGATATTTCATAAAGAATGTTGCATTTGATCAAGATCTGAATGGTAGGTCAACAAGGCAGGCAGGGGTTGAGGGAATTCTAGGAATCATGAATGCAATAAATAAAGACATAGGGCTTACTAGGCAGAATCCAATGGAATGTAAGCTCCCTAAGGGCAGGAACTGAGGGCTTCATTTTTGTTGTAGTATCCCTGATACCTAGAAATGATGCCTATAACTTGGGAGTTACTTCATAAATGTTTGCTGATTGATTGTGTTTGATGGAGGGGGAAGCAGGGCAAAATGGAGGATATATGCAGGAGATGGCATTTGTATAGTCAGGAGATGGCATTTGTATAGTCAGGAGAATAGGGGAAGATTCCCCAGGAAATGAGAGCTGAGGGAAAGGGCATAAAGTAAGTCAGAAGACCATGAAGAGAGGACATGGTAAGAGGTAATTTTGATGCACAGGGAGGTAGGACCAGGGGATGAAAGGCCTAGGGAGTCAGATGAACTTACATGATAAAATAGTCAAAACGAAACCACTGAAGCTTTTTGACATGATCAGATCTATGTATATTGAAGATCAAGTCACCCTTGATAGTACTCCCAAGTTAAAGGTGAGAGACTAGGGGCAGAGAGACCAGTTTGTTTATTATCCAAATGAGTGCCAAGAGTTGTAACAAGGGAACTACTGGAGGAGGAGGTTATTCCTGCCCAAGAAGCTACCTAAACTTGTGCTTTCACCCATGCTTTCACTTCCTCTCTGTGAAGAGAGTAGCATTCATTCCAGGCATTTTCCTCATCAGTCTTCTGAAGACTCTTGCTCTCTTCTCAGGATTCAAGTGGAGGCCAAATTTTGCAAGCATCTCATTTTCTCTGATGACTTCTAAGTGATTTGATTCAAGTAAATTTTGAAGATTTATTAAAGTCATGCACTGGTGTAGATATTGAATAGAAACCAAATGATATTACTGTGCACTGGTAACTGAGCTAGTCAGCCTAGCAATATACGGGATCATGTCAGGAGGAGATGATGGGAGACCCTGGGGATCTGGGCCTACCACCACTGATTTCAGCCAATCTCGGGAAGCTTTAAGATGTTCTGCAATGAGGAAACAGAGTCCCTGCTTTTGGAACTCTGTTTTCTAAAAATTAGCAATCATGGTTTCCCTTGAGCACTGAGAAGTGCATCAAGTTGCCCTAACCTATCTAATGTGGATCAACAGTATGCCATGGAAGTCAAGAAAAAGCTAATACAATCTCATGGTACATTAAGAGAAGCATTGAGTCACAGGTCTAGGAAAGTGGCTGCCCTACTTACTCTGCCCAGATCAGACCACAGTGGCATCTTGTTTGTTTGTTTTTTTCCTGAGCATCACATTTCAGAAAGTATATTAATAAGCTGGTGAGCATCCAGGAAAGGGGAAGTGAGGTCCGGTGGGGTGACCAGGATGGTAAAAGGCTTTGAGATCATGCCAAATGAGGACCTGTCATATGGAAAAGGAATTAGTCTCATTCCATTGACCCTAAAGGGCAGAACTAGAAGCAGTGAGAAGAAATAGCAAAGAGGTACATTTAAGCTTGACGAATGGAAAAGAGCCCAAATCATTAGAGCTATCTATAACATTTACAGTGAGCTGATAAGTGGAACGAGCCATCTTGTGAGGTGGCAGTTTCTCTCTTCCTAGATATCTCCAGGACAGCTGGGTGGCTCAATGGATAGAGTCTACAGTCTAGAGTCAGGAAGACCTAAGTTCAAATCCAGTTTCAGACACTTAATAGCTGTGTGGCCCTCGACAACTCACTTTACTCTGTTTGCCTCAGTTTCCTGATCCGTAAAATGTGTTGGAGATGGAAATGGTCAACCACGCCAGTATCTTTATTTATCAAGAAAACCTCACATGGTATCATGAAAAGTTGTGCATACCTGACAACTGAACAGTAACAACAATAGATATCCAACCAAAGGTTGGATCATCCCTTGCTGAGTGTTAGTAGATGTAATTCTTGTTTAGCGATGGGTAGGACTAAATGGACTCTGAGTACCCACTCACAGACCCCCACACTCACTCTAATATCTGTGATTTTGTGATGGAAGGTGGCTGGTCCTGTCATCCATATGCCAAACAATTCTGAGAGAACTTTCTCCTTCCCAGGGGTCTGTACCTCTCCTTAGGCTCAGTGCCACATACCTTCCTAAGGAATGATTTCATTTAGTTTAGTGCTGTTCGACTCTAACAATTACATGTCATCCTGTCTTTCTCTCTCTCTCTCTCTCTCTCTCTCTCTCTTTCTCTTACCTATGCTTTGTTTCCCATTGTATCTAACAAGATATGTTCCAATTTTCACTGAAGCTCAGTGATTCTAATTGCACCATTAGGAAGGAAATTGAGACTTAAATTAGAAAACTTAAAAAAAAATACAAACAAAGAAAACCATCAAAAACTCCCCTGAAGCTCCAGTGCTGTCTGTTAGCCCCAAGGAGAGGTGAGCCTCCTTGAGCTGGGCTTCCTTTTATATATAGCATTGCCTTTGTCCTCAGATACCAATCTATGTACTATGTTTGGATAGGAGTGTGGTACAGGCTAAGGGACCCTAGGATGGACATTTGGGGGTCTGCTGGGTAATTTACTGCATGACTTTACACTGTGAATGAATAAATGAATGAGTGAACATTTATTAAACACTTACTTTGTGCCAAGCTCTGAGGTATAGATAGGGTCTGCTCTCCAGAAGTTCACGGTTTAATTCAGAGAAACAACACACAAAAAGAATTGCATAAACCCTACAAACACATGAAGCAAGCAACACACAAAAGACTTCAGGGCAGATAGAAAGACCCAGAAATCCTAAGGGTGCAATGTTGGGCAAGGCCCAGAGTCCTTAGGCCACATAGGTAAGATGACAGTGCCCAGGAGGTGGAGCCAAGGTGACAGAGGGAAGACAGGGACTTACCCAAGCTCTCCCCCAAACCCCTCCAAATACCCTTAAATAATGACTGTAAAGAAATTCTAGAGCAGCAGAACCTACAAAAACCTAGAGTGAAACAATTTTCCAGCCTAAGACAACTTAGAAGATGGACAGGAAAGGTCTGTTGCACCAGAGTGAGAAGCAAACACAGTCCAGCACAGGCCACACCAGTGTAGACCAGGTCCGAGCAAACCTGGAGTAGGCTTCGAGGTGACTGTATCATTAGAAGTGGTGGTTTCCAGGCCTCTCAGCCTACAGTTGGTAAGGGAATCAGACAACAGGTCAGAAAGAGATTTAAAGGGTCCCTTTGCTGGCACGAGGCACAGGACTCTATTGTATTGCCTATGCTTGGTTCTGAGTAATAGGTCTTAGTCCCAGTGCAAAGGGGAGTATCGGCACAGCAGAGCTTGCAGTCACAGGGGAGCATGTACCCTGGTCACAGTCCCACAGAGCCCCATTTTAGTATTGAGTTAAAAGTCAAGACATAAGCTGGAAAATGAGCAAACAACAGGAAAAAAATTCCAACCACATAAGGAAGAATAAATGTGAACTCAGAAAAAAAGACAATAAGGTCCAAATTTCTGCATCCAAAGCAGAAAGAAAAGAAAAATATGAATTGGAGAGGTACTTCCAAAGCCAAGATTTTGGAATTTACCATCATCGGTAAACAGTAGAACCAACAAAAAACACAGTGAAACAATTTTTCAGCCCAAGAAACTTGGAAGGTCAGCAAGAAAGGTCTGTCTCACTTGGGTAAAAGGGGAGCACAGTCTAGGACAGGAAGCATTTCAGCAAGTCAGCAGGAAGTCCCACCTCAGCAAACCAATGGGAGATTCTGAGTCGAAGTATGGTGGAACAGGCAAACACCAGTACCAGGACCACCCATGTGCCTCAAAATAGCCAAGGGAATGGGCAGACTCCAGCTCTAAGAACCATCATGTGCTTCAGTGTAGCCTTGGAGAAAAGCAGGAACACCCATCAGCCTCAGCACACAAAAGTTCATGGGAGAGAAAAATTCCTTTAACAGTAGAGTTGGTCAAATGGAAAAAGAGATACAAAAGCTCACAGAAGAAAACAATTCCTTAAAAGTTAGAATGGGGCAAGTGGAAACTAATGAGACATCAAGAAACAATCAAATAAAATCAAAAGAATTTTTAAAAATTGAAGAAAATATGAAATATTTGACTGGAACAAAACTGACCTGAAAAACAGATCCAGGAGAGATAGAATTATTGTACTACCTGAAACTCATGATCAAAAAAAAGAGCATAGACATCATATTTCAAGAAATTATCAAGGAAAACTGCCCTGATATCCTCAAACCAGAGGGTAAAATAGAAATCGAAAGAATCCACCAATGACCTCCTTAAAGAGATCCCAAAGTGAAAACTTCCAGTAATATTACAGCCAAATTCCAGACCTCCCAGATTAAGGAGAAAATACTGTAAGTATCCAAAAAGAAACAATTCAAATATCATGGAGCCACAGTCAGTATAACACAAAATTTAGTAGCATCTACATTAAAGTATCAGAGGGCTTAGAATATGCTATTCCAAAGGGCAAAAGTGCTAGGATTAAGACCAAGAATCACCCACCCAGCAAAACTGACTATACTCTTTCAGGGGGAAAATGGAAATTCAATAGCCGACTTTCAAGCATTCCTGATGAAAAGACCAGAGGCAAATAGAAAATCTGACTTTCAAAAGCAAGATGCAAAAAGAATCATAAAAAGGTAAATAGGAAAGAGAAATCATGAGGGATTTGATAAGGTTAAACTGTTTCCTACATGAAAATTGGCTCAAAGAGGGAATAATGTACGCACTCAATTGTGTGTAGAAATCTATCTTAATATACAGAAAAGTAGAAAGGGTAAAAGAAGAGAGAAGTGGCAGGGTAGCTAACAGAAGGGAGGGCAGTTTGGGGGAAGTTAAAGTCAGAAGCAAAACATTTCTGAGAATGGACAGAGTAAAAGAGGGTAGGATAAACAAGGGGAATGATAAATGGGATAGAGGGAAACATAGTTGGCAATCATAATTGTGAAAAAAATTTTACAGTGCATTTCTCTGATAAAGACTCCATTTCTCAAACATATAGAAAACTGAGTCAAATTTATAGAATTAAGAGCCATTCCTCAGCTGATAAATGATCAAAGGATCTGAACAGGCAATTTTCCAGACAAAGTAACCAAAGCTATCTATGGTCATATGAAAAAATGCTCTAAATCACTATTGATGAGAGAAATGCAAATTAAAACAACTTTGAGCTACTACTTCACATTTGTCATATTGGCTAATATGACAGAAAAGTAAAATGACAAATGTTGGAGGCGATGTAGGAAAATTAAACACTAATGTACTATTAGTGAAGTTGTACACTGATTCAACCATTCTAGAGGGCAATTTGGAACTATGCCCAAAGGGCTATAAAATAATGCATACCCTTTAATCAAGCTATACCACTATCAGGTCTATATCCCAAAGAGATAAAAAACCAAAAAGGAAAAGAACCTATGTCGACAAAAATATTTATAGAAGCTCATTTGGTGAAGGCAAAGGATTGGAAACTGAGAGAACATCAACTAGGTAATATCTGAAAAAATTGTTGTATATGATTGTGATGGAATATGATTGTCCTATAAGAAATGATGAGCAGAATGCTCTCAGAAAAATGAAAGACTTACATGAACTGATGCAAAGTGAAATGAGCAAAACCAGGAGAACATAATACACAGTACTGACAATATTATATGATGATTTACTATGAATAACTTAGCCATTCTCAGCAATACAGTGATCCAAGACAATTCTTTAGGACTTAATGTGAAAGATACTGTCCATCTCCAGAGAAAGAACTGGTAAAGCCTGAATGCAGACCAAAGAAAATTTTTCTTTACTTCTCTATTTTTCTTGTTAGGTTTTTTGGTATGTGTTTTCTTTCACAGAATGACTAACATGGAAATATGTTTTGCATGATTACACATGTGTAACCTTTGTCAAGTTGCTTACTTCTCAATGAGGAGGGAGAGAAGGAGAAACAGAATTTGGAACTCAAAATTCGAGGGAAAAAAGAATGTTAAAAATATTAAATAAGAAAAAAGTATATGAATTTTTAAAAAAGAGGACATTACCCAGGTTCTTCAGAATACAGTTTATTTCTTCCACACTGCAACCTTCCCCATTGTGGTTTCGATATATTCAGGATCAACATAAGAAATTAAATGGGAATTTGGGGGGAGTTTTGCAGAAGCTGCAGATAACACCCAAAGGCCAGCAAATGGTACAGAAGAAGTTTAGAAACTCAGGAATGCATAAAATATATGTATAATATTGTATGATATCAACATATTTTATCCTTTAATACCATAATACTTCAGATATTCTGAATAACAATAATAACATAACAATAATAATTCTGTGATATGAAGGAAAGCCAATTTTTTTTTTGCTTTTTGGAGGGCAATTGGAGTTAAATGACTTACCCAACATCACATGGCTAGTAAGTGTTAAGTGTCTGAGGCTGGATTTGAACTCAGGTCCTCCTGACTCCAGAGTCAGTGCTCTATTCACTGCGCCACCTAGCCACCCCAAGGTCAAAACTTTCCAGAGCAGAGGGGTGCCTAACCCCCCCCATGTGAAAGGGATAACTGTAGCGAGGAAGGGCTAGGCATCTTCCCCCTCATTGGAAGGAATGTGAGCAGTCAAGTAGCCTTGGCAAGAGAGGAAAGCAAGATTGCCCCATGATGTGGATATGGCTCTGCCCTGATGGCTTCTGGAATATCTGGGGTAAAATCAAGAGGTGTATCCTGATTTTCCACATGAGGGTTTTTCTGAAATCTTTGCATGCAGCTCTAAGGAGCTTCAGCAAGAACAGGGCCTTGCTTTTTCTGATTTTTCCTTTGTGTGCCTAGAAGCATATGGAAGAGTAGAAAGACCTTGGAGTCAACAATCCTGGATTTTGATCTTATCTCTATGGTTTATTATATACCACCTTGGGGAGCTCACTTCATCTGTGGGCCCCAATTTCCTCATCTATAAAATGAAGAGAATATATTATCATAGCATGGGGTTGCTATGAAGGGACAGGGCTTTGTGACCTTGACTGTGAATGCATGAGCTATTCCAACCACTGCTCTATTTTTTTTTTACTGTTATTTCTATTGACACCAAGGGCTATGTCAGGAGAGGTGTAGAAAGTGCCCCTCATTCTGTGGATCCATTTAGTCCCCCGTGTCTCATACCTGTCCCCTGCTGTCCACTTCCACTATCTAAATCAGCTACTGCATTCAGCGTTTATGCCTCAATTACTACAACAGGTCTCTTTCTCTGCAGGCTCCATTCCTTGCAAACTAGGGTCAGATTAATATTTATAAAACTCTGCTTTAATTGTATCAAAAAAAACTTTGCTGGCTCCCTTTTGTCTCTTTCATCATGTCAGTCAGCCAACAAGCATGTATTAAGAACTTGTTATGTTCTAAGCACCAGGGAAACAAAGAGAGGCAAAAATGAGCCCTGACTTCAAAGAGTTACCCAGGCTACAGAGCCAAGGAGATGCATTCAAATCCTGCCTCAGTCACTAGATGTGTGACCTTGGGCAAGTCATGCAAGCTCCCAGCCTCAGTTTCCTCATCTTTACAATAATAGCACCTGCTTTATAATGCTGATCACTGATCTAAGGATCCAATGAGATGGAGCAAGGTGGAGCAATGGATAGAGTTCTGGGACTGGTATCTGGAAGATTTGAGATCAAATTTGGCTTCAGACACTAGCTGTGTGACCCTCGGCAAGTCACTTAAAAAAAAAATCTCTGCTTGCCTCAGTTTCCTCATCTCTAAAATGGGGATAATAATATATAACCTAATGATAATAACCTACCTTTCAGGGCTGTTATGGGGATCCAATGAGAGAATAATTGTAAGGCATTTAGCACAGTGCCGGTCACATAGTAAGCTCTACATTAGCATTAGCTATTGCTAATTGCTATTTTAATGAGGAAAACAGCATGCAAATAATTATGTGCATACAAGATATATAAAGTATAAATGGGCATGGAAGAAAGAATGTACTAACTTGGCGGGGGGGGGGGAGTGTTTGGAAAGACCTTTTGAAGAAGGTAGAATTTGACTTGAGATATGAAGGTTCACAGGGCCAACAGGCAGCACTGTGGGCCGGGCACTAGGTGTGGAATCAAAGACTCATCTTCTTGAGTTCAAATCTGGTCTTAGACACTTATGACACTGGGCAAAGTACTTACCCCTGTTTGCCTAAGTTCCTCATCTGTAAAATGGGCTGGATCCAGTATCTTCTCCAAGAAAACCCCACATGGGATCATGAAGAATCAGACACACCAGAAATGGCTCAACAGCAACTACAAATGAAATAATGTGGCAAAGCCAGGAGGCAGAAGGGAAGAGGAATTCTGGAAGCATTGCAGGCAATGAAAATGCATGGAGTCAGGATATGGAGTGTCCTGTGTAGGGACAGGAAGGGAAAGGAAGAAGAGCAGTGTTACTGAATCATGGAATGAAGAGAAATGAAGAAAAGCAGTGTTACTGAATCATGGAATGAAGGGAAATGAAGAAGAGCAGTGTTACTGAATCATGGAATAGGAAGCCTAGGAAGGTAGGAAGAGGTCAGATTAGGGAGGGTTTAACAGCCTAACAGAGGCTTTTCTATTGGATCCTGGAGGTAGCAGGAAGTCACTGGGGTTTACTGAGTAGGAGGAGGAAGATGTGATCAGACCCCCAGGAAGATCATTTGGCAGCTCAGTTGAGGATAAATCAGAGTGGAGACGGATTTGAGGCTAGTGCAACAAGCCAGGCAGGAAGTAAAGAGGGTCTGTCCTAGGGTGGGGTGGAATAGAATTGTACCTACTTCACGGAGTTGTAAGGATTCAATGAGGTATCACATAGAAAGTGCTTTGCAAACCTTAAAGCAACATATATGTGTTGTTATTATTACTAGTTAGCATCTTATCCTTCTATTTATCTAATTGCCTACTCTGCATCGAAGGAAGGAAGGAAGGAAGGGAGGGAGGGAGGGAGGAAGGAAGAGAGGGAGGGAAGAAGGCAGAAGAGAGGGAAGAAGGAAGGAAGGAAGGAAGGAAGGAAAGAGGGAAGGAGGGAAGGAAGGAAGCAGGGAAGGAAAAAAGGAAGGAAGGAAAGAAGAAAGGAAGGAAGGAAGGAAAGAAGGAAGGAAGGAAAGAAGGAAGGAGGGAAGGAAGGAAAGAGAGAAGGAAGGAAGGAGGGAAGGAAGGAAAGAGGGAAGGAAGGAAGGAAGGAAGGAAGGAGGGAAGGAAGGAGGGAAGAAAGGAAGGAAGGAGGGAGGAAGGAAGAAAGAGAGGGAGGGAGAGAGGGAGGGACGAAGGGATGAAGGAAGGAAGGAAGGAAGGGAGGGAGGAAGGGAAGGAGGGAGGCAGAAGGGAGAGAGAAAAGGGAAAAAGGAAAGTAGTGAAATGGAGGAAACAAGCATTTCAAACTGCCTACTCGACATCACCTTCTATGTATCTGGCACTGTGCTAAGCACTTTACAAATAATATCTCATCTGTTCTTCATGACAACCTTGGGAGGTAAGTGCCATCATTATGCTCATTTTTTACAGTTGAGGAAACTGAGGTAGATGATTAGTTAAATGACTTACGGAGGATGACACAGCTAGTGTCTGAAGTTGGATTTGAACTCAGATCCTCCTGACTTCAGGGAACCAAATAAACAGAGCTAGCAAAGACCCTAATTAGACATCATCTAATCTAACTCTTTTGTTTCAGGGATGAACAAACTAAAACTCAGGGAAGTTAAATTCTTTATCAAAGGTCACACAGATAGTGAATAGCAAAGATGTAAATATATCCATCAAAGTCTCTTCTCTTGGTTTCTTCTTTTGTTAAAAGGAAGGGCTTGTGCTAGATGGTCTTTAAGGGACCTTTCCAACCCTGACATTTTATGAGCATCATATGAGGAAAGTTGGTGCCTTTCTTCTGAAAGTCAACTCAATAAGCCTTTTTTTTTTTAAGCATCCCTGTGTCTGAGGCATATGCTGGGAGCTGGGGAGAGAAAGACAAAAGAAAAAAAATATTCCCTGGTCTCGGAGAACATATATTCTATGTCGACATTTCTCATAGTGTGGTCTAAGGACCCCTAGTGGTGGTCTGTAGAGTCATAACTATTCTCAAAACAATATTAAGTATTTTCAGTTATAACATGGTAAATACTGATAGATATAGCCCATATAAGCAAAAGCTCTTTCAAGTCCTTAATTTTAGGGACACAAAGGAGTACCAAGACCAAAAAGTTTGAGAACCACTGTTTTATGTTATAAATTACCTAGACTTTTGTTCTGTTATTTTGCATGGAGAAACAATGCTGTCAAGGAGAAAAGACAAGGAGAAAAGTCTCTGAGTCAGAAACCTTGAGTTCCAATCCAACTCTGACACTCGTTAGCTATAGTAAACTTCCCAGGGCCTCAGTTCCTCATCTGTAAAATGAGACAGTTGGACTTAATGACCTCTTTGGTCCCTTCCAAATCTAAATCTATAATCTCCCTCTGAGCCTCAATTCCTTGATCTGTATAATGGGAATAATAAAACCTTTACCTCCCTCATAAGGAAAGCGTTTTTGTTTTTGCTCTTTAAAAGCTCAAGGTGCTATAGAAATGAGAATGATTTTGCAGGTTCTTTTGTTCATTTTAGCCTGTATCTCCTGCCTGTAGAGAACCACTGTTAGTCTCCCCCTGGGAAATAAACTAGGGAAAAAAGAAAGTAGCTTGGTCCCCTCCCTCTCTGCCAACCCAACTTAAATAATGCACGGAGGGACCTGAAGACCCTAATATCTTTGAAAAAAGCCAGGGCCACTGAGAGGCTGAGAATGTCAATTGAACCAAGGCTATTAATTTGGAAAGAAAGGTACCCTAGGGATGAGATCCTAGACCCATCCTAGGACTTGGGCCTGGGAGGGAGCTTAGGGATCAACTGACCCAAATCCCTCATTTGACAGACAGGGAGACTGAGGCCCAGGGCTTAGTCCCAAAGGGCCTGGTCCAAAGAAGAAGCAGAGGCAGTGTGCCAATGCAGACCCTTGGAATCTAAATCTAAATTTCCCTTCCCCACGAAGTCGCCTCTGGTAAGGAGAGAGTAAACATGCTTGTTGGTCTTTCCCAGTCCTCTCTGTTGCCTCTGCTATGCGATTTATGTTCCGCATGATTAGGCCTGAAATGGACAGGAAGCTTTATTGTCCTGAGCTGGCAGGGTGTGAAAAGGCAAATTGATAAAGACGACTCAGTCAGTGTTGAGTTGGGCGTTCCTAATTTATAGAAACACTGTGAGCTCCATTACTCAGACCCCTCCTTTATGACCCCAAACCCCGGCTTCCTCCAAGCACGGCCCTCCTTGTCAAATTATGCCTGATTGATGGGAGAACTGAGGATTTAGTGATCAAAAAGGAGGCATCAGGTCTGCAGGACATAAAGTAAATCCCCAGGGAAGTGACGTCTGATAGAGCTTGGCCTTATTAAAGAGATCAACGGCTGGGTCTGGTGATGCTGCTGCGGTGGGATAGGGGGCACCCAGACATTTATCACCATGGCTGAGCCATATATTATGGAAGCATCAGGGAATACTAGTAAAAAAACACCAAATGGAGAGTCAGAAAGACCCAAGCTGGAGATCCGAGTGTCTGTTGTTTACAGTCTCTGTGACCTTGAGGAAAGCACTTAAACAGTCTGGGTCTGAAGCTCTTCTGCTGTAAGAGGAGAGGGCTATACAAACTGGCCCCTTAGGTCCCTTCTGTGATTCTACACTGGGGTCTGAATCCCAGCTCTACTACTTGCTATCTATGTTACCCTGGGCAGGTCCTCCCTATTCCGCTTCTCAGTTTCCTCATCTGTAGAATGTGGTTCAGTTGTGGTCCAACTCCTTATGACCCAATTTGGGGTTTTCTTGGCAGAGATACTGCAGTGCTTTCCCATTTGCTTTTGCAGCTCATTTTACAGATAAGAAACTGAGGCAAACAGTGCAAATGAATTGCCCAGGATCACACAACTAGTGTCTGAGGCTAGATTTGAACTTGGGAAGATGAGTCTTTCTGACTCCAGGCCCACCTAGATGCTGCCTGTCAAATGAAGCTGCTGAACTAGATAATGTTAAAGGTTCTTTACAGTTCTGAGGTTCTGAGAACTGCATCTGGGAGCTTCTTAAAGTAGACAAGATGTTAGGTAGTCCAAAATGTTCCCTTTCCTCCCTTCTTTTCTTTGCTCCCAACTATATCTGTATAGGGCACCTAGGTGGTGCAGTGGCTAGAGTGCCAGATCTGGAGTCAGGAAGACTCATCTTCCTAAGTTTAAGCGAGGCCTCAGACTAGCTGTGTGACCCTGGACAAGTCACTTAGCCCTGTTTGCCTCAGTTTCCTCATCTGTCAAATGAGCCAGAGAAGGAAATGGCAAACACTATAATATCTTTGCCAAGAAAACCCCAAATGGGGTCATAAATAGTCAGACAGAATTGAAATGACTGAACAGCAACAACAATTTATGTCTATGCCTCTAATTCCAAGCATATAAGCTAAAGTAATTGAGAACTCCAATGAGACAAGGGAGAATTTCAGATACTACCCCAGAATCACAGAATCTCAGAGTGAGAAGGGATAGCTCTTCCTAGGACCATGACTCCCTTCTAAATCATCCCAGAGGACCACCCTGAGCACCCTCAGTGACAGAGAGCTCACTACCTTCATGTCTCTCTGGTGCTTGGAGGCTCACAACATGCTTTCTTCATAACAACCCAAGAGGGAGTCAGCTCAAGTATCATCATCCCTGCCTGATGGGCAAAGAAGCTGAGGCTGAGATGTAATGTGACTTGCCCATGCGGCCACATCAAGGGTCATGTTGTTGTGGCTGCTGTTCAGTCATTTCAGTCATTCATGGCTCTCCATGACCCCATTTGGGGTTTTCTTGGCAAAGACACTAGAGCGGTTTGCCATTTCCTTCTCCAGCTCCTTTTATAGAGTAGCAAACAGGGGTAAGTGACTTACCCAGCGTCACACAACTAGTAAATATCTGAGGCTGCGTTTGAACTCAAGTTTTCCTGACTTTAGGCCTGGTTCTCTATTCACTGCACCTCTTAGCTGCCACATCCAAGGTCAAAGAACCCTAGATTTAGAACCAGAAGGGGCCTCAGAGGCCATATAGTCCAACTCTCTTATTTTGCAGGTAAAAAAACAGAAGCCTCGAGAGGCATGTGCATGGTCACATGCATAACAATCATCCAAAATAGGATGGTTTCTGATCCCAAATTGAAAGATTTTCCCACTGTATATAAGATATTTCTGATTTTTAGGAATTATTTTGAATTGACCTAAAATCTGGTCCCCTAGACTTTAACTCACCAAGCCCAGACTCCAGTCCCTACTTTTGTACATCAATCCTTGCTTTTTAAGAAAAGTGTTGTTGTTTGCTACAAGTCTAAGCAAAGCAAGCAAATGCCCACAGCTATATATAAATGTGCAATGCAAATTTGTGTCCATAAAATGTGCAGCCAGCCACTGATGCAATTGGGAAACGTGGTACAGAAGCCTTCATCTCTATGGAAAGCCTCATTTATCTTCAAAGCTCCCACGTTTAGGACAGAGCATTTGTCAGTCCTCGGGTCAGCACGTCTGTGTCAGATGCGGTCCATGGATTGGAAGATTTACTCTGGAGTCAGGTTATTAACCAGGACTCCATTACGTTTATGATGACCAGCCTCCTGCTCCGTGGGGTAGTAGACACCCGGGACGTTCTAGATCTAATTGACAAATTGGACATTAATGAGTCACCAGGCCTGGATGGCAGCCACCCAAGAGCTTGGAAGGAACTCAAGGGTGAAATTGGGGAGCTGCTGGCCAAAATGTATAACCTGCTGTTGCAAACAGACAGCTTGCCAAGGGATGGGTAGATCGCCCGATGTTGTTTCTGTCCATCAAAAAGACATAAAAAGAGACCTGGCCGGCTGGTTTTTACCTGAAGCAAACCTGTAAAATCCCCTTAGGGGCTCATATAGCACCAAATTCTCTAATGAACTTGACAAGATGTAGTTATGTTACATAGTGTATAGAGTAATGGACATGGAATCAGGAAGTCTTGAATTAAAATCCCACCTCGGATACCTGTGTAGCCCTTCACAAGCTATGTAACCTGCTGATTCCTCAGTTTCCTCATCTGTAAAATGAGAGGGTTGGACTCAATAGCCATTATAGACAAACATCCATTAAACTCTTACCATGGACCAGGCAATGTGTTAAGTGCCAGGAATACAAATACAGAGAAAGATAGTCTCTGCCCTCAAGAAACATATAATCTGGTGGGAGACAATAACACTCCCCCCAAAAAACTGAAAAGTGGAAAGGGGAGAGGAAGAAGGTACCTGACACAGGGCATGATGGAGAAGCCTAGAATGCAGCCTGGTGAAGTTCCAAGCAGACTGCAAGGGAGGGGAATAAGCATTTATATAGGACCTACTCTGTGCTAGGTACTGAGCTAAGCACTTTATAAATGTCGTATAGGATTCTCACAACAACCCTGGGAAGTAGGTGCTATTATTATCCTCTAGTATTATAATATATTGTATAGATATATAATATTATCATTTATGCCATTTATATATTAGATGTTATATTTATATTATAACTAATACTATATAATACATATCATATGACCCTATTATTATATCATATGTAATATCATTATATTATCTTAAAATTGAGGAAACTGAGGCAAACAGAGATTAAGTGACTCCATAGAACTGCCTCAAAGCAGAAGGACTGACTCTGGAGATGGGGGCTTCTCCCTCCTTGAAGGTCTTCGCACGGGTCTGGATGATGGCTTGTTGGGTTTACCATCGTGGTATCCCTTTTCCATGTGGGTTGGAAGCCCACTATGGTCATTGAAATTCTGAGATTCTGTGTCTGTGAAAGAATTATACAGAAGAGGCGGTGGAAAGGAAGTCATTGTAGAAATCTACAGCTGACAAAGAAGTTGGGCAATCATATTGTAATAGTAAGGATTAACCAATGGATGAGCTACACATTCTTCATAATGACAAGAAAACTCTAGGCGGGTTCCCAACATGCTGGGTGAACCCCCCCCATGGTAAACTGACAGTAAGGCATGAATCAGAGCTGCCCACAGGATCGAGGATTGGCATGTATAGATGGGTGGTGGATGCATTGTTAGAGGGAACACTGACATCAGTGAGATCACCGATGCCTAGGAGTATCTGTCAATATCCCTGACCTCTCAAGGATGTTATTAAGACCAACTGAAATAATGATTGTAGGTAAGGCGTTACCTCAGCCCTGATCATTTTTTGGCTGCATGTATCATCCTCCTACTAGACTAGGTTCCAGGAGGGCAAAGGATATATGTCTTTTCTAAACTTTGTTTCTCCTCCAGGGCATCCTATAGTGCTCTGCATGCAGCAGGCACTTAATAAATATTTGATGGAAGCATGAATCTGTAACAAAGATTAGTAGCATCATCATTTGTAGGATAAAAAGTTACCATGGTTTCTGTAAGCAAAGTCAAACCTGAGCTATCTGTCAGCATTCTCCAAAGGGGGGAAATACGTGGATGGCTTCTGAGAAGCTATTCAATATTATTTTAATTCTCATTATTCATTATTAGGTTTATATACTTTTGGAAATGGCCACGGCAAGAATTAGTTTTGCTTGACTATGCATATCTGTTACAAGGTTTTTGGTTTTCTTATTTTTATTTTCTGTGGAAGAGGATGATATAGAAGAAAGAGAAAATAAATGATTATTAATTTTTTTTAATGTAAATTTTAATTTATTTCTTGGTTATATCATTCATTTCCACAAGGTTTTGAGTTACAAATTTTCTCCCCTTTTTGTCCCTACCCCCCAGCCCAGAACATTGATCCCACTGTAAGACCCCTCCCACCATC
>CM053595.1:59195613-59220405 GCA_028646575.1 Pseudocheirus occidentalis
GAACATTATACTCAATTTTGCTGGGTAGGTGATTCTTGGTTTTAATCCCAGCTCCCTTGATCTTTGAAATATCATATCCCAGGCCCTTAAATCCCTCAGTGTAGAAGCTGCCAGATCCTGGGTTATCCTAATTGTGTTTTCACAGTATTCAAATTGTTTTCTCTTGGCATTCTGTAATATTTTCTCCTTTAACTGGGGATTCTGAAACCTAGCTATAACATTTCTAGGAGTTTTCTTTTGGGGATCTTTTTGAAGAGGTGATTGGTGAATTCGTTCAAGTTCTATTTTGCCCTCTGATTCTAAAACATCAGGGCAATTTTCCTTGAGAATTTCTCAAAGGATGCTTTCCAATTTGTTTTTTTTTTTATCGTGGGTTTCAGGTAGACCAATAATTTTCAGATTGTCTCTCCTGGATCTGTTTTCCAGATCAGTGGTTTTTTTCAAGGAGATATTTCACATTGCTTTCTATTTTTTCATTTGTTTGTAACTGTTTAATAGTATCTTGGTTTCTCCTAAAGTCATTAGTTTCCAATTGCTCCACTCTAATTCTGAAGGAATTATTTTCTTTAGAATGCTTTTAAGATTCTTTTTCCATCTGGCAAATTTGACTTTTTAAGGTATTCTTCTCCACATTGGCTTTCTGGGCCTCTTTTGCCATTTGGGTTAATCTAGTTTTTAAAGTGTTGTTTTCTTCAGTCAGGTTGTTGACTCTCTTTTCATGATTTTCTTGCATCATTCTCGTTTCTCTTCCCAATTTTCCCTCCACTTCTCTTATTTGTTTTTCAAAGTCCTTTTTCAGTTGATCTATAGCTTGTAGGAAATCTTCGAGTGTCTTGGAAGCATTTGGTGTGGGAGTTCTGACTGTGTTGTCTTCCTCCTGTTCCATGCTTTGATCCTTTTTGTCCCCAAAAAAGGATTCTAGAGTTTTATTGCTGTTCTTATTTTGCTTCCTTTTCCTCATGTTGGCCAGTCAATTTATTGGTTGGTTTTTTTAGGTCTGTATCACTCTGTTTCCAGGGGGAAAGCTCTGTCCCAAATCACTGGGGTTTTCATAGCTGCCAGAGCTATTAAGGGGGTGCTGTAGCTCCCACCAACTTTAGCTTGCTGAAAGCACACCCCAGGACCACCACCCAAGATCACGATCCGGATCCAGGCAGCTCAACGCAAGAGCCCTTGGCCTGATCAATCGACCCAGCCCCCCTGCGACTGGCAGGCCAGGAGTTCTGAAGCAGCCCAGTGGGGGCAGTTGCTGGTTATAGCAGATCCTGCCATTCTCCTCCCCCCTCCCCGGCTGCTTCCTTGCCCTAGGGGCAGATTGGTCGAACTGCTTTTCCTCCCACAAATTTAGCTTGAAAGTTTGACTTTCACTGACCTTTCTCTAATCCTCTAAATCCTTCCTGGCTTGATAAACATGGAGATTGCTCCAGGTGCTGTAGATCTGCTCTCAGGTAGACTCACGCTGCTGGGTGGCTCCTCCCATCCATCCTGGGGCCTGGCTGAGGTTTCGGTTTTGGGCTGGGCCGGCCTCAGCTCCCAGTCTGCCACGATGAACCCCTTATGTTGAGCTGCCTTCAGCGGATGTGTGTTCTGTATTTTTGTGAGTTTGGGAGCCCTAAAATTTGTTTAGAGTCGTATTTTATGGGTATTTAGGGTGGCTGTGTGGGAGTTGCAGAACTTTGCTGCTTCTACACTGCCATCTTGGCTCTGCCCCCCAGAAAACACATATTTCTGATGGTCACATAAAGGACTTTTAAAAACCTTAAAGTGTTCTATGGGTTAGCTGTTATTTTCACTGTTACTGTACTTTCATTTTAGTGGTCTCAGGGTCCTGCACAGTGTCTTATCCATCAGAAGTACAGCCTCAATATTCATTCACTTTTTCTTCCTTCATTCTCTGGAGTGAAAGGGGGTGTGTTGGGGAACAGCATGAAACAAAGTTGGATTCTCTAGGTGGAGACAAATTGCTGAAATCCACCAAAATTAGATTAAAATGTTTGTACTTTATCTGGGAGGCAACAAGGAACCATTGGATGTGGTTGAGCAGGTCCATTGCTACCATGTACAATATGGAGCAGAAGTAAAGGAACCAGGGTCAGAGAGCAGTTAGAAGGCCACTGCCATAGTACTAGTGTAAGGGAATAGTCAGCATTAATGTCATTTCAAGCAAAATACTCCCCTTTCTCTCCAGGCCAGCAACCCTGAATATCACCCAGGCCTGGACAGGGAGGCTTCAGAATCATAGGATCACAGAGCTAGAAGTGACCCTAGATGTCATTAATCCAACCCCTTCATTTTACACATTAGGAAATAGAGACCCAGAGGGGTTAAATGACTTGGCTAAGGACACACAGCTTTTAGGTATCTAAAGTGAGACTTGAACCCAGGTTTTCTTGACTCTAAGTCCAGCACTCAAAGACCCAAACTTGCTTCTCCAAAAGGGAAATCATTCCATCCACAATGAGTGGATTTTTGATCTGTCTCTCTGTCCCAAGTGTCCCAAGCTGGGTGGGAAAAGAGTTTAGCCCACCCACCAGGTTCTCTTCTCCAACTCCATCTTAGAAGTGTGTGGCTGTGACCCAAGGCACCACACAGCAGGTCACCAGAGGCAGGAATGATTGGACGTCAAGGAAGCTAAGATATTTTGGCATGTCTGTGATTTTTATGGAAGGCAGCCATTGCTTCTGGGCTGGGTGTGTGCAAACCCTGCTCCTCTCTCTGCTCTCAGGGAATCAGGCCAGACCTTCTTTCTCAGTTCCTCTTCTCCCAACCCCTGCCACGCTGCCCGCTATGGGGGTCTGTGCCCTCCTCATAGGTGAATGCCTCCCTGCGCTTTATCTCTTCACTGCCCCCAGCTCTTGGCTCTCAGGAGGTTCCCCCATGTCTGTGTTCATTCTCCATTAGTGCAGCTTTCTCTCTACTGCCTCTCTGGGAGGCCAGGCTCAGGACATGATCTTTCTCCATTAATGTATCCATCCCTGTCTCTCCCCTGGGCAGCTGTATTCCGTGCTTGATCTCTAACTCCATTAGTGTGTGTTTCTTGCTCTCCTGGGTGACTGTGTTCAGAGACTAATATGTCTACTAACTGAGACACATTTTTTTTTAAAGAAAAGAAAAGAAAAAGATTTGCTCAGCACCCATTCTTTGCTCCACCTGGACTGCTTTCCTAAACAGCAGCCCATGGGCCCTCGAGCTTGGGGCCAAGGCTCCAGGGAGATGCCACTGCTGCCCATCACACCCTCCTGTTCTCCTCCTCTCCTTGCCATAGTCACTTGCCTTTCTATTCCTAGTCCCCCCTTCAGCAGCCCAAAGTCTTAAAAATGACAGCATGAGTTTGGGAAACAAGAACAAACAAACCAACCCCCAAAAGACCTCATTCTTTTCTGGAAACACTTGTTTGCTAGCAAAGAGCTGAAAAGGTCTGGTTCCTCTTTGGACCAGCTATCCACAAGGTGGCTCATTCACACATGGCCCAGGACAGTGTCTTCTCAGGGGGCCTCAGCCAGCTGAACAAATGACATCTTGCTTCCCATTCCTGCAAAGAGTGGACCCTCAATAAATGTTAAATAAATGAGTGAAACAACGCTTTGTTCTGGTGCTCCCTGTCCCTGAGGCAGAACTCACTGGATTTCAAAGTGAAATATCTCTTCACCTTTAGAGTGTCCCCAGTGAGAAATGGGGTAGATTGAAGTCATTGCTCCTAGATCCCGGAGGTTTTCTCGACTTGGGCTCCTTTTAGCTCTTTTTCTTCTGCCTTTAATCATAAGCCTTCCAACCTCCTAACAGAGAAGGGATGGATTAAGAGGCAGAATGAGATAAACATTTTTGGACATGGCCAAATGTAGTAATTTGTTTTGCTTGATTATGCATATTTGTTACAAAGGTTTGGGTTTTTCCTTTATTTATTTATTTTGCTCAGTGGAAGGGATATGGGAAGAAGAGAAAATAAATGCTTATTAATTTTTTTAAAAAAATATGAGCCTTTGGGAGAAAACTCTTTGGATCCTTCTGTGAATAATAACTAAGAGGGTGATCAAGGCATTGACCCCAGGGCACCAAAAATTAGAGGGCATATAAATGTATGGCATGTACTACTTTAGCAGCTAGTAATTTCTTCTTATGCTCATTTTAATTTATCATAATTATATCTATCATATTAATTTTATATTGTGAACTACAGTTGTTTTGAGGGGCATTTTTTTGTTTGTTTGACCCTGGTACAAAAATTACAAGTCATAATTTAACTTCTAGGATCTATAGCCTATCATTAAAGACTTTTATTAAAACTGGGGGTGGAAAGAAGCTTCATTAATAAGGTAAGGAAATAAGAACAAACCAAGCACTGTGTAAGTCAAGGCAGCAAGTGCCTACTGTGTGGCTGAGATGCTGAGATGTACAACTACTGGTAAAAACACAGGAAGCTGTTGTTGTTCAGTTTTTTCTCATTCATATTTGACTCTTTGTGACCCCATTTGGAGTTTTCTTGGCAAAGATACTGGAGTAGTTTGCCATTTCCTTCTCCAGCTCATTTTACAGATGAGGAAACTGAGGCAAACAAGGTTAAGTGACTTGTCCAAGGTCACACAGCTACTAAGTGTATGAGGCAGGATTTGAACTCATGATGATGAGTCTTTTTTGACTCAGACCTGGCCCTCTTTTCACTGCACCACCTACCTGTCCCACTGAAAACCTTATAGCACTACAGAAATAGTAACTGTTAAATATTATAGTGACTAAGGAGACTCCAAATCTGCTACATGTCAATTTTTGTGGCCTTGCACGACCTTGAGTGGGGAAAGAGCACTAGATTTGGAACTAGAGGAACTGGGTTCAAATTCTGATTTGATACTTTGGTTTGTTGTTCTCAAGCTTTGATTTCATTGCTATAGGATACCTCCCCTAACCAATGAAGAAAAGCAAGGCTTTTCTTTTGGATTTCAGATTTTCTGGATTTTCCATGTATAGTCTTAGAGAGTGGCCCAGGGCACTGAGAGGCAATCTGTTGACCAATCTCACACAGCTAGTATATATCAGAAATGAGATGATGTAGGTCTCCCTGACTCACATGGTGGCTCTCTATCCATGATATGGAGTGTGGGGGGTGTTCAGGGAGGACCAGCACCTCTGGTGTGAGAGTTTTCTGAGCCCTTTTCAGAGTTGCTCATCTACCTTTGGTGTCCACCTGTTACCCAACTCACCTGTGGCTCAAAGAACAACAGCCATATTCTGGTAAAATGCAAAGGGGCTAAACCAGAGTGAGAGTAACCAACTAGCCTCATACCCATCAGTGAGTTAGGGGGATGTCCACCCCAAGTATGTGAAGACTTCCCCCACGGGCATATGAGAATAGTTTGTTTCAATGGCCACAAAGACAACTAAAGCAGGCAATGTGGAGCTCTGGTCAGACATGGGAAATGTCAAGGTCATCCAGTGTATCCCAGGCCATCACCAGTCATCTGCTGGTCATGTGGTCACTGCACTTTGATGACTCTGGAAGAGAGGGTGAGGCTGACACTTTTGTGCAACCCTGCATCACTTAAATCCAACTCATGTGCAAGTCAAAACAAGACCTGAAGGACCAAAGCACTGTGCTAACCACTGGAGATACTGAGAAAAGGGGGGAAAAAACCAGTCCCTGCCCACCAGGAGTTCACAACCTAATGAGGGAGACAACAAGAAACAACTCTGTAGGAATGAGATATAAGTAGGATAAATTGGACATGATCTTAGAGGGAAGGCACTAGCATGGGGGAGGGGGTGCAGGAAAGGCTTCATACAGAAAATGAGGCTTTAATTGAATCTAAGGAGGCAGGGAAATGAGGTGGCAGACACGGGTGGAGAGTTCCAAGTATTGGGGACAAGTGAAAATCCCCAGTGTTGGGATAATATGGGGTAAGAAGAAGAGACATGTAAGGCATAGGAAGAATGGAAAGGTAGGAAGGGGCCAGGTTATAGAGGTCTTTAAAAGCTGAACAGAAGATTTTATATTTGATCCTAAAGGCGATAGGGAGCCATTAGAGTTTATTAATAGAAGTTGGGGGGGGAAGTAGAGGTGGGGAATGGATGACCTGATCAGACTTGTGTTTTAAGATCAATTTGACAGTTGAATGGAGGATGGCCTGAAATGAGGAGAAACTTGAGGAAGAAAGATCAACCAGAAGGTTATTGCAATAATCCAGGCATAGGGTGGTGAGAATATCAAAGCATAATTATGATAATAAAGCTTTTCCTGAGAGAAAAATTGAGAAAATGTACTTTCTTCCCTTCTTGGAAGATGTGACTGAGTGTGGAATACTATATATGTGCTGTCAGACTCAGTTGAAGTGTTGATTAATGTTCCTGAACTTTTTTCTCTCTTTTTAAAAAATTTTTAAATTTTTATCATAAGAAATGGCTCATTGAGTAGGGGAGGGATATATTTAGAAATGAAAGTAAGGTAAAAATAACAGTAACCAGTATTTTAAAAAGAAAAACAGTTGAAACAACAGTGTTATAATAAAATTAATTAACACTGACAAAAGTAAAAGGGAATAAAAAGATTTTTTCTTAGTCTTGGGAAAAAATAATGTATGGTTCTCACGTCATTGAGCATCTCCAGAATCTCTTCCCTCCCTCCACCCTCACACTGGAAATGGGGTTGTCTCTACAGCCTAGTGAGACTTCTGAAAATCCCTTTCATGTTATCTTCTCAAGTAAGACAGAACATCTTAGTGGAGACATCCAGCAGGCAGATGGAAAAGAAGATGAGAGGTGAGGACTGGAGCTATAGATCTGGGGAACACAGAACATAGGACCCTAGCACTCTACAGATGAGGAAAGGAAGGACCAGAGAATTTAAATGATTTTCCTAGGGTCCTACAAGTAGTAAGTGGCAGAGGGAAGATTAGAACTCGGGGTCTTCTGATTTTGTAACTAGATCTCTTTTCTCTACTATGTTGCCTTTATATAGAGGTTATATTTAAATGTGTGGGAGTAAATGATCTCTCCTAAGAGAGCGGATAAGGAGAGAAGAGTAGAAGACTCAGGATAGAGAAGACCTAGAAGGGACATAATGATTGCTATCTTCAAATACTTGAAAGGTAGCAATTTACAAGAGGGATTAAATTTATTCTATTTGGCCCCAAAGGGTGAAATGACAGCCAGTTGGTAGAAGCTACCTAGAGGCAGATTTGAGCTCAATTTAAGAAAGAACTTCTTAATATACAGGCACAGCCAATCACAGAACAGACTGTCATAGAAGAGGAAGAATTCCATAAAGCAGAGCTCCCCAAGTAGAAAGTGAATGCTCATCTGTCAGAAACCTTGTTGACCATTGGGGCTGCTGCTCAGGTGTGGGTGGTACTAAATGACCTCTGAGGGCCTTGCCAACATCTCCATGATTCTTCGAGACAAAGGATGTATCAGAGAAAGAAAGAAAACCAGCAGAAAGTGATGTTACCAAAACCAAGCCTCCCCTTATCTCCCTTGTATTTTCTCCTATGACTTCTCAGTTTGTTCTAGTCAGCCCCCCCTCCAGTTTTACACACACACCCCACCCTGAACCCATGCTCATTCTCAGCTCTGTCAGTCTCCGCCCTTCCCCTCTCCCTGACTGTTTGCCAGGCATGCACCTAGCCACCCTTCAAAGCCCAGTCCATGCCCTCCCTCCTCCTATTCTGTCACATTCACTGATCTCTCCCTTCCCTGTACTCCCACACTGCTTACTGTCTGCCTCACATGGTCTAATGATGATTATATATGCTGTCTTGCTTTCTTCTCTGAGTTTTTCATGTGTGGGAGCCTTGTCACAGTGCTTTGTACAAAGGCTACTTTATACCTCATTGAAGAGAAAAAAATTCAACAACTATTTCCTGAAAGTTCCTAAAGAGCAAGCATTTGTACTTCTCTATCACCAACAGTCCCCATGGTCCCTAACACTGTGCTGGGCACAAGGAAGATGAACGTAAAATAATTGTTGCTCAGATTGAAAAGCATATCAGGAAAGAGAGGAAGCCAGAATTATTTGGCTAAGAGGATGTTACTAGATGAATGAACAAATGAATGAACCAAAAAAAAGTGTTTGTTCTATGAGAGGCATTGTGTTAGGTACTAGGCATCCATAGACAAAAATAAGACTATTCAAGGAACCCAGATTGTAACAGGGGGAGGCAACACATGGAAGGAAATGGTAACTAGGGAAAGGGTTGTCTGGGAAGTCACAAGGAAAAGGAGTTAATTCATAGCACAGTTAAACGATGCATTTTTTTCAGTATTGATGATTATATTGTTTTATTATGTAGTAAAGTACAGGAACCTTCCAAATTAGTGATGGCTAAACTTAAGAGGTTTGTGATTCATGTTGGAATCATTACCAGCAAGGATGCTGAAACAGTTTTTTATTTGTTTGGTTTTTTTTTAGTTTGATTGTTTATTTCAGCAAAAGATCACACAGTGCCAATGTAGGCAATAACAGAACCAATCATAGAAAGGTCAGCAGGTTCCTTTGACAAGCAAACAAATTCTAATGGCCATTTTGGAACAAAGGTGATTGGTCTGTTTCTCAAAAAAAGAATCCAACCTCCTTTTTTCTTTAGAAAAAAATTTTGCATTTGTTGAAATGAAGGTCGCCCCTGCAAATGCTGGTAATTTCAGTGATTCAGGAAGGTATGACTCATAGTAAGACAGGCTTATAGGCTTAGATATGGAAAGAACCTCAGAGGTCATCTCTGCCAACCCTCTAATTTTACAAAACAGAAAACTGGAGCCTAGAGAGGCAAAGTGGTTTACCCAAGGTGTAATAGGTATTAAGTATCAGAACTGGGTTTCAAACCCAGGTTTTCTAGCTCTTAATCCACTGTCTTCAAAAAAGAGCCTACTCATAAAAGGTTGCATGATTCAGGGGCTGCCTAGGGAGGACATAATCCTTAAAGTATTTGAAGTACACTTTGCTGGCTATAAATTTGCCTATAGGAGAACAGTGGGCTGGTTTCTTCCTCAATTCAGGTTATGCACAGGTATCCTGTAACCTTTACCTGTCAATTTATTTCATGATGACCAAAAGAAACCAAAAACCTTTATAACTGAATGATAAACTGAGGCTGAGCAAGCTCAAGCAGACAAAATCTCTTTTCCTTGGTGACCAATAATGCAAAAACTGCTGTGGAGTCTATCTGGCTACCATGTGGCCATGAATTTAGGGAACCACTATTTCTGTTGTATTTATTCTTTTCAGATCTTAGGTAAATAAGTATCAGAAACTTAATGTACCAATTTATGACCTTGAAAGCTTTGAAAGGTCAGAAGAGCCAACAACCATCCCTTTGGCAACCAGAGCTGGTACTGGCAATAGCCAAGTCTGGTGAACTCGGCTTGATCTCTAGCCCAGTGGTCAATCAACCCTGCAGTGGAAACTCCATGTTTTGCAAATATAGGAGGGACTAAGCTGTTATGGCTATACAGTTGCCTGTTATAGCTATACAGCTACAGTTGAAACAACAGTATTATAATAAAATTAACACTGACAAAAGTAAAATGGAATAAAAAGATTTTTTCTTAGTCTTGGGGGAAAATGCTCTGTTATTACTCCGTTGTACCAGAGCTATAAATGAATTCCAGAGAAACAAAGTTTTGTGGCAACCACTTTGAATCCACTCTTCCCCAGGAACCAAAGTGATCGTGGAGACTGCACTCCAGGGTGGAGGAGTTCCTATATTTTGGCTCTTGCCATATCTCTTCAATAAATATTCCTTTGTTGAAATTAATTTATATAAAATGGTTAAATGATATTTGGACAATATTAACAAATGACTGATACACGGAGGAGAGCACACTAGATAGAGATTCACGAGCAAGAGTATTAGACATCCCACAGAGACATACACAAACCCCTTAGGGTTATCGTTACAGAGAAGAGATATAGCCAGCTACCCTCTGGGAATCTGATCTCACAGTGCCACTGGGGGTTGAAAGAGTGAGCCCATGTCCTATACACTACAGCTGCCTTCAGTGACAAATTAGAAAATCAGAACCACACAGAGAAAGGTTAAACTGGTATTCTTTGTTCCCAGGGAACCTTTTAGTAAATGTCTCTAAGGAGAAATGAAGGGCCACGCCCTAACAGAATGGGAGGGTCACAAAGGAATTAAGAACCCTTGCTTGTTTATTTCTTCTAATATTCTTTGAGAAGCCAAATATGCCAGAGATAACATTCATCACATGTCTTATCTGGACAATTCTATTTTTTATCACATACATGGAAGGGGAGGGGGAGTATAATTGCATTAAATAAAAAATAGGGAAGGTGTTGTTTAGAGGGGGAGGAGAAGCAGTTAGATGATCTCCTATGCTATAATGGTTATGAATCATACTATTAGCTACCTCAGAAGGCAATTACAGGAGCTTTACTGTGGAGCTGGTTAGCAGAGTGTGGATGTGGGTGGGACCCAGTAAGCATGATGGATACAGGCTGAGCTTTCAGGTTAATAATGTCCTGCTGAGAATGTTGTACAGTACCCACTTATTCTCTGAGTATCTAGCCCACCCTATATGAGTCATTACAATTCAATTCAACAACTTAGCATCACACAGAAAGGCAGACTTACTCCAAGCCCCAGGAAGCACCAGTTCCATTTGTTGTCTTTTCTTAAACTTGGCCTCTTCCCTTAGACCACTGTAAAATGTGAATAATTTTCCAGACACCATCTGCCTCATAGGGCTGATGCTGAGAAAGTATTTTGTGAATCTTAAAGTGCTATAGAAAATCAGATTGATCATTATTCTTGGGTAAATCAGATGACCACTGTATGCATTCAGTTGTAAAATGAGGAGAATAACACTAGCAATACCCAACTCAGTAGGTTACAAAGTATTCTGTAACCTTTAAAGCACTACAAAGAACATGAGCTATTATTATGATGGCTACACAAATTATAACCAAATATTAAGATAAAACCTTTAACATGTTGGAGAGTTTCTCTATGGAGGATTTATAGGAAGATATGGACACATATTACCCAAAGTGAGAAGGCATGGAGAGAATGCTTTAGATCCCAGAACAAGGAGCACCCACATTGTCGAGGTCATAGCTCCACTGAAGTATCATCAGTATCATTATCATCATTATCATCATCATCATCATCATCATCATCATCATCATCATCTCATTTTTTCCATCTTTTTCAATCATGTTCAGACAGACATGGTCTTGGGACAGGTTGTTCTCCTATTAATCTTTTATACTTAATGTTCCTCAGTATATAGCACAGACAGATAAAATAATTCCTTTCTGTAATAAATAAAAGCATTGGGATTTTAAGTTCCTCTTCTCTAATCAGTCAGGACTGTTCCAATTGCAGACAGGACAATGGAGATGAGAAGCATCTCCTCCTGCTCCCACTTGATTTTAATTTCTTTAACTACATCTATATACTTTGAAAGTTTTTCACTATATGCAGTGTGGAAATTACGAGCATTTATTATGTTGACATTTATCGAAAATGTTCTCAGATTTTTATGGATCAGTGCTATGTCCAAAGAATCATGGACAACAATGCTGTCTTTTAGAATGGTCTGCTTCTAATGTGGTTTATTTGTCAAATTCTCAAAGATAGTTTGAGAATCCACATCTGTAGTTCTAAGCTTCATTGTTTGTTAGTTTGTGAAAGATGGGGATGGGGACTGGACCTGCAATTGCTTTAGTACAGGAAACTCCCAAATGGGGAACCCATTCTACCAATGCAGGTAAACACCCTGTATTTTATTGTTAGAGAATTTCCCCAGGCACTGAAATGTTCAATAACACACAACTGGCATATATCAAAAGCAGTATTTGAACCTAGATGTTTCCAGCATCAAGGCCAGCTTTCTGTCCACTACACAATACTGACTCACTTATGAAAGACAGTCTACTTCTGATGTATAATTCTAGTTACAAGTTCTTATTTTTACTAAGTATTTAGTAGGAACTTTATTTCTTCATCCTGCAATGATGCACTGTATCATGTCTAGTGTTTCCTAGCATAATCCTCATTGAATAATAAGTCTAAGATCCTGAAGGAGCTAGTCTACTTATAAACCAATCTTTAATTTCTAAAGGTGATGACCACCTCTAATTTCTAAAGTGGTCCTGAACCACTATCATAAACTTCTCTGTTTCTATAAATAATCTGTGATATTCCACCATTTGTTTGACATTTCTTTGTTGACATTGTTGAGATCATTATAATTGTTGTTTCTATTGTTGTTATTATATGTTATCATAGCTTCCCATCACCAAGAGTGGTCAAACGGAAAATATCTCAGAGCTTAAGGGAATGATTCCATTTACAGAGTACTCATCTGCTCTCTCTGGATAGAATTAAGCCTAAACCTGTCATTCTATGAGAAACTTTAAATGAATGTGTCATGTCAAGGATGAGACCAACCTATATATTAGAAGCAGTGATGGAGGGTTTTTGATGATACTTCTAGCGCCAGCCCGTCACTTTAAAACATCACCAGGAGGCACATATAAATGCTTAGACCAATGATCAGGGATCAAAGTACCCTCCTGTCCTAAGGAAATACTATATATCAAGGAATGGTTGAAAACTTTTTGTTATAAAAATGTGATGTTATACCTCTTTGCCATGAGAAATGATGAAAGGGATGGCTTCAAAGAAACCTTGAAAGACTTTTATAAGCTGATGCATAATGAAGTGAGCAGAACCAGGAAAAGATTTTATACGTTGACAACAATAATGTAAAAACAGACAATTTTGAAAGACTTTATAATTCTCATCAGCATTACAATCCACAATCATTTGCAGAGGACTCACGATGAAATTTAGTAATCATCTCCTGATAGAACAGTGATGGACTCACAGAGTGAGATAATTTTTTTTTAATGTGACCAATGCTGATACATAACAGGGATCTTATTTTTCTTTTTTTCCAATGGATGTGGGATGGGGTAAAGGAGAATCAGAGACAAGGTAGATTTTTGCTGATGGAAAAAAAAATTTTAATCCTTATTAGGGAGGGGAGAAATTTGACCTTCTTAGACCTTCCTTGGGCATCCCCAAAATAGATAGCAATATCTTGTGGTAAATAGGATCCTCAGCTAGATATCAATAAACTTGGCTTTGTCACAGCCAGGCTAGGTGACCTTGAACGCATAACTTTATGTCTCTAGGCTTCTCTTTCTTTATCTTAAAAGGGAAGGTCCTTACATGCTCCTAGGATTTAGAGCTGAAAGGGAGCTTTAAAGATCACCTAAACTAGCTCTCTCATTCTATAGAGAAGGAAATTGAGAGTGACAGAAATGAAGGGATCAGGCTAAGGTCACCTTAGTAAGACCTTAGCAAAAACCAGTGAGGTTTCTAAGTCACAGCTTTTGTTCTACTACATCTTTAGCTAAATTGTCTTTGAGATTCTTTACAGTTCTGACATTCTCTCATTTTAAAAATGCAAAGTTAGGTTTAGATTCATAGAATCTGAGCTTGAAGAGAAAGACTTTAGACATCTGGTTCAATGCCCTCATGTTATAGATAAGGAAACTGAGGCCCAGAAGGGCAAAGAAACCCACCCAAGGTTACATTGTCAATAAGTATTAAAGCCTCAATTTGGACCTGGGTTCTTCAGCTCCAAACCCAGCAGCCTTTGTACTCTTCTCCTCTTAATTGGGCTAGAACCCAATTGGGCTAGATATAGGAAGAAATAAAAATTAGAATACATTAATGTTCAGTCAAGTAGCCATGCAAAATAGGAAAATTAATTTGTTTTCTTTGTGCTTTAGGGCAATACTGTACAATTTTTATCATAAAACCCATCATAAAAAGAATCGCTTACTTCCAATGTATTTATTTATAAATATTGTAATGCACTATTATGCAAATAATTATGTACGTTTGAATACTCCCACCAAAAAAGACATTTTAAAAGTACAAAACCAAAAACATCTGATCCAGAAGCAATAGAGAGCCACCAGAATTTACTGAGTAGAGGAGTGCCGTGATGGGATGGAGACCAGGTAGTGAAAACCTCTAAAAGCAGGGTGTATGTTAGAGGTATCAGAAAGCCTGTGGGGTTTATTGAACAGAAAAATGGCATGGTCAGATCTATACTTTAGGATTATCCTGTTGGTAGCTGTATGATGGATGAATTGAAATGGAGAGAGGCTTGAGGCAAGATTATTAATGGGCTATTGCAATCAAACAGCAATAGGTGATAAGGGACTAAATGAGAGTGGTAATTCACCGAGCTGCAGTGTGAGTAGAAAGAATAGGATCTAGAAGAGAGGTGGGATAGTAGAAATGACAGGATCTGGCTATTGACAGGATATGGGGGGTGAATGAGAGTAAGGAGTTGAATACAACCCTGAGGTTATGAGCCTGGGCTGGAAACATGGTAACATCCTCCATAATAATACAAAGGTCTGGAAAAGGTTTGTCTTTTGTGGGAAGATAATATGATGAGATCTGCAATGATGCTTACAACATATCCGGGATATCTGTTCATCCTGGGCTGCTCACTTTGCCCTATGCAAAATGAAAAAGGGGGAAGGTGGAGCTCTCATTCACCTGTTACTGTCTAGGATCAAAGAGCCTGCCTTTCAAGAGATACCCATCACATTCAGGAGATAATCTAAGGGGTAGGGAGTGAGTATCCTGTGGAGATAGGGTATGAATTTCCCAGTGGCACCTAAGCAGCTGCTACTCTGGGTGGTTATAATTGCCCCCAAAGGGTCAATGAGTTAGGAGCCTGCATATCTGAGAGAAAAAGCAGAGAAAGGGTGTCAGGGGTAAAGGATAGGACTGGAGATGGTTAGGAAGGTGAGGAGATGTGACCCATCTTGCCAGCATCTGATAGGTTGATCACAATCCTCCAAGATCAAGGCTTCAGTTCCAACTTTGGAATCCTCGGCCCTTTGTATTTAAAAGGAAAAGGAACCAGCCTGTGGAATAGACAAAATGAGACTGCTTCACCTGCTGGAACAGAATGGCTCAAAATAGAAGGAACTGCCTATATCTTCCAGAGACAGAGATGCCCGAACACCCTCCCACCCTCCCCTTGTGTTGTGAATTCCCAGCACTGAGGCTCATCATTTCTAGTTTGCATTTCTGAGTCATTACCCAAAGCTACAAGTGGGGTGGAATAATTGTCCCATTAATGATTACAGTTCTGATTACAGGATGCAGATGTCATTATAGCAAGAGGAACATTAATCAATGTCTCCTGAGGGATGGCCTGCTGACAGCTTCTGAAGGCCCTTGATTAAGAAGGAGACTCTTGGCCATATCTAAGTGGCAGGAAGAGATGCTGTAATTGTGGACACATAGGGGGATACCAGGTTCTGAGTCTCACTGAAATACATTCCTCTCCTATTTGTCACTAGTCTAAAGTCTCCAGGGAGATAGCTACTCTCCTTTAGAAAGTAACCTTTAGAGTGTTATGGAAAAAAATCTACTCTCAACCAGCTTGTACCCCATCTTCCATTTCATTTTTTAAAATGTATAACAGTTACATATTAATTATGTTTCCCAAGAAGACTTGAATAAAAAATGAGAGAAAGTGAGAAATAGTCTATATTTAAACAATATAGTCTATATTTAAACAATATCAGTTCTTTCTCTGGAGACAGATAGTAAGCTTCATCATTAGTCCTTTGGGATTGTTTTGGATCATTATATTGCCAAGAATAGCTAAGTAATTTCACAGTTCTTCTTTGAACAATATTCCTATAATTATATACAACATTCTCCTGGTTCTGTTCACTATGCATCAGTTCGTGTAAGTCTTTCTAGGTTTTTCTGAAATCATTCTGCTTTATCATTTCTTATAGCACAATACTCTTCCATTATAATCATATACTGCAGCTTGTTTAGTCATTCCCCAATTGATAGGCATCCCTTTGATTTCCAATTCCAATTATTAGTCACCACAAAAAGAGCTGCTATACAAATAAGTCTTTTCCCCCTTTTGGGGGGATATCTTTCAGATATAGACCTAGCAATGGTATTGCTGTATCTTTGGACATAATTCCAAATTGCTCTCCAGAATGGTTGGATGAATTCACAACTCCACCAACAGGGCATTAGTGTCTCAGTTTTCACATATTCCCTCCAACATCCAACATTTTCCTTTTTTGTCATATTAGACAATCTGAGAGGTGGTACCACAGAGTTGTTTTAATTTGCATTTCTCTAGTCAGTAGTGATTTAGAGCATATTTTCATATGATTGCTGACAGGTTTGATTTCTTCTGAAAACTGCCTGGTCATATCCCTTGATCATTTATCCATTGGTGATTGGCTTACATTCTTATAAATTTGACTCCGTTCTCTATATATTTGAGAAATGAGGCCTTTATCAGAGATACTTGTTGCAAAAAAAGTTCCCCCAGTTTTCTGCTTTCCTTCTCATTGTGATTTCATTGGTTTTGTTTGTGTAAAAACCTTTTTAATTTTATATAATCAAAATGTTCTTTTATAGATTATGTGATACTCTCTGTATCTTCTTTGGCCCTAAATTCTTCCCTAACCCATAAATCTGACAGATAAACTATTCCATGCTCTCTTAATTTGCTCATGGAATTACCCTTTATGCATAAATTATGTACCATTTTGACTTTTTCTTAGTATAGATGTTGGTCTATACCTAGTTTCTACTATACTATTTTCTAGTTTTCCCAGCAGGTTTTGTCAAATAACAAGTTTTTGTTTCAAAAACTTGGAACTTTGGGCTTATCATATGTTGTATTTCATTTTAAAAAATTTTTATCTTGAATGTAAACCACAAAAAAGAGCATGTCCACAAACACAACATAATCCAAAAGAAGGCTGTATATGCAACCATGTATCTCCATTTTGTACTGCTTGCTTTATAAAAATAATAAAAATCTAAATTTTATATTTAAGTTTTTGTATAATATCATTTTATGTATAAACAATAATATTTATTTATTTTATTTTATTTGTGCTTTTTTTTGGAGGGCAGTTGGGGTTAAGTGACTTGCCCAAGGTCACACGGCCAGTTTTGTGTGTGTGTGTGTGTGTGTGTGTGTGTGTGTGTGTGTGTGTGTGCGTGTGTGTTGTATTTGAGGCCGGATTTGAACTCAGGTACTCCTGACTCCAGGGCCAGTGCTCTATTCACTGCACCACCTAGCCGCCCCTGTATAAACAATAATAATAAAATATTTAAATAATAAATTTTACATGTTTCTTTCAAAACTGTCCTTATTGTCTGTGCTTCCTTCTGAATTGCCAACAGTCAGATTTTTTAACATGATTTGGCATGGGGGCAAGTACAAGAAAAAGGGTCAAGAATTGGGTCATCAATCCAAATCATCCACAGGAAGGTGATGGGGAGGATACTGAAACCAGGTCGTATAAGGAGCAGCTGAATCAGCCAAAAAACAAATACTCATTAGGGAGCAGTGAGGGGGCACAATAGATAAAGGACTGGGCCCAAAGTCAGGAAGACTCATCTTCAACAAGTTCAAATGTGGCCTCATACACTAGCTGCAAGTCACTTAACCCTATTTGCCTCAGTTTCCTCATCTGTAAAATGAACTGGCCAAGGAAATAGTAAACCACTCCAATATCTTTGCCAAGAAAACCCCAAATGGGGTCAGGAAGAGTCAGAGACTACTAAACAATAGCATATTGCCAGATACTATGTTAGGCACAGAGATACACAGACAGAAATCAAGGAAAATCCATGATATCAAGGAGTTTACATCCTCCTGAAATGTTTAACCGGAAGAAGAGAAAATCAGAAGAAGCCATGAGCACTTGTTTCAAGTATATGAAAGACTGTTATGTGGAATTCAACTAATTCAATGTAATTCCCTTCTCCACTGAGGTAAGGAGAGGAGATGGAAGCAAGATGAGGTGGCCTCACCTTTGAAGTTCTGATGAGAAGGAAGGGAAGAAGCTGTTAAGACATTGAGGTTTCAAGAGGTAAAAAGAATGACTGATGAGAAGGAAACAGTATTTCTGGTGCAGGAAGGCCCCCCTGTTCCTGGGCCTGTCTCCAGTGTTCCACTGGTGCTGAGTAAGCAGTGACCAGTGACTAGTGGCATATGGCCCAACTAATGAGTCAGCAATACCTGGAAACAGCAGGGGTAGCAAATGTGCCCTCTGAGGTCACTTCCATTTCTGAGATTCTGTGATTCTATAAATAGTTAACTGAAATGAGTGTAAGACCCCAGTAACAGAAGTGACCTTATGCACTACATTATCCAGAAGCAGAGGCTATATGACTATTCTCCTCCTGGTTTTGTCCTGCCCTTGCCCATAAGGGGCAGATTGGCATCAAAGTGTTATAGGACACTAGACTTGGAGTCAGGAAGAGCTAGGTTCTCAGTGAATGTTCAGTTCGAATGAAGGCCCTGAAGGCTTCTCAGTGTCTGAGTCAGTTGGTAGCCCTGTACTTAAAGATAAATTGGCTGTGTGACCCATGGCAAGCCATTTAACCTCTTTGTATCTCAATTTCTACATTAAAAGATGAGTGGGTTGAACTCAGTGACCCCTGAGGTCTCTTCTGGACCTAAATCTAGAATTTAATGTCTGATGAGCCTTTGCTCACACGGTCTTCCATTCCTGGAAGAAGTCTCTGTCCTCATTCCTCTTTGAATCCTTCAAAGCCCAACTTAAAGGCTACCTCTCCTAGAAAGGACTTGCCTGATCCTAAATTGAAAGTAAAATTTCCCTCCTTAAACCTCTCCAAATACTTTATCAGGATCTCTTCTTTGTAACAATATCACTCTTCTATGAGTCATAGCTGCATATACTTCTCCCCAACCCCATCCCACCCCCATATCCTTTCCTGTCAAAATTAAAGTCCTTGAAAACAGGGCCTAGGGCATAGATCTCTGCCAGGGAACACAAAGGAGTCCCTGCACAGAGTAGGCACTTAATCAATGTTAAATTTGAATGATACCTTTGAAGTTTCTCAGTGTCAGGGTCTGTTGGTCCCTGGTGCCTAAGGATAAATTATTCCTTACCTAGTTAAGAAAATAATAGTGTTTATACAATTCTTGGTTTATCCAATCCTGTGAGGTATGTGCCATTATGATCCCCATTTTATAGATGAAGAAACAGGCTGGAAGAGACTAAATGACTTGTCTTGGGTCATACAGCTAGTAAACCTCAGAGATTCTATTTAAACTGAGACCTGTCTAACTCCTGGCTGAGTGCTCCATCCATTGGGCTGCCTGGGTTTTAGAGCCGGAAGGGACTTTGGAAACCACCTAGAGATAATTATCATGCACTCAGCCCATTCATTCTATAGATAAGAGAACTGAGGCCTCAGAGGAGAAGGGCATTGTCTGCCATCATCTGTGCAATGAATGGCAGAGCCAGGCCTTGGACCCTGATCTTCTCACTGTCAATCCAGTCCCCCACAGCTCTGTTCCCCAAAGAATGCAGTGTGCACAGATCTACAAAGATGGAGCTGCTGGTGGGAAGAGGCACCATACCAGCACTGGCTGTGCCTCTGTTTTGTGTGAAAAGATTGCAGGAAAAGGCCTGCACTCAGGCGTGCCAACAGTGTGGCCCCATGGAAGGAGTCTGAGCTCATGGCAGAGCCATGGCAGCCACTAAAGAGCCAACCTGGCGTCTGCTTAACACCAAGCCAACACCCGGTAAAGGTATATGTGTGTATGTACATATGTATGTATATATACAAGTGTATACACACACACAAACCCTCGCTCTGCTGCACCCAGCCTGCGTGGCCTTGGGCAAGTCATCTCCTTGGATCTCAGTTTAGGATTATGATGGTTTAGTAATTTTTTCAGTCATGTTAGACTCTTTATGACACCATTTGGTGTTTTCTTCATAGAGATGCTGGAGTGGTTTGCCATTTCCTTCTTCAGCTCATTTTACAGAGGAGAAAACTGAGGCAAACAGGGTTAAGTGACTTGACCAGAGTCACCCAGCTAGTATCTGAGGACAGATTTAAATTCAGGACTCCTTGACTCTAGGTCAGGCATTCTATCTACTGTATCATCTAGCTGCCCCAGTTTAGGGGCACTGAAAAAAACTGCTGTGTGTGTGTACCCACAAATACATATATGTATGTGTACACACATTTTACATTGTATACTTAATACTATGCCTGTATGTTTCACATTACACATGTATTTCATATTATACATGTATGCATTCTATAACATATTCACATATATTATACACATTTATATCATATGTATTTCCTATTAATATGTGCGTATATTTCATACCGTCTATATATTTCATATATGCACCCATGTTTCATGTTATATCTCTATTTCATGTTACATGTATGCATTTCATATTATAGGTGCATATGTTATATAACCAATATTTATTTCATATGACATGTGTATCTATTTGAGAGAGTCCTAAAAGGCTTAGTGAAGTTTCAAGCTGCTAAGACATTTGGGAAATCCTGTATACATATATATGCATATGAGTATATATGTATGTAAATGTGTATACATAGGCTAAACTGGTTTTACTATTTCACTGAAGTGTGATGCTAATTAATAATAAAACATTTACTGTGCACTTATTGTGTACAGACTGAAGACTGTACTTGGTGCTAAGGAAGAATACAAGAAAAATAGAATATATATAGTTTTGTAAAATCCATGTTGTCTCTATCATAACAAATAACTGAAATTCTCTACTGGTTAAGCTTTCAGAATATTTATAAATTTGCTTCCCTAAGGCAAGTACCAGGTGTGTCCATATGATGCCAAAGCAATCCATGATAAGGTCTTTTATAAATAAATATAATCGTTCAATACACACGGGAAACAACATAAGCCTTAGCTTCAATGGGCAAAGAGTTAAGGCAAATCTTTGCTTGCTTAGGTAGTCACACTGGCAAACATGATATACACTGGGTATGTTTTCCTTGGCACCACAAAAACTGAAAGCTATGACTAAAAAGAAAAAAAATGTAGATATCATATTTCTAGAAATCATTAAAAACACCCAGATTTCTTAGAAATGGACAACAAAGTAAAAACAGGAAAAAAATATACCAGTTTACCCCCCCCAACCCTGACAGAAAGCAAAAAATGAAAACTCCAAGTAATTTCATAACCAAAATCTATAGCTTCCAAGTTAAAGAAAAAATACTTCAATTAACCAGAAGGGAAATGTTCAAGGAACAAGAAGTTGCAGTCAGGCTCACATAAGACTGAGTAGCTGCTATCATTAAAAAAAGGAGAGTTTGGAATGTAATGTTCCAAAAGGCAAGACAAAGACTTAGAACTGACAAACCATCTGGCAATGTGAAGTATAATCCTGGAGGGGAAAATGTGTCTTTAATGAAATAGAGGCTTTCCAAGCATTCTTAATTTGAAAAAAAAAAAGGCCAAAACTGAGTATGCACTTTGAAATTGAAATGCAGAAATCAAGAGAAATTTAGAATGATATCCACATTTTATCAAATGAAAGGGACAATGTTTACATGGTAATAGGAGGAGGAGAAAGAAATGTTTTCTCAAATCTAATATCTTAAACTATGTTTGAGAAAATTAAATAAAACCGACAGAGTTCCTGGGGCTGGTTTTGGTCTTTATTGATTGTCTTAAAGGAAGGTAGAAATGGGAGAGATAAAGGACTATGCTGAGAAGAAGGGGAGGAGGAACCCATTGTCTCTCAGGATAGGAATGCCTGAGATAAAGAGCATCCAAACATGAACAAACATGAACAAAGAAAGATATTTTAAGGATGTTTTTCAAATATATGATTTATTTTTAACATACTTTTAAAAATTTTGAATTTCAAATTCTATCCCTCTCACACCCTTCTCCACCCACTGAAAAGGCAAACAATGTATCAGTTATAATCAATCATATAAAACATTTCCATATTAGCCATATTTTTTTAAAGCAAGAAAAATTAAGTGGGAAAATTATACATTGGTTTCAGAGTTCATTGGTTCTCTCTCTGGAAGTGGATAGGACTTTTCCATCATGAGTCTTTCAGAATTGTCTTGGATCACTGAATTGATCATAGTAGCCAAGTCTTTCCCAGTCGATCATTGTTGCAACATTGCTTTTGCTGCGCATAATGATCTCCTGGTTTTTCATACTTCACTTTCCATCATCTCATGCAGGTCTTGACACGTTTTTAAAAAAACACCTCCCTCATCATTTCTTTCTCCATCACAATCATATGCCACAACTCATTCCCTAACTGATGAACATCTCCTCAATTTCCAATTCTTTGCCACCACAAAAAGAGCTGCTATAAATGTTTTTGTATGTATAGATCCTTTCCCTTTTTCTTTGATCTCTTCAAGGGAAAGACATTGTATCTTTGGATGTGCAAGGGTATGTATGCAGTTTTCTAGTCCTTTTGGTATAGTTTCAAATAGTTCTTCAGAATAGTTGGACTCGTTCACAAGTGCACCAGAAGTTCATTTATGTACCTATTTTTCCTTCATCCCCTCCAGCACTTGTCATTTCTGATAGATGTGAGGTGGTTCTTGAGAGTTGTCTTAATTTGCTTTTCTCTAATCAAGTGATTTAGAGCATTTTTCATATTGCTATAGATTGTTTTTTATTTATTTTTCTAAAAACTACTTGTTAAATACATTGACTATCAGCTGAGGAATAATGCTTATTTCTATAATTTTCACTCAGTTCTCTAATCAGTATGTATTTGAGAAATGAGGGCTTTATCAGAGAAACTCGCTGTAAAATTTTTTTTTGTTATTTTATTGTCTATGGTACTTTTTAGCATATTGTAGTCTCCCTGATTATCTCTTTTAATTAAGTCTGTTTTTACTTTGCTTTGTTTGAGGTCATGATTGCTACCCCTGCCTTTTTTATTTTGGCTGAAACATATTTGAATTCTGCTTTGGTCCTTTATTTTAACTCTGTGTGTCTTTCTGTTTCAGGTATGTCTCTTATGAACATCATATTGTTGGATTATGTTTTCTAATCCCTTCTGTTATTTGCTTCCATTTTATGGGTGAGTTCAGTGCATTCACATTCACAGTCATGATTTCTAACTGTGTATTTCACTCCATCTTTTTTCCTTCTGTTTATCCTTCTCTTTCTCTTCTTAGCCCGACCCTCCTCAAAAGTCTATTTTGCATTTAATCACTGCTTCCCTTCATCTGCTCTCCCTTTTATTCACCCTTCTTCCTTCTTCTGATGTCTTTTCCCCTTATATTTCCCTGTTGGGTAAGTTACATTTCTATACACAACTGAATGTGTAATTATATTCTTCTATCTTTGAACTAATTTCTATGAGAGTGAGGTTCAAGCATTACCTGCCACACACACACACACACACACACACACACTCATAAACACATGCACTCTCACACATACATGTGCACACACACAGTCATTTCCCCCTCCATTGTAAAAGCTCTTCCTTCACAATTCTTTTAAGTGAGATATTTTCTCCCATTCCATTCCCTTCTTTCCTCTTCTCCCACTCAATTCCTCTTTTTTACACTTTCATTTTTTGGGGGGAGGGAAATCATTGCAACATAATCAATCCATGCTTAATGTCTATGTAAACTCCTTTTAACTGCCCTAATAAAAAGTTCTTAGGAGTTACATGTCTTATCTACAAACAATTTAAGTTTATTGAGACCCTTGTGATTACTCGTTCATGTCTACCTTTTTATGCTTCTCTTGAGTCTTGTGTTTGAATGTCAAATCTCCTATTTAGCTCTAGTCTTTACAAAGAAAGATTGCTCTCTCTCTCTCTCTCTCTCTCTCTCTCTTTCTCTCTCTTTCCCTCTCTCTTTCACAGACACACAGACACACACAATGTAAGTGGTGTATAAATTAAACTCAACAAGGAAATTCAACAAGTAAATAGGCAAGGAAAGCTGGAGGAGGGAGGTTTGAGAGGACAGGTAAGGATTCTTTTTACCTAAGGGAATATACATTAAGTAAAACAAACTTCAGTGTTGGAAGGGAAAAGTGAAAGGGATTAAAAAGGGAAGAAAATAAATATTTATATATCACTTTAAGATGATATATAATAATAAATAAAGAGCTTTGCAAAACTCTTTACAATATTATTTCGTTTAATCCTAACATCAACCCTGTAAGGTAAATGTTATTATCATCCCCATCTTATAGATGGAGAAACTGAGGCTGAGAGGCTAAGTGACTTGCTCAGGGCCACAGAGCTGGTAAGCATCTGAGGTAAGATTTGAACTTGAGTCTTCCTGACTCCAAGTCCAGCACACTATCTGCTGTGCCATCTAAGCTGCAATTGGGTATGGCACAAGGAGAAGAGAAGAGGGACAGTAGAGAAAAAATCAATTTCTTCAGTTATAGATCACTGATGTTAAGTAAACCCCATTTTCTTTTACCACCTTCTTCTTTGTTAAGAAGAGAGGCAAGAACAAAGAGAGGAAAAGAAAAGATGTAGATACTCAGATGATTTGGAAAACTACATGGAGAAAGATGGCTCAAGGTCTCCCCAGGAAGTAACATAAAGTGGCCAGAGACCACCCTTGTTTTCTTGGGTGCCACAATGTTTGATCAACGGTCCGAGAATCTAAAGTCAGAAGGGACTTCAAAGATCTAGTCCAATCCTTTAATTTTAGCAACAAGGAAACTGAAACTTAAATAGGTGAGCTAATGACCCAAGACCCCTGTAAAGCCAAGCAACAGTAGATTTCCAAAAGAATGCTACTATGAACAGCTTTTAAGATTCCGACTGCACAGTAGTAGTGAACACTCTGTTTATTCCATTACAAATCAAGATTCAGTACAATATTCACAGTATCAACAATTCACAATATTATATACAATATTTAGAACAAGGAACAAAAGAAGAATCACCTGGTTTCCCTAAGAGGG
>CM053595.1:59220905-59228405 GCA_028646575.1 Pseudocheirus occidentalis
CATCTAGATTCAGGAGCAGACAGCTGCCAGGCTCTCATCCAGTCCTCAGAGATAAACAGCTCCCAGGTCCTTGTCCAGTCCTCAGGGCAATCCTCAGCACACACTGAAGCTCAGAGGGTTCAGCCCACCTCAAACCCTTCACCACTTCTCTTGCCTGGAACTCAAGGATCATCCAGGCCACAAACAAACAAAGTCCCATCCTGTTCATGTTTTCAGTCAGATACTGGGAGAGGAACACTTTCTTTCTCTCCCTCTCTGTCTCAGCTGACTTCAGTCTCCATGAATCTTCCTTCACTGAGGAGCCAATTCCAAATTCTCTCCACTCTCTCTAAAATTCTTCTTTATATACAGCACTGGCCTCCTGTCTCAGCCAATAGCCTTCTTCCAAGTCAACAGGGGAATTCACACCTTCTCAACAATGGACAGAGGTCATACCTTCTATACTTTGCCCTAAGTTACTAGGTCCTACGTAGCCCTAAGTTACTAGGTACTACGTAGCCCTAAGTATCTGATCTACTTAGCTCTAAGTATCTGATAAACTGATTACTATTACAACCCCACAGATAACAGGCAGCACACCCTTCACCTCCAAACTCAATGCTCTTTTTCCTAGAAGAAAGACTGCAAAGATTTCTGACACCTGATGAAACTGTTGAAAGTTCTGAGTTGTAGACCAGCCCCTGGAGGAGATAATTCCAAACAAAAAATGTTCCTGATGAGTTAGTTACTTTTCTCACTAATGTTTAACTGCTATCAAATTATATTTCTTTATATACTAAATGGTTGGTACAGATATTCAGAACAAAACCTTTTTATCACTGTCTTATCTAAACTGCTTTATCTTGGGCTTGAGTAGAATGTGAATTAAATATAGCAATTATTAAAATAGCAAAGCATAACATTTATTAGAATTACTAAAAAGATCTAGGTTTTTCTATTTGATTTGTAGAAATACAATTGTGTGAAAAAAGATGTTACATTGACTCTGATTTAGTTCACCCCATTTATGAGAAGCTTGGCTGTTCAGCACACAAGGTCACTGACTTAAATATGGGATAGGTACTACCAGGTGGTGCTTAGGTCTAAGGGATGGCAATAATAGGATTGTAGATTAAGAGTTGGAACAGAAATGAGATGTTATATAGTGCAACCCCCTTCACTTTACAAATGATGAAACTGAGGGTCAGGAAATTTAGACACTTGTCCAAATTCTCAGCAATTAAATAGCATATCTGAGATTTGAACCCAGACACTCTGACTATAAAGCCAACCAATTAATAGATGTTCATATATACAAGCCCAAGTCTTCCTGAGTACTCACTGATAACTTGTAGTATCTTTGTACCTGTACAAAACCATATAATCTGATTTGGACATAATGGGCTAGCTCTATACTAAGTCTTAAATAAGCATGATGAATTATGTCTTTTCTGTTGCTGCAGCAGCTAGGCATTTATTCAGGATCTTGTAGTTTTAGTCATCATAATAGCCCAAATGGTTCAGTCTGCATGTGAAAAATTATGCAAGCCTCCAAGATTCATGGGCTAATTTCAAGGGTTGAAAAAGTGGTGAGGCTCTCCCACCCATTCCCCTACATTTAGCAGCAAATGTTCTCAAAAGAGATAATTATATGGAAAATGCTACCTTCACACCACTAAAAGGTAAAAGCAAAAGCCAATGCAGAACTCACGGATATGTTTTAGCAGAATCTGTTGAAGGATAGGTCATTGCTAGTTGAGTTTCAGTATTCCAGCCCTGGAATTCATATTTTGGAAATAGCTTTGTACCCCTGTGGCCTCTCCCTCTTATTGGATAGCTGATCTCAGAACTTCTGTTTCAGGAGGGTGTCCAGGCCAGCCGTGGCCCATTCCTCTCCAGGCTGCACTCCTGTCTCTCCAAAGGACTTTCTGTAAAATGCTCCAATAACTTCTTAATTCTGGAAACTTATTCCAGACCTGGAATTCACTCTTTAGAAGTACTCTCAATCCTCACTGCCTCTCCCTCTGATTGAATGGCTCCCCCCAGAACTTCCATTTAAGGAGGGCATCCAGGCCAGCCATGGCCCATTTCTCTCCAATGAGGACAGCATTCTGGACTTTCTCTGCCATGGTCCCATCAGACACCTTTGCACCTCATGCCCCCTTCAGTTTCCTTAATACATTATCTTCCTCCATTTGAATGTAAACACCTCAAAGAAGTAAGGGCTGTCTTTTTACTCATATTTGCATTCTTGGCACTTAGCACAGAACAATTTGTTTCAATGGTTATGAAGGCTGCTGATGCAGGCATGGCAGAACACTTAAAGGTTGGTCAGACATTAAAGATATCAAGGTAATCCACTGCATCACAAACCACTACCAGTTATACTGACTTTTGTCCTGCCACTAGACTTCAATGACTTATAAAAACAGAGTAAGGTTGACTACTTTGTGCAACTCTGCTTCATTTAAATCCAATTCATGCCCAAGTCAATACGTCATCCATGATGTCATTGGTCCTCTACAAAAATGAAGGATGAACAAAACAGCCCCAGGTACATAGTAGTGCTTAATAAATGTTTGTTGGCTGACTGACTAGCAAGTACAAGGATCAAAAATCTGTCAATGTATCCTTAAGTGTCAATGCATACTGGTGAGGTGCATACTGTTCCAGGATGGAAGGGTTCCAGTTTCTCTACTAGCCTTCTCAATACTGCTGTAAGCACTAACATCTGTATTAGTATTGCCAGACAAGTCTTTGGCCCCAGTGTGATTTGAGACTGGATTGTTCTCACTTATATAGAGAAGACACACAGCTTTGGAAACAATTCCTTCCCAGTAAGGGCCTGCTTTTCCAGTATTCTTAAAAATTTAAGAGCATTAACTGACCAGAACATCATGCTGTCTTTTCTGAGTGCTAACTTGCCAAGGAACATAGATCTGAGCTTGTGGATGATCTTTTCTGCATATAAGACTAGTCTTTGAAGGAAATTTAGCCTTCACCCACATTCAAGACATTCAAGAGCTGAAGGTATAAGTGCCTATTGCCTGGTGGGAACCCTATAATGGGCTAGTTCTCATACATAACTCAAGGATGATACATGGTCAATGACACTGGGAAATGATTGGTTATCCTATGATGGGCCTTCTGTTCAGCTTAGGTAATAGCAATTATCCTGAAAATAACCTTGAGAGAAGTGACTATTATCTTAGTGTGAGGACAAAAGCATTTGTAAAAGTTCCCCCCAAAAGAGCCTATTGACCTTTTGGAATATAAATTTATGAGACTATAAGCAGCTATGTTTCAAAGAAAACTATTAACTCCATGTATAAGGGGAAGGGATTACAACAAACCATACTAAATATCAATATTTCTCCTAGTTAGGACAGGGTCTTCCCAAAATAGAAGTAGAAGCTAGAGAATACTTGCAGTTTAAATAAACAATAAAGCAGCCTGTCCTAAAAAGGCTTTCAAAGAGCTCACAGAAGGTGAACTTATATCCCAGACCTTTTTATTCAAATACAGAAACATCAGTTATATTATCCATCTGAGCAAGAGATTGCAGAACATCAGATATTTAAAAAATAATAGCAGGATATCAATTTGACTCAAGATTGTTTCTATGTGCACTCCATTAAAAATGATGAGAAGAATGAGGATATAAAATAACAATCAAATAATAATAATAATTGAAAGCAGAGAATAAGACTAAGAAAAATAACAATATTGGCTCAATTCATCATTTAGCTTCCCTTCTACAGGCAATAATTCATTCAATGACAGCACTTCAAACAGTGAGGCGAGTCTTAATGAAAAAAAGGCATTAAATGACAATAAACCTTCTAGGACAACATATTAGGATCTTTATTAGAAATGGATTTAATGAAGATAGATTACTCAACTCTCTCCAAATGTAGAGTCATTTTGTAGAAACATCATTGAATTTAGAGTCAAATGACCTTCGTCCTAGTCCGGTGTCCAGCACGGTGTGACTGTGGGGTCATTTCAGTCAGCAAATAAATCAGCAAGCGTACATCAAGGAGTCACTACATGCCAGCTCTATGCTAGGTTGTTCTTGTTCAATCATTTTCAGTCATGTCCTACTCCTGGACTAAACTATATGAATGGAATAAAGGGGACATATGTAAGAGATTTAGTGGAGGTTAAAAAAAGAAGACAAGATTTGTTGGTCGCATAATTATGTAGGGTAACTGAGGATGAGAAGTCTAGGATGGATGACTGAAAGGATAGCAATGCCCTTCACAGAAATAAGAAAGGAAGAAAGATAAGCTTGAAAGATAATGAGTTCTGTTTTAGGCATATTGAGCTTGAGAAATCTCCAGGATGTCGTTAGAAATGGCTAACTGAAGAGTTGGCAATTCAGGACTGGTGCTCCAGAGAGAGACTGGGATTGGCTGTGTAGATCTGGGCATCCTCTGTATGGAGATTATAACTTATGAGAGTGGATGAGGTCACCAAGATAGCAAATAAAGAAAGAAAAAAGAGTACCCAGGACAGAGTGTTGGGGAACACCTACAATTTTTTTTCCTAAATGTCTTGCAAAGGAGATTAAGAAGTAGTCATCAGACAAGTAGGGAAGTGGGAAACCAAGAGCCAAGTTTAAGAAAACTAGATAGAGTATCCAAAAGAAGAGGGTGAACCATAGCATTCAATGCAACTGAGTCAGGAAAGATATAGACTGAAAAAAGGCCATCAAATGAGGCAACTCAGAGATCTTTGTTGACTTTATACAAGACAGAGTCATCTGGAAAAATGGGCATTATACTTGGGCTATTGCTATCTCATAGAGTAATTCTGGGGAATTACTTTGTCAACTTTCAGAGGGTTTTATAAATGTGTATTATTATTATTATTATTATTATTATTATTATTATTATTATTATTACCTTTTAAGACCAACTCAACACACTTGAAAAGAGAGCCATAAGCAATGCAAATGTTAAATTACCTCCCACTGCATAAACAGACTAAACACAACAATGGGCCTGTGTCCTTGTGAAGCATTCTGATTTGGAGATCTTTCTGAAAAGCTGAGAAAGGCCACAAGAACTCTCTAAAAAGGGTCAGAGTTATGCTTGTTTTGTTTATCTCAAGTCAGAGCTCCTAGTCCTAATAGTTTTGAATGATGCCATATTATTCTTGAACTTGAGCAGGGCCCACCTGATCATTTGCACATCCAGCCACAGGTGTTCTCAAAGTAGCAGATTCCTGCATGTCTGCTGCTGTTGGATGTGTTTCTATGGAGAAGCACCCTGTAGATCATCTCTGTTTTCTGTAAAGTCGGTGTCATTTATTAATACATGTGTTATGTCTCAGATTAATGTGCTAAATGTATCACATTTCTAGAGTGGTTGACATTGCATTATGCCCACAAAAAGCCAAAAAGCAAATCACAGAGGCAGGGGAAAAATAGATGATGATGGAACGTAACTGGAAGAACTTCCTTCCTCCCTCGTGATTTCAAGCAGACTCTCACAGGAGATGGGAATCAACATGGGCCCTCTGCAAATCTTACTAAATCTTTCCTAACCTTGCAGCCTCACCACCTGCAAACCTGGGCAAGGGCTCAGTCTCCGCTGGGACTATCAAGCTCCCCCATGCTATTGTCACAAGCACACACACTCAAAAGATCTCTGGGGTTCTCTTGATTTCAGAAATAATTGCATGCCTCTGGTAACAGGTCTCTAGCTGTGTCCTAAACCCTTTCATTAGCCAACGTGACAGGCCAACCCACTCAGTGTTCAGAGTGCGAGGCAGGTGGCATCCAACGCTGGGGTAGAGTTGATAGCCTGGGCACCGAGATAGAACATTTCCTTATTAATAATGTACCAGTTATAATTACAGGGCGTTCACTGGATCAGCTCACTTACTGAGATCCACTGCTTTCAACAAATAGTCACCATTTTATCTACTCCAGAGCTGCACAGATTTACAGAATGGTCAGGGAGATGTCTCCCTAGAATTTATTGTATAATTTAGCCCTAATTTGCTGAGGAAACTGAGGCACAGCAAAAGACTTTTAAAAATCGGAGTTAAGAACCAAACTAAGCATAGGACTCTTGACTGGCTAGCATGAGTGGTGCATGTGGGATGCCTCTTTAGACATATGCACTTTCTTTCTTTCTTTGATTTAAATAAATTTAATTAATGCCTTCTGGTTTTATTTTACAGCCATATCTAATTATATTGCCCATTAAACCCTCCCTTACAACAAAGGAAAATGATAAAGCCAAAAAGCTCAGTACAACGACCATTTCTGACACCCCATACCACATTGTCCCCATGGTCCCCCGTCTTTGTATCAAGAAGAGGGAGGCATGCTTCACTATCATTTATCTGGCACCATATTAAGCACACATATTTTCTTACTATTTATTCAGTTACTTACAACCCTACCTCTAAACCAAAAGTGATATTTATTCACTTACTCTTTCATTCGAAAAGTCTGTTCTAAATACAGACTGTGCCCAGCACTGTACTAGACACAAAGATGCATGAAAGGAACTTAGAGACCTTTGAAACAGCAAAACACATATCCTTTACAACAGCCTCATGTTGTAGAAAAGGCAGCATGTTTATCCCCATTTTATAGACAGAAAAACTAAGTCTAAGAGAAGCAACTAACTGACACAAGGTCACACAAATAGTAAGTGGTGACATCAGGAGAACTGGGTCTGAGTGTGAGCTATCTGACCATATCATACCTTGTTGTTGAGTTGTTGTTGAGTCTGACTCTTCATGACCCTATTTGGGGTTTTCTTGGCAAAGATACTGGAGTGGTTGGCCATTTCCTTCTCAAGCTTATTTTATAGATGAGGAAACTGAGGCAAACAGGGCTAAGTGACTTGCCCAGGGTCACACAGCCAGAATCTAAGGTCAGATTTAAACTCAGGTCTTCCTAACTCCAGGTCCAGCACTCTATGCATTGTGCCACCTAGCTGTCCTTATCATTTGAGTCTACCCTGAGACTCAATTCCATGAGCTCCCTAGGGTCAAATAGCCCTGCATAACTTGACCCCAATCTATCCATCCAGCCTTATACGTTACTTTCCTTCTTGAATACACATTATAGCACAACTAAATTGAACTTGTTACTATATCTCATTCACTGCATCTCCCATCGGAAGTGCTAATTGTGCAGTACCGTGAATGCTACAAGTTGCAGAGAAATGAGAGCTTACTATAGTACTGGGCCCCCAGTACAACAAGAGACCAACACCACTTTCCCTAGCCTTCCGGGTGTTAAGAAAAGTGTTGAGAAAAGTAGTGGGGTGCCCATCAAATTCCACAATCCTCCATCACAGTTGGCTCCACAGGTCCAGCCACCACTGAAGCCAAGTCACATCTAGGACAATAGCCATGACCTACCCAAGCAACTCAAGAACCTACTGTGGCCCTGACACTGTAGAAGAATATGAGAAAAGGCATGATACTGCAGTGGAAAAAATGCTAGATTTGGATTCAGAGGACTAGAGAATTCCAGTAAAATCCTAGCTGTCA
>CM053595.1:59233405-59245626 GCA_028646575.1 Pseudocheirus occidentalis
GTGGAAGTAAGGGGATCTAGATGGCCGTCAAGGTGGTACAACAGACAGAGCACCAGGCCTCAAGTCAATAAGACCTGAGTTCAAATCCTCCCTCAGAAACTTATTAGCTGTGTTACCCTGGGTAAGCCCCTTAACCTCTGTTTGTCTTAGTTTTCTTATCTTGGAAATGGGGATAATAATAGCACCTACCCCCAGGTTGTATCAAATGAAATAATAATTGTAAAGCACTCAGCACAGGGCCAGACACATAGTAAATGCTGTAGAAATGTTATCACCATTGCTATTATATGTAAAATGGGGATAACAGCATCTCCCAGAGTTGTTTTGAAGATCTAATGAGAAAATATCTATGAAGGGCCCAGCACAGTGCTGGCACACAGTCAGCATAATTTAACCCTTAGCTATTATTCTAGTCCTGCCTTTGTCACCAAATTGCTGCTTAGCCTTTGACAAGCCACTTGTCCTTTAGAAGCTTTGGCACCCTCCTCTGTAGTTAAAGGGTTCATCCAAACAATCTCCAAGATCCTTTCCAGTCCTAGAATACTATGGCTCCAGGGTGCCAGGCCAGTGATATCTGAAGAAAGAAAGACCCAAAAAGTGGGGAAGGGGAACAAGATACAAAGACAAATGGATCATTCTGCCATTTGACTCAGGGTTGATCCTGGTGATAGCCCATGATCAGACTTGGGACACATATCTCACCTCCTGCCCAGGACATGGCTGGAGAATGGCTCTCTGACCCATGGTGATGGGAAAGCCCATCTTTCCAGAACTTTGGGCCTGGACAGGGCATCTTGAAAAGAGACTGAATCTCTTTTTTCCCATTCTCTTTTCCTCATTGCTTCAACCTACCTACACCATTGTAAAAGGGATTCATTCATTCCTGCCTTGGGCAGTGGCCTGGACCATGCAGCCTCTTGTGGTCCCTGCCAGCTCTGAGAGTCTCACTTGGTGAGTGTCAGGTTCAAGGCCCCAAGAAAAACAGCCTGTTTGGAACATCTTTTTTAATGTATTTAATGACTGCACATACTTATTTTCCAGAGCCCGGGGTTCTGTGTTTTTCAGTGTGAAATGTATTTTCTAACCCTATTAGTTGTCTTTTTAAAATAGATTTTTCAGTTTCAAACACCTACACTTACCACTTGCTGTTCTTCCTTTCAGCATATCCATTATTTTGCTCTGTCACCATCACACACATGACTCTTCGAATCATGGGAGCCTGGACTCGCTGCACAATATCAGTTTTATAAGAGAAGGAAAAGAAAGCTCCCTAATTACAAGTCATTTAGTTGGACTTTTAAAAAGAGGACCACACACTGTGCATCCTGCCACTGTCGCAGAAGAGTGGCTGGGGCCTACTCCAGGCCAGCTAGTCCAACCTCCTCATTTTACTGATGAGGAAACTAGGGGAGAGGGACAGAGTCAGAGAGAAGTGCAGACAGACAGATACAGAGACAGAGGGACAGAGACAGAAAGAAAAACAGACAGACACAGAAAGAAAGAAAAGAAAAGAGACAGAGAAACAGCAAGAGAGAGCAGAGAGAAAGACACACAGAGAGACAAAGAGAGACAGAGAGATAGAGCAGAAAGACTCAGAGACAGAAAAAAGACAGAGACAGAGATGGAGAAATAGAATGAGATAGAGATAGACTTAGAGACAGAGAGTTTCCAAGTTTCCAATGAGTCTAAGGTAGAGGAGGGATGATTATCCGTGGGACCACAGTGAAAATGTTGCATGAAGTAGAAAAATGAGGTAGGTAATATTTGTTTAGAGGGAAGATGAGCTTTAGGTTATGCTTTTTTATCCATAGTTGTGATTTATTTGATGTAGGGAATTCCCAATATGAAAACTTTCTCCATCAATGCATGTAAGCAACTCTTCTATTCCTTAGACACTAAAAGAGTTTCCTGGGGCACTTAGAGGGTTCACTGATTTGCTCATGGTCACACAGTAGATAACATAGGCAGGACCTAAACCCAGGTCTTCCTGACTTTAAGACTGGCTTATTACCCACCAGAATGTGCTACCTCTTGGGTAATACATTACTACTCCCATTTTACTGCCCAGGAAGCTAGGTGTCAGAAATAAAATAGGGGGCTCAAAGGTACAACATATAAACACAGGCATACACACACTCACATGCACACATATTAGGCATCTAATATATACCATTCAGGCCCTGTAAAAATTAGCTTTCCCAGTCTCTCCTGCCAGAGTACTCAGGGCTCTCATTAGAGAGTAGGACCAAGTGCTCTGAAGACAATGCTTAAATGTAGCCCTTGATGTCTTTGGATGGTCCATGAGGGTGCCCAGTTCTGGAGTCACTCCCAGAGTCACCCCCTGGAGTGGGTTATTCAGTTCCCTAGCTCAAGGAGAAATGTTTGGAGAAAGACAGGCACACACTGAGAGAGACAGACAAGTGAATTGTTTTCCTGCCTGACAGAATGCCCTCCTGCACCTTCCACTTTATAAAGTGCCTTCCTTCCAACAGCCCTGACAGACATGAAACAACAACATTGCTCACCTGAACCATAACCCATTTTACAGATGATGAAATTGAGGCTTAGGAAGAGGAAGTGATTTGTTGATCATACTTGCTGAAAGACCTGGCTCTGAGTTCTGGTTTTGCCGCTGGCTTGAAGCTCAGAGCTCTCTCTACTAGGAGACACTGCCTCAAAAAAGGATCACAGGATCAAAGAGCCAGTGGGTAAGTAACCAGAAGATCAGTTTTATGTTCATCCAGAATATACTCTTTTCTACTGTTCTGTATGTGCCACATCTCTGTGAGAGCATCAAACAGGTCATTTAGCATAGAGAGGTAGCCACGAGGCCCCTCCCAACCTCCCTTTTCACACGAGTCCCCAAAGAGAAGCTACTTTTAAGGTACTCTGTTGGCCCACATCCCTAAAATAAACTTGATGCTGATATAAATGGTGTCCTAGGGGTTAATATTAAAGATTACTTTCCCAGGTCCCCTGAAGGGGTTTGAGGCTCATTCTGTAGCCAGTTCTGTGACTTGAGGGTGTCTTAATGCCCTTTTCCCCATATCCTACAACTTGTACCAAAAGAATTGTTTTTGTCCCCTCTATCCTATGCTCCCTATCCTGTCATTCATCTTCCTCATCCTGTTTCACAACAATTTTTTCTTGTCTTGTAAGCAACCATCTTCTTAATCTTGTTTGTTCTTATTCTGTCCCTAGTCTTCAACCCTCATAAGAAATCCTAAAATTACATCATCATCCTGAACATCTCTATGTAAGCATAACTCCCTCAAATATCAGAGTGTTGTTTAGTGTTCTTGCTAAGGAGGCCTGTGGTCCTTTTTCATGTAAAATTAAAAGCTCCCATTTGGCTAAAAGAGAAGGTCAAAGTGAATTCTTTCATACTTGAACCTGCTCTCCCCACTCTGACCTCAACACAGCTCACTAGCCCCCATCAATGTGTCTACTGTTGTTAATTGGACAGAGGATGAAATAAATTTTTTTAAAAGCATTTTCTGAAATATCACAGAGATAAAGTAACCACAGAAAGTTTCCCCCATAAACCTGGGGCATGCTCCCCAGACAGGTACATGCCAACCAATTGATAAATATTTACTAAGCACCTGGGGAAACAAAAAGAAACAAAAGACACTGCCTGCCTTCAGGGAGCTTACAGTCTAATGGGGTAGACAACATTAAAGCAAGCTATGTACAGGATAAATAGAAAACAGTTAAAAGATAGAAGGCAGTGGAGTTTCAAGGGGTTGGGAAAGGCTTCCTGTAGAAGGTAGAATTTTAGGTGGGACTTAAAGAAAGCCAGGGAAGTCAGTGGTCAGAGCAGAAGAGGGAGAGCGTCCAGGCATAGAGGACAATGAGAGAAAAAGTCTGGAACTGAGAGACACAGTGTCTTGTTTGTGAGATAGTATGGAGACCAGTGCCTCTGGATCAAGAAGTGTGTGCTGGAGAGTAAGGCGTAAGCACACAGGAAAGGTGGGTGGGGGCTAGGTTACGGAGGACTTCAGTGAGAAGAATGCACACAGGTAGGGAATACTCAAGGAGGAGAGTATATGTGGAACAGGAGGTACATATGGACAGCCAAACACATCAGGGAGCAACTTTTGCTTCTGACACTGCAAGGCTGCCAGTGTCTTCTGGTAATGTCTTCATGCTGGCCCTGCTAGTGATGTTTCCCACTGTTCTGGGGTAGTATATAGTCTGTCTGCCCAGGGTGTAGCTTCTCCCCGGCATTGCTTCATGTTCATCTAGAGTGGCCTCTGTTAAACTGTGCTCTACTGATTGGTTACATGGTATCTTTAGAGGCAGGAGTGTGCCAGGAAAGGTTTAACAATCATGTCTCTGGGGGAGAAAACTTAATCTCACCTTCTTGGCTCTAAAAGACTATTTGCGCTTAATCTGCAGTATTAACACTTTCTTAAGACTAGACAATCGATGTATTAAATCAAGCCATGATCTATCACCTTTGCTGATTTCTGAGACATAAATGCTCACAATGAAAATTTGACAGTTGCCTCTTGGGAGTGGTTTGAGCCGGCTCTGGCATGTGCCTGTCTAGAAGGGACCTTTCATCTTTATAAGTGAGGTAACTGAAGCCTGCAGAGCAAAGGGACTTGCCTGAAGTCAATCAGGTAGGATGTAACAAAGACAGCATTTGAACCCTTTGTCCTGACTCCAAAGCCAGTGAATGCTCTTTCTCCCTGCAAGCTGTGGCTCTCCTGGGCACATAGCTAGACACTTTACCTGTGCTTCCAGTTTCTGGCCTCAGGTGGTGCCCACAGCAAACTTGCTTCTTCCATCAGTAAGCACTTGTTTTATTTCCCATAAAAGGACAAGTAGACTTTGACATTTCTCTTTCAGTCTTGAACCCAGAGACCAAAGTCTCAAGTCTTTTAGAAAGGCAGGGCCCTCACACACCCAGTCATCAGACTGTGGAAAAACCTTTATCAACTTTTTTCTTTCTTCCCAAAGAGAGCATGTCAGTTCTCAGCTTTTTGGAGGTGGGTGGAGAGTCTTGATGTTGGCAGCCGAACTCTCTTGGAATTGAGAGCCGCCAGCCCACTAAATAAGTCTATTAAGTCTATTTTTAACCTTGACTTCCTTCTCACCAAAGACAGGATGTATCTGAATTGGTGTTAGAAAATCCTTATAACTCCTTCTTAATGTCTAATGACAAGCTGAGCTCCTTAAGAAACATCTTAGGGATTTCCGTTTCAATATCTATGGCCATCAGGGTCTGACCCCTGCTTCTCCTTCCCCCATCTTGTCAACTCAGATGTTCTTTTAGAGCTTCCACACCAAGGCGAGGAGGAAAGGCAAAGAAACACCAAGGGTGGAACCACCTGGATCCTTTGTCCCAAATCCCTTCCTTTTAATGGTCACATAGTCATTCATCTCTCTCTATGAGGTCATGCATATATGTATGTATAAATGTGCATATATAGGTATGTACATATACAGATGTATATGTATATCTGTATATGACAGATAGAGTCAGCAACAAGATCTGAACCTCTTTAAAGAGGGCCTTCTGACCCCTTTTTAGGCAAAATGAATAGTTGATATGCAAAGCATTGTGATAAGCACAGAGTTTCCAATTAGAATGGTAAGAGCATCCCTGTTCTGAAGGAGCTCAGATTAAAATAAACAATCCATAGCAAAGGTTCCAACTGCAACTAAAATGGAAAAATTCCATAGAATACATTGCCCACCATATGATAATACCTCTTCTTTATTGTCCCATGCACTGATAAAATTGTATTATTTGCTTGATATTGAACCATCTGACAATGCCAGTGACTTTGGTTGAGAGAACTTTGGTGTCTCTTCCTTAAAATGCCTTGCTTTTTTTTTTATCTAGGCTGAAGAAAAAGTTTCCCTCAATGGGAAAACCTCTCCCATTGCTACTTATACTGTGTTTTTTTTTCTTTTTTAAACAAATGGGTGTTGAATTTTTCAGAAGCTTCTTTTATCTATTGATATAACCATACAATTTTATCACTTTATTGATGCAATTTATTAGACTTTTTTGTTATTACTCAATCATCTTTGCACTCCTAGTTTACATCAAAATAAAAAGCACTTATTTCTGTTTAAAAAATGAATAGTTGTTTATATCATAATATCACATTTATGAAGCGTTCCTCACACATATACCCTATGAAGTAGATTTTATTCATCTGGTTTTACAGGTGAGGCTTAGAGTATCTTGTTGTCTGGCTAATAAGTGGCAAAGACTGCACTTGAACCCAGATCTTCTGGCTCCATATCCAGAACTCTTTTCCTTGGCACTATTAATGTATAAGCTATGCCTCTGGAGAGACAGGATGAATGGAATAATAAATTTGAAAGAAAGTGGAGCATAAGCATAGCTATGAAGGAGGAAATCAGTGGGAGCGATTTGGGGAAATTGAGAGTGAGAATAGGAATTAGTTCAAGAGTCAGAGGGCTGAACAGTCTAGGTTAGGAAGAGGGACTGGCTACAAAACCACTGAGCTTTTGTTTTCCTTGGGGAACCAGGGAAGCTCAGAAAAAGCTGAGCAAGGAATTTGGAGCAGTAAAATCTCAGCATTGTAAGATGATTGCAGTCCAGAGGTGTCAAATACAGGCCAGTGGGGGTGAGGGGATGGCAGAGAGCAAGATCACAGCACTCACTAGTATTGCCTGAACCAAATTAAAATGTAATTTGGAAATATTTAACAAAGTGAGTAAAAAAGACAATAACACTTAGATAATATTACATTTTAAAACTAAGCTAATGTGTGACCCAAAGGGAACTAATTGTACGAATTACTACACCCCATTTCTATTTGAGTTTGACGCCACTGATCTAGTCAATTCTCTGCCAAATGTATGATTCCCCTCTGCTCTATCCCTTTCCAAATCACAAAATTAGAAGGAATTCAGGTCACCTGGTCCAACCTCTTTTATAACAAAAACCTTCCCTACCCCTGTTTTATAAGTACTTTATTACAAGTCATCATATAAACTTAGTTTTAAAACCTTTAAAAAGGGGGAACCTATGCATCACAAATTAGCCAATTCTACCTTGAATAGCTTTAATGGGTGAGTAATGGAAGCTGGATTAGCAGAGAATACAGTCCTTTTATAGTGGAGATATGAGTAGGAGAGAGAAGAACTCAAGCCAGGAACAGACAAAACCCAAGAGACAAATCTCACTTAGGTGCCTATACAGATGGATGGGTAACCTGGGCTAGACTTGACCCTGTGTTTGCACTGACTTTGTGGTTTCCTGCCTGTAGCAAAAGGTTTTGATCTGGTCAACACATACTGATGTACTCTCATTTTTATCACATTTTCAGGGCAGTCCCTTGTAGGCACACTTGTCAGTGACTTGCTCCAGTGGGTACCAAACTTTTTTCATGAAAAAAAATTGTCAAGTCCCAACAACTTGTGCAAATATTTTTCTTTGCTCAAATTATATTCAAGTAAAATAATGAATTTATTGTATTTTTATAACACAAATCTTGAGCATATAATAAAATTATGTAAATAATAACTTGGAACATTCATTGTCATGAGATTTTAGATTTAGAGATGGATGAAATCTTCATGGTCATTTCATTCTACCATTTTATTTGACAACTGTGGAAACTAAGTCCCAGAAAAAATAAGTGACCTACTTGAGGTCATGAAGTTGATCTAAGCTAAGGCAGAATTTGTTACTGCCACAAATACCCATTATCAATCAGAGGGTCCTAGTTCTTTCCCTATGCAGGCAAGCATCAGTTGGGGGGGGCGGGGAGGGAATCCAAGTACCCAAGACTCTCAGGGCAGAGACCTATGATGGCGGGACAGAGGCAGGTCTAGTCCTCTCTGCTCTTCTCCTCCTTCCTCCCATCCCCATAACTGCAGACTCCCCTTCTATCACACTCCATCAGTGGGATCAATGAGCCCTTTTGACTCTGCTTTCATGGGGGGAAATGGGTTTATTTATAATGTTGTTGCATTTGAAAATATCTAGTAATTCCTCCTATGTTATTATTTCAAATACAGGAAAGTCCCAGGCAGGTGACATAGTGGATACAGCTCTGGACATATAGTTAGGAAGATCTGTGTTCAAATAATGACCCCAGATACAAGCTACGTGGTTCACTCAACCTTTCTTCGTCTCAGTTTCTTCATCTATAAAATGGGGATAATAATAGCCCCTGCTTCTTAGGGTTATGTGAAAATAGAATGAAATCACATTCATAAAGTGCTTTGCAATCCTTAAAAGGGAGATTAAAGAACTACACAAATGCTAACTAGCTGGCTTAAGCCCCCACAATTTATAAAATTCTGAAGGAGTAAATGAGCCAGGAGTTGAACTCAGACCCTCAGATTCCAAGCTCAGCACTTTTTCACTGAATCCTGATGTGAGGTAGGGAGGAAGTCACTGTTTTCAAGACTGAAGTCACAAGAAAGATAAAACCTTCACTCCAATCTCTTCTGTGGGTAGGGGTAAAGGTTGTATGGCTCATGACCAGCTTCTACATATATCACTTCATTTGTTCTTCATGACAACCCTTGTGGGTTAGATCTCGCCAGAGCCTATGAAATCCAGGAGAGGTGGGTGTGGTGTGAGTATACTGGATAAAGCATTGGATGTGAAGTTCAAATATTTCCTCTGTCACTTTCTAGGCTAAACAGTCTCTGAGCCTCCATTTCCCTATCTGTAAGAGGAAAATAATAATGCTTGTAGTCCCTAACTTATAGGAATGTTATAAGGCTCAAAGGAGATAATATACACAAAATACTTTGCAAACTTCAAAGTGCTATATAAGCAACAGCTATTGTCATCCCCATCTTACAGATTAAGAAATTAAGACTTAGAAAGGTACAGTGCTTTGCCCAATGTTGTCCTTCTAGCTAGTGGCCAAACTAAGACTTGAGCCCAAATCTGCTGACTTGAAGCCCAGCCCCACCTCCTTAAAGATGGAGCTTCCCCAAGGCAAAGTTGCAAAGACCATGAAATTGGTTTGGATTTCACCTTCCCCCCTCTTATGATGCCCAGTGTCTACTTGTTCCTCCCTCTTAGCAAACCCTCATTTGGATGGTGACAGTGACAGCGAGTAAGGCAGAGCCATCTCCAACATGTCAGCTTTCTTAAAGCTAGCTGTACCATGAACACATTTTCAATTTACCATGCAATGTAATTTCTGTAGCTTCCTCATCTATGAAATGAGGAGTCTGAGTCAAATGCTCTCAAAATCTGGGTCTCTTGTCTCCTAGGCTGGGTGGTGCCCTTCTCACTGGATATAACAAGCCTCTTGGGGCTTGTTGTCTTTTTATCCCTAATGACTATCACAATACCTGGCACATAGTGCTTAAGAAATGCAGGGTGATTGATTAAAGGATAATGAAAAGATTCCTTTAGATGCATGTAAAAAATTCCCATAGGGTGAGTTGGAATGAAGTAAATGCACAAAAACTCAGCTTCACACACAGTAGGCATTTTTAAAAAGCTGTTGCATATAATAGGAACTTCGTAAATTTTGTTGGAGAGAGACACCATTTCTAACAGAGATGCATCCCTTTTCATCTTTGTCTCTCCAGTCCTCAGCAGAGGGACACACACACACACATGTATGTATGTGTGTATATGTATGTATACACACATGTAGGTATGTATTTGCCCAGGGACATACTTTTATTTGTCCACGCCATGACTTCCTCTGTGCAGGAAACTCCCTAGTGAAGAAATACGTTTTAGGCATGCAAATCTGTGACTGTTCTGTTACTTTAAATCCTTAGGAGTTGGAGAGTGGGTAAAAACTGGATTGTTGTTATTCAGTTGTTTCAGTCACGCGACATCTCTGTGACCCCATCTGAGCTTTTCTTTGCAAAGATGCTGGAGTGGTTTGCCATTTCCTTCTCCAGCTCATTTTTATAGATGAGGAAACTGAGGTAACCAGGGTTAGGTGATTTGTCCTGAGTCACATAGCAAGTGTCTGAGACTGCATTTGAATGATGGTCTTTCTAACTCCCGGTGTGATACTCTATCCACAACTCCACCTAACCACCCCAAGAAGGGGGTATTGAGAGGCTGAGGGACTTTCTCAGAACCACTTGGTAACTCACATACCATATACAAGACTTAAGCCCAAGTCCTCCTTACTCTGAATTCAACTCCTTATCAGATATACAACACTACCTCTTGCCTTATTTATTGAATTAATTAATGTAGTTAGTTCTCTCTCTTGACTTTCCATCTCTGTCAAGGACACTTCCATTCTCCCATTCTCTCAATGCTTCCAACATTTTAAACTAGAAGGAACTTTAGGAAGAAGGAGGACACTGGGAAGAGAAGAGAAAGAGGAGTCAAAGACAATTCCAAGTCCTGTAGCATCTTCCTCATCTCTCACATGGCTGCACAGTGATATATTAAAGTAATGGAATGCTGCAATGCCATTAAAAATGATTAATATGAAGTCTATAAAGAGATTTTAAAAGACTTCTATGAAGTAATGGGAAGAGGAAAAAAACAGAACTAGAAGAGCAGTATATATACTGACTGCCATGATGGAAAAGGAAAAATATAGGCACAAATTCAGAGGTAAATGAACACATAGAAAAAGAGCAAGTTAGAAGAAGTAACTAATAAGCTACTATGGGTATAATATATAGAGAGTAAAAGTAAAAGTAGTTATGTGTAGCTGTTTATTTTGCTTTTCTTATCTAAAATCAAGTCTATAATTTATATTAATGTCATTAAGTTAATGATTTATAATTAAATTCATAACTATCTCTAAGATTTCTCCCTTCCTTTTCATTACTAATCAATGTTCAGATATTTTAGTTGTGTCTGATGTTTCATGATCCCATTTAGAAAACCTGGGCTCTTCATGGCAAAGATACTGGACTGATTTGCCATGTCCTTCGCCATCTTATTTTACAGATGAGGAATTGAGGCAAACAGGGTTAAGTGACTTGCCCAGGGTCACACAGCTAGTAAGTGTCTGAGATTAGATTTGAATTTAGGAAGATGAGTCTTCTTGACTCCAGGCCTGTCACTCTATCTACTGTGCTATCTAGCTGCCCTACCTAATGGCACCACCCTCTTCCAGGTCTCTATCACCTCACACCTGGATTGCTCCCCTAAGTCCTAGAACAGGAGTATATAGGACAGAGGGGAGAGAACAGAGGAAGCATGGCATAGTGGAATGAGCTCTACAATAAAAGACAAAAACCAGGGGGGCAGAGCCAAGATGGCAGCATAGAAGCAGCTAAATTCCTCAGCTCCCACACAGCCACTCTGAATACCCATAAAATGTGACTCTAAACAAATTCTAGGGCTCTCAAACTCACAAAAATACAGAGAACACATCTTGTGCTGAAGGCAGCTCAGCAGGAGGGGCTCATCATGGCAGGCCGGGAGCCGAGACCAGCCCAGGCTGAAACTAAAACCAGGGCCAGGTCCCAGGGTGGTCAGGAGCGGCCAAGCCTCCCAGGAGGTAGTGTGAGTCTACTTCAGAGAAGATCTACAGCACCTGGAGCTATCTTCACATCTAGCAAGCCAGGATTAGAGAAGGTCAGTGAAAGTGAAACTTTCAAGTTGAATTTGGGGAAGGACAAGCAGTTTGGCCAATCTGCCCCCAGGGCAAGGAAGCACTGGGGGAAGGGCAGGAACTGCGGTAACCAGCAGCCGCTCCCACTGAGCTGCTTCAGAGCCCCTGGCCTGCGGACCCTGCAGCGGGGCTGAGGTAATTGATCAGGGCCAAGGGCTCTTGCATTGAGCGGCCTAGATTCAGATCATGGTCTTGAGTGGTCCTGGGGTGTACTTTCAGCAAGCCAAAGCTGGTGGGGGCTGCAGCACTCCCCTAATATCTCCGGCAGCTGGGAAAACCACAGCAATTTGGAACAGAGCTTTCACCCCTGGAAGCAGAGTTCCACAAAGCTGAAAAAAAACCCCAACCAATTAACTGACTGGCCAACATGAGGAAAAGGAAGCAAAATAAGAACAGCAATAAAACTCTAGAATCCTTTTTTGTGGACAAAAAGGATCAAAGCATGGAATGGGAGGAAGACAACACAGTCAGAACTCCCACACCAAATGTTTCCAAGACACTTGAAGAATGCCTAGAAGCTATAGATCAACTGAAAAAGGACTTTGAAAAACAAATAAGAGAAGTGGAGGAAAAATTGGGAAGAGAAATAAGAATGATGCAAGAAAATCATGAAAAGAGAGTCAACAACCTGACTGGAGAAAACAACACTTTAAA
>CM053595.1:59246126-59276568 GCA_028646575.1 Pseudocheirus occidentalis
ATATATATGTATACTTACACATATGTCCATATAGGAGGCTATATATGCGTATGAATACATATCTGAGCATGTGTGTATATATGTATATAGAAGGTATAGGATGAATTGAATATGAAGGGATGATACTTTAAAAGGCGAAATTCTGAGGTGGGAGAGGACTAGAATGAGAGGAGACAGGGAGAGACAAAATGGGGTTAATCATTCCATAGAGAAGAGGCAAGGGATAACTATTACAACTTTACTTTCAATTACTCTCATTGAATTTGGCTTAGGGAAGAAATGGCATAAAGTCTAAACTGGGCATCATGCCACACAGGAGAGTAGGGAGCATGGGGATGGGAGACGGGATGATGGAGGGGAGTGCAGGGTCTGGGGGATGGATGCTGGAAGCACACACTTCAGTAAAGGGACAAGGACAGGGTAGAGAACAGAACAAAGGAGGGAGGAATAGGAAGGAGGAACATATGATCACTGTCACAATATGTCCACTATGAAGATGTCTTGTATAATTACACATCCACAGCCTGCATTGAATTTCTTGTCCTTCCAGTGGGGGTGGGTGACAAGGGAGGAACTGAAATAATCTAGAATTTAAATCTCTGCAATTCATGCAACTAGGAATTGAGATATACAGGGGCTGGGGTAGGGAGACCCTCCCTGCCCTACCAGAAAGTTAGAGAGCAGATCAGGGGAAGGGCTTTACAGTGGGATCGCTGTTTTGGGGTTGGAATAGCAGAAAGACGGGGAGAAAATTTGTAATTCAAAAATCTCATGAAAATGAATGATGTAAACAAGAAAACAAATAAAAAATTTATTAAAAAATTTAAAAAAAAGACAAATACCAGCAGAGTAATAAACACAGTAATGACAATAATGTTCAGGAAAACAACACTAAATAAGGAGTCAAGTTCTGATTAAATATCATGGTTTTAGAGAAGTTAAGATGAAATGAAACTTCCTCCTTTTGGTAGAGAAGTGGGGGGTTCATAGGGTCGAAATGTGATATATACCATCAGATTGAATTGGTGCTTTACTTTGTTTTGTTTTAATGGTTTTCTTTTGTTTCAAGGGAGTTAAGGGGAAATGACTGTGTGGCATTTTTTAAAGGGAACAACAAATCTTTTTTTTTAAGGACTCAACTAAGTTTAATTCTTGGCTCTGCTAATCATCACCTATGTTACTGGGCAACTTTTGGCAAGTCAATGTGCCTCTCTTAGTATTAGTAAAATTAGAGGGTTGATTTAGAGATAATCTCAAAAATCCCTTCCACTCCCAAAGTTCTTTGAAACTTGGGAAAGGGAGATCAATTTCTATAAAACATCATCAATTTAATCTAATCGTTTCCCAAATGAAGGTAACCTGGAAAGGCAATGGGGTCACAGAATCATAGCTCTAGGTAAGGGGTTCTCAATCCTTTTTTGGGCCATGGCCTTTGGCAATCTGATGAAGTCTGTGGATCCCTCCTCACAATAATATTCTTAAAGGCATGCAGTGTGATATGTAAGATTATAAAGGAAGCCAATTATATTGAAATACAGATATCAAAAATATTTTTTTTAAAATCAAGTTTGCAAACCCTAGGTTAAGAACCTCTGATCTAAAGCTGTAAGGGATCATACAGGATATCTAGTCCGAAAGACGTCTAGGCTTACCCCACACCACATCTAAACCCTGTCGTTTTACAGAAGAGGAAACTGAAGTCCAGAACTGTCACCCAGATAGCATGTCAGACTCAGGATTTTCAGCACATAAAGTTGCTCTTTTAGGGCTTGAACCCAGTGGCTGCATCTGGGAACCAAAAATAAAGTGCACTATTCCTCAAAGTCCAAAGGACTGAAACATAGATCTTCCTTCTCTCTTTAATGCCCTGGCTCTCATCTAACCCCAAATACCAGGGAGATGGGTTACTTTAACGCTCAGGGAATAAGTGCAGTAATAAAAAATCTCTTGAGGACAAAACTTGATGAAGTTTTCTTTTGTGACTGTGCTGTGTACCTACAATTTGCCAATGTTACTGTGTACCCCAGGAAGATTCCCTGACATACTGTTAGATCTTAGAGCCCTTAGAGTATCAAACAGAGGGTGGCTCTGGTGCTTTATTGAATTTCTCTAGGGCAGAGAACAACTATTATCTTTATGTGCCCAGCACTGTGTTTGATCCTATGAAAGGAATACCAAATATGTCTTAACTCTTTAGTTTAACAAGGCTAATTTGCATTATGGCCTCTCTCTCTAAATGATCACAGATTCTAATTAACAAGGATGAAGGTGAACTAATTAAGTGTTCCTGTAATAATGAGGCCAAAGATCTATCATACCTGGGAGGTAATGATCTAGTATAAACAATTACCTAAAAGAGGTGAACTGGCATTGAAGCCCAAGACCTCTGTTATCCTTCTCAGCATCTGCTGTGCCTTCTCCCTGATGCATGGAAGATGTTAGATAATACAGCCTGGATTTCAAGGCGGAGGTTTTAGACATTGAAAAACAGATTTTTATTAGTGGTTTCTTTCTTATAGATCAGCTTTTCTGCTTTTCCAAGAACTGAGGAATGACAAATGTCTGGGTAAGATCAAGAAGAAAAGGGTTCCTGTAAAGACACTGAAATCTGAATGTGAACTACACAGAGAGTAGAGATGCCTTGTTTCTTAGATTCAATGGGGTTACCTCTGTAATACAAAAAATATCATGGAAATTATAGCTATAATCCCGAATATCAGGTTTGGTGTTTTAGAAGGAACTTAGCCAGCATGATACGGTGGATGGAGCGCTGAACTTGGTGTCAGGAAGACCTGAATTAAATGCTACCTCAGTCCCTTACCAGCTGTGTGACCTTTGGTAAGTCAGTTAATCCATCAATAGAGTAATAACATTTACTAAGTAGCTATTCTGTGCCAGGCACTGTATTAAATTGCTGAATATATAAAAGGAGATCAAAGACAGTCCCTGACATCAAGGAACTTACAATCTATTGGTGGAGGAAAACAACACACAAATATATACAAAGCTCTCTATGCAGGATAAATAGGAAATGATTAAAAGAGGGGAAGCACTAGAATTAAGTGGGGCTGGGGAAGTAAGGTTTAAGAAGCCTGGAAAGTTAGGAGGGAGTGAGGTTATAGAGGGCTTTGAATGCCAAACAGAGCATTTTCTTTTTGCTCCTGGAGGCAATAGAGAGCCATAGGAAGTTATTGAGTAAGGGAATGATATGGTCAGATCTGCACTTTAGAAAAATCACTTCAGTAGCTGACTAGAAAGGATGGATTGGAGTGGGGAAAGACTTGAGACTGGCAGGCCCCCCAGCAGTCTGCTTCAATAGTCCAGATCTGAGGTGATGAGAATCTGTACCAGAGGGGTAACAGTATCAGAGGAGGGAAGAGGGCATATAAAAGAGATGTTGCAAAAGAGAAATTGACAGGCTTGGCAACAGATTGAATATAGGGGAAGGGGTGAAAGACAGTGAGTAATCCAGGATAACTCCTAGGTTTTAAGCCTGAGAGACTAAGAGGAAGGTGTTGTCCCTCACAATGATAGGAAATGTAAGAGATAGGGAAGACTGGGAAGGGGGAACAATAAGTTCTGTTTTTAACATTTTGAGTTAAAGATGTCTACTGGACATTCACTTTGAGATGTCTGAAAGGCAGTTGGAGATGCATGATTGGAAATCAGCAAAGAGTTTGAAGCAAGACAGGTAGATTTGAGAATCATCAGCCTAGGTAGAAAACAGCACAGAAGGATGAACAGGAAGTCGTCATTCCCTTGAACAGTCATATTCTATTCAAGTCTAAATTTACATTAACTTTTGGATTCAGTGCAGGGTGTAGTGGATGACAATTATACCTCAGTTAGCTTGAGCCTCTATCCCAGCTTAATTAGTACCATCTAAAACCATCTAAACCCAGTTTTTTCTTATTGAAGATGTGGCAAGGAACATGCACTTTCAAGAGAAACTCTTAATTGAGACTAAAACAATCAACAAAGGATTAGGGTAGAAAAACTTTATGCATATACCTCTGGACTAGGATGTTATTTCTTAGAAAGGAAGTAGTGGAGGAAACCTAATAAACAGTCTCTGGAAAGACATACACTCTGGGTGTGGCAAAGTCTAACAAAACTGGATCAAGATTGGCTGAATTCACTCATATAGCTCCTAAATTCTACTCAGTATATCCTCTAGCCTTATCACCTTGCAGCAGGAATGTCTCACCTCTTCTTGTGGACCCAGGAATTTTCCCAGACTCTTAGATGCTACCACTGCAATCTTTTATCCATGTGACTTTCTTCTCAATCTCAGATGGTTTCTTGTACCAAACAGAGTTCACAACTCCTAATAAAATAAAATCATGCTGCACCATAGACACAGAATCCCCTGACATCATGGACCCAAATGTAGTTGTATATATGTCCCTACTACCCACACAAACAAAATAAACATGTTCTCTTAATAGAGAATTTTAAAGAGTACTTAAAGGAGCAGAAGTAAGCTTTTCGTGTGATCTCATATTTTTGAAGTTTAAGTTTTTATTTTTAAAACAGTTTTTTTATTTTAAATATTAAAAACAACTTCTTGGACATTAAAAGCTTTGAAGAAAAACCCAAAAGGCCCAGGTCCCTGGAGCCCCCAGAAGGCCTTAATTTAACACTGCTTAGCTATTCATCAGTACAACTATCCAGACCAAATTAGAGTTAGCCTAGCCCTTGTTATCCTTTCAAAGGTACTTATTGCCTGTAATTCAGCACCATGGAGAGGGGCCTCCAAAACCAAGGTTAATAGCTGCTGAGGAGGGAGTAGCCAGCTCTGTCAGTGAACCATTAAGATGCTGAATAATTTTCACCTGGAACTGTCAAGCCAGTGTCTAATGTTTCATTTAGGGAAGAAGCCATGTCATTCCTGACAAATAAATGACAGAGATGATTTCAATTAGAGGCATGCAGAGACTGAAGCACCTGACATTTCCTAGTGAGTGAAGCAAACTTCTCTTCCAGTTCCCTCAAGGATGCCAACCCATTTACATACCACTGCAGACGGAACTGGCCTTCAGTAAAGGAAGGGAGCATTAGGGATATAGGTAGCAACATCATTCATCAGACCTTTCCCCGTAACTCCCAGAATCTCCAGCAACTTGTTCAACCACCATTCCTGCCAATCATAGACATCTTTGGATTTAAAGCTAAAAGGGACTCTGGAGATCATCAAGTTCAAATGTTTCATTTTACAGAAGAGTAATTGGAAGCCCAGGGAGATTAGGTGACTTTCCCAGGGTCACATAAAGAGTAAGTAGCAGAGACAAGATTTGAATCCAGGACTTTTGCTTTTACATCCTGTGTTCTCTCTACTTTGCCTCAGCTCATTCCTTCAAAGCACTTATGTCAAATGTGGAATATAAAATAAGGGGTTGGAGTAGATGAGTTCTGAGACCCAGAGGGAGGAAGAAGCTTCTTCAGCCTCACACAGTGAGAAAAGCTAAGACTAACACGGCAACAGTGGAAAGGGAAGATCCTAGCTCTATTTGAACATACTATAAGAACAACAAATAGAGGAATGAAAACCCCAGTCAGTCTGATTATTTAGCATCATGTGTGCAAAACAGAGGTTGTCTGACTTTGAATTAATTTTCATACATCCCTTTTTTAAAAGCATACTCAGATTGGTAGCTAGTCTAATTTATGGGCAAAAGACCTTCCTCCCCCCTCCCCTAAACTGCACTATGACCTCTAGTTTCCTCACCTGAGCAAAGGTTCATAGACATTTTTTCAAAATTTACTTACCCTTCCCAAGGGAGCTATGGGGCTGGGGACCAACCCGTGATGCCTCTCCTCCATTGGTTGAAATCCTGTGCAGCTCTTGAGAGTCTCAGGAGACTGAGCAGGCCATGTTTTTACCCTGCTCTTTATTAATTCATCTGGTTTCCTGGAAAGGCCCCTGGGGAGCTGGTATCTTGTCTCAGTGCAATCTGGAGGAGACAGGAAAGGAGAAGGCTGCATTGAAACAATCTGTATGGAACCACAGCTTGGCTGATGTGAGGCAGAAACCCAAATAGGGTATGATGTCAGAGTCCTAAATTGAATATGCCTCAATTGCTTTTACCATTGATCTAAAATCAAAGAGTCATAGGATGTTAGGGTAGTAAGTGCCCTGAGACATCATCAAGTTCAACTCACAGAGCAATCTGAAAGGGCCTCTAGATTTGGAATCAGAATACCTGACTTCAAAGCACAATTCTCTTACTTCTGATCCACGAGAACTTGGATGTTTGCTTTCCACTCTACAGGGTTCTTCTTTCTTATCTCTAAAAATGAGGAGCCAATCCTAAATCTACAATCCTTGATAACTCAATTCACAGATTGTTTTGAGGCCCAAAACAATCAATTGACCAATATTTAGTTAGTACTTAGTAATTATTATTTTAATATATTTATTGTATCTCATTCATTATTGTCTCAGGCACTAGGGATATAAATTCGATGGTGAGGTAGAACCTACTTGCAAGGAGCTTACATTCAAAGAAGGGAGAAAACAATTCTTATAGAAGGTGCCCCAGAAATCTTAGTGCAATTTTAATCTATAATACCTTTACACTACACTAAGACTTTCAGACCATTCTGCATAATTATATACAAAGTAAATGTAAAGAGAATTAATACAAAGAAATTAACTGTAATATAGTTTGGTCAGAAGGACACTAGAAGAAAAAGAGGGCTTACTCTAGGATGAGACCCAGGTCTCCTGATTCCCAGTCATACTGACTGGCTCAGCAGTGGGTATATTCAGAGATACTTTGCTTCCTTCAAGTCTGCTGAGCCCTATAATCATAGATTTAGAGCTGAAACTCACTTCAGAGGTTAACTAGTCCAAACTCCTCATTTTAAAGAGTTATTAAATGCTTTTAAATGACACAATCTATTTCATATGAGCTGCCTAGCACAGGACTTAATACATAATAGAAACTTAAATCCTCCTTGCTTTTTATCATCATCATCTTGTTCTTTTTTGACAGAGTTCAGAAAGAAATGGGCTTGAGTCAAATCACTATCTTGCTACTATTTTCTGATTTCACATTCTTTAAATGATTTACATAGGTGAATAAATTAACTGCTTTGTTATTCAACTGGATTTGAATCAAAGTGCCAGTCTCTAAGCATCTTCTGTAGTTTACTGAAAGCATCCTTGCTACAATTCCAGTAACAAACAGGATGATAGAAATGATATATAGTTCATCTGATTACATATGATTTTGATTTCTTCTGTTAGATTTTAAACTTTGAGAGCTCTTCTTTCCACGGAGTTTTGAGATGAGCAGTATTTGGCATGAGAATAGCAGTTAAAATTTTTAAATTTTAAATTTAAAGTTAAAAGTTAAAAAGTTCTTAAGTTTCTATGTATCAACATGGCATGTGCTGGAGCCAGCTCAAACCAGCTCTGGAAAATAGATTGTTAAATTTTTAGTGTGAGGATTTATACTTTGGAAAGAGGCAAATATTACAAATCAGGGCCTGATTTACTGTTTTGCTGTTGTCTAGACTTAAAGTAATGGAGAAAATGTTAATAATGTGGCTTAAATTTGAAAGTATCTTATGCAGTTGTCAAACATTTACCAGCAAGCCCTTGTATCAAAATTATATCTAGGCAATTATGGGCAACAGTAAAGTCTATGACAATACCCTAGTTATGGTACAATTTATTGGTTGTGCTCCCCAGAAAGTTTTAATATCTATATTAATAGTATGGAGATTTGTCATTTTTCAGTCCAGGAAAACAGTGAGCTTCTGATATAGATATAGATATTGATATATTGATATTGATACATTGAGATATATATGTACGTATGTGTGTATGGATATGTGTGTATGTGTGCATATATATGTGTATGTATGTATGTATGTGTGTGTGTTTGTGTATAAGTTATAAGTCTAGTTACCAGGTCATATCTTTGCTAGGAATTTAGCATATGCTAAATTTCTATAGCCTTCAGTCATATGTTGCAAAGTTTCTACCTTTTCCTGTCATGATCTTCACTGATCCAGACTCTTTAAAGAGAATCTTCAAATTTCTTGTGATCTAGTTCTGAATTGCTGTCATAAAGTACTACTTCCACTAACAAGCAGCCATTTGTTTGACTCTTTGTGGATGTATTCTTAGCTATGCTTATGTAGATGTGTCCAGTGAGTACCTTTTGATTCCACTCTTAGCTATTTCATAGGCTCCAAGAAGCTGCAGCATGTGCAGCAGTCACACCTTGGTAAAACTGTCTCAGATGATGGGCTAAACCAGGTTGAGGGTAACCAACAGACCTCAAACACATTGGTGAGCTAGGTGGATGTCTAACCTAAACATGCAAAAACTTCCCCCCATGGAATGGGAAGATGAGAACAATTTGTTCCAATAGCCATGAAGGTGGCTGAAGCACGCATTGTGAATCACTTAGAACTTGGCCAGGCATCAAAGATGCCAAGGTCATCTACTACATCTCTGGCCGTCAACAGTCATCTTGATTTTTGTCTTGCTGCTGGACATAAATGATTGAAAGAGAAAGTGAGACTTTATACAATTCTGCCTCGCTTAAATCCAATTCATGCCCAAGTGAAGACATCACCTGTGATGTTATTATTCCTCTTTAAAAACAAAGAATGAATAGCAATTCAAGGTTGAGATATTTTCAGATATGTTTGACATACCATTGACATATACCTGTTATGCCTTTACTCTTCCCTGGTGTGAGTGATGTCTGAATCTTCCCAAAGTATTTCTGTACATTTTTATCTGTTTATCCTGTATTCCAAGAATGTTTATCAAACCTGTTTCTCCTTTTTGCCAAGGAAGTATTAAACTTCCTATAGTTCCATTAGGACAATGAGCCCTGTGTTTTATTATGGATTTTTAGGATACTTTCCAGATCTGTAATAGTCCATTTTACAATTTGGATAGTTTACATTAAGATAGCTATTGCATAGGTATTCATTGCTTCAAATGTTTCCTGCCCATTGAGCTTTGATTTCAAGATCCCAGTAAGTCTCTTGACACATAAAGCCACAGTGTGCCTTGATAGCTTTATGCTCAATCTGTCTTGCCTGGAGGAGATCAAGACATTTGTAAGTATGCCTTCCATCCATTGGCTAAATTCTATCTCTGGATTCAAGTTTGTGGCTTTCCATCTCTATCTTTCCTTGGCACACATTAAGAATTTTATACTTATCCAAGCCAAATGACATTTTGATATCACTGGAGAAAGATTTCATGACATTAGGGAGCTATTTAATGTGTTGTTCAGTAGAGTCATATAGTTTGATGTCATCCATATACATCAAGCGATTAGTAAGATTGGTTCAAGTACTTTTTTTAACTTAGGAGCCATACTTAGCTCTGCTTAGAAGCAATGACAGTGAACTTAAGGCTAGACAAAAAATAATAGACTTAAACTGCCTCCCTGAAAATGTTCCATTTCATAATGATTGTTCTCAGCATTGTGATAGTGACATGTATTATACAGAAAACAAATTTCCTTGTGGACGTTTAGCTACTCTTGCATTCTTACTATTCTTGGGTCCATTTAATACATTTTGTAGCACATGAATAAACTAAGAGTGTGGAGCTGAATCAAAAGCTCTGTGATCATCAATAAAGACAGGGTAAATGTTATGGTGCTTTGAGGAAGCTTCTTCAATAATGACTCAGCCGACAATAAGTTGCTCTTTATACTTCCTGAGACTTCTTGAAATACCTATTTTTTTTTTGCTCCTCAGTCAATATATTGTTTTCTTTTTAAAATATCTTATTTTCCCCCAATTACATGTAACATATACCATTTTCTTCTAAGTGTCTTTAGTTTTGCTGAGGACATGTGTGTGTGTGATACCAGCTGTGAATGTTGTCTATAAAGCATATCAACACATAACCAGGCTATATTTGGAAGGGTCACTGGAAGTTGAGTTATGAGGTGTTCTCTTAAGGGAAGTGGAATCAGGCTTACTTTTGAGAGGAAGCTGGTAAAAGTGCTTTGTTAGTAATTAATGTGCCACTGTGAAGTATCTGAGTCAATAATTATGGATCTTATTTTATCATGACACTTTCCAGTTTTGCACAGAGGCTGGAGTACTGCCATTCATTATATTAATAGTGCATGAGCTTTCTGTTTTTCATTTGATCCAACTTGTGTTTTCATTGGATTGGGTTTCTTGGCTATAGACAACCAGAAGATTTCCCCACCCTCTTTATTGGGGATTCAGCCATTCCTTTGAGTCCCCAAGGGCTTAATAAATGCTTGTTGATTAAGTTGTAGAGAGGTAGAGTTCAGGCCAAAGCCACATAGTTTGAGGTTCTAACCAAGATTCTCTTGATTCCCAAATCCACCACTTACTATTATACCACTTTGCCTAATATGCAAGCAGCTTTGAGAGGAAAAATGCCTCAAAACATTATTGCATCCACTCATCAGCCACGATCAAATAGCAGCCTTGAATCATAGAGCTATTACTGAAATACTAATAACAAATAGCTCACATTCACATAGTAAGTACTTCATGGTTACAAGACACTTTACGTGACTCATCTTATTTCAACCATACAAAAACTGAAATTTAGGTTAGGTACTGGCCCTGTGATTTTATTTGTATAGGGAACTCCCCAGTGCAGACCTATACTTTTTTGGCAGCTTACACACTCTGAGAGTTGCCTGAGGACAGTGAGTAACCTGCCCAGGATCATACAGCTAGGATGTGAGGGTAGAAGGATTTGAATCCAAGTCTTCTTAGTTCTGAGGACAGATCTCTGCCTATGGGCAAACAATTCATAAGCATCAGAGTCAGGATCCAATCCCCAGCTCTGAGCTTGTCTCCCTCTGATTGAACTTGGTCAATAGCAAAATTCAAGACCCATATAAGTGATGATTGCTATTCCCATGCAAGGGCACAGTAGAGCCCTTTCTCACAAAGAAAGCAAGTATATTTAACAAAATTATGAATGAAAACTTTTCAACCATAAATTTTTTTATTGGTATCAGTAAATCTTTGAAGTCCTTTTGTGAGACTTCTTGGTGAGGAGCTTTGAGGCTACAAAGCCTTTTATCTAATGTCACTTCATTAAGACACAGCAATTTCTTTGAAGGAGAAAGCGTGAAGCCGTGGCCATGGGCTCTGATGCATACATTAGCACAGTAACTGTGTCTAACCATGTCCCTGCCTGCCTGGCCTTTGTCTTTAGGCAGAGTAGAAAGAACAAAACCAAGGTGGAGGGGCTAAACCTCTGCTTTAAGAAAAGAAATCCCAACTCTGTTTGGCTCTTGACGCAACAAAGCTTGGGCTAGTCTCCCTGACCTCGCTTCATGCAGGCCCTTGTTCAACTACCTGGTTGATGCTTAGAGCATTTACCTGCCTGACTCCAAACCTTGAAGGCCTTGAACTTGCTGCTTTACTCTGCAGACCATGTCTGGGACACTTGCATATTGCTTTCTAGACTTCCCAGCCCCAAGATTCTGCTTCCTGGCTTGGTCAAAGGTTACGCAGAGTCAGGAGATAGAATATGGAGAGTCATGTATACAGTGGAAGGAAGAAAAGGAAGAAGCAAGCATTTATTAAGCACCTACAGTGGGCCAGTGTCCTAAGCACTTTAATAATAACAACAATAGCTAATATATATATATATCTATACACATACACACACATTGTGATACATATAGTGATACGTATACATACATATACATGTATCGTATATATGTGTGCACATACACATATGTATGTGTGTACATATGTGTATATATGTGCATATGTGTGTATATGTGTGTGTATATGTATATGTGTGTATGTATACATACACACACATGCATACACCTGTGTGTGTATGTGTGTGTGTGACTAACTCTGTTCCAGGCACTGTGTTAAGCACTTCACATTGTTTTCTCATTTGACCTTCACAAGTCTTCTGGATAACAGGTGCTCTTATTATTCCCATCTTACAGATGAGGAACCTGAAGCAGATGAAGGTGAACTTACCTGCTTGCGGCCGCCCAGCTAAGCATCTGAGGCTGGGTTTGATCTCAAGTCTGTTCTGATTCCAGGCCCAGGTTTCTAGCCGCCTCCCCCGCTAGCTGCCTCTGGTTCTTACACTGGCAAGGAGGCCAGTGAATACCAGGAAGATAGGCAGGGGTCAGGCAATAGGAGGCTTTCAATGCCAACCAGAAGATGTTATTCTACCTTAACTCTACAGAAAGCCAATTTACATGTTCCCTCTGTGTTCTCCTCACCAAATACCCAGTCCTAACACCAAGATCTGCCTAGATCTGCTCACATACCTTTACATTTACAAAGGCAAAATGGAAAACACAGAAGGAATGCTGGGCTTAGAAACAAGAAATATGGATTGGAATCTTGCTGTTGATTGTCGTTGTTGTTTAGTTTTATCCAGTATTTCATGACCCCATTTGGGGTTTTTTGTTGGCAAAGGTACTGGAGTGATTTGCCATTTCCTTCTCCAGCTCATTTTGCAGATTCGGAAACTAAGGCAAATGGGATTAAGTGACATGCCCAGGATCACACAGCTAGATTTGGAGTCAGGATCCTGATTCCAGGCTTGGTGCTCTATTTATCGTGCCTACCTAGCTGCCCCACAAGATCTATAAAGAATGCATAAATGTTAATCTCAGAGAGAAAGTAGTAGCAGCTGGGGTGGGGTGCTAAAAAAAATGGCCTGCAAAAGTGGAATTTGAGTTCAGTCTTGAAGGAAGGCAGAGAAACCAAGAGGCAGAAGGGAAGAGGGGGTATCTAGAAAAGTGGAAGTGAGTGCAAAGTCACCAAATCAGGAGGTGGAGTGGGGTGTTTCAGAGAGAGTGTGTGTGTGAGAGAGAGAAAGACAAGAGAGACAGAGGGACACACACACACACACACACACAAAAGGGAGAGAGAGAAAGGGAGAGAGAGAAAAAAAGGAAAGGGGAAAGAGGGATGGGAGAGGGGGGAGGAAGAGAGAGCAAATTTGTCAACATAGCTGGAGAATAGAATTCACAGAGGGGATTAAAGTATGACTATAAAGGTAAGAAGGGGCTAGGGAATAAAAGATTTTAAATGCCAAATAGAGCACTTTGGAGGGGAGTTGTCTGGAGGTAATTTGGAGCCACTGGAGCTCATTCATCTGTAAAAAAAAAAAGAGGGCAAGAACATCCTCACAGGGTTGTTGCAAGGAAAACACTTTGTAAACCTTCCAACACTATATAAATGTGAGTTATTATTTAAATAGATTCCTCGTCTTGGCAATCCATTTGCACACAGGAAACTATTTGTCATGCCAGATTGGGAACAATGTGTCTTGTCTCCCCAACTCAATTATAAGCTGTTTGTAGGCAAGGATCAGGTTTTTGGTTTCTCTTGCGTCTCTCCTAGCAGGAAAGCAGTTGGATAAAGCTGTAGGTGCACTGAGTGGGAATAAAGAGACCTGGGATCTAGTCCCACCTCTCTTATTTCCTCAATAACTCAATTTCTTCATTTTCAAAACTGAGGTCATTGGACAAGATGATCTTTTAAGAAAAAGTATTGGAAGAGACTTGAATCTAAGTATTAGAGGCCTAGCTTCCAAATGATTCATTCTACAGTTTAACCAAAGCAAGTAGAAACACAACTGAATACAGCAAAAAAGAGTGCTGGATTTGGAATTATGGGAACGTTCCATTACTGGCACCAACATTTTACTGCATGTGTGACTACAGGCAAATCATCTCACTCTCAAGGTGTCCGTTTTTCATTGATAAAATGATGGCCTCAGTGAGGACCATTGATAATATGACCTTGGAGAGATCACTTTACAACTCCAAGCTTCAATGAGCATTTATTAAGGATTAGATGATTTCTAAGGGCCCTTCCAATTCAGAATCTATGATCCTATGAGCTACTCATAGAGCAGAGTGGGTCCTGTGGAGAGGGGTCTTGAAATATCAGCCTTACCTTACTATAGATTCATTTGAATGGGCAGTGAAAAAGAGAATTGTATGAATATTTAGTCCACTTGGGGTTGTCAGTGGAGGCAGCTTGGCACAGTGGAAGGGAGACCGGATTTGGAATCAGAAGACCTGGGTTTGAATCATGCCTCTGCTGCTCATGAGTTGTGTAAATTCAGACAAGTCACTTAACTTTTCTAGTTGTCAGTTTCATCATTTGTAAAATGAAGAGATTGGATTCTAAGGTTCCTTCTGCTTCCAAATGTTTTGTTTATTGGATTTGAAGACTTTGGGAGTTTTTGTTTTGTTTTGGTCCAGACCTGTTATTTCCCTAGTGTGGACACTTCACTGGTGTGGAAACTCTTTCCACAGACGGAGCTCAGAGATTCATCTGTAATTTTTAGCTTTCAGAGTGTCATCTTGGAGTATGGCAGCTTATGCAGGGTCACATAGCCAGTATGTGCCAGAGATAGGATTTGATCTCATGTCTTCCTGACCTCCTGTGACATTCTCATGAGTAACCAGAACAGGCAGAATGTATGTTCCAAAGCCCTTTGATGAAGACAGAGAGCTCCATGAGGCATGAAGCTAGCGCAGCACAGCCCTTATGGGAGGGGTTAATAAATATTTGGTAAATGATATTTGCCTAAGCAAAGGCTGCAATCCAAAAGAAGTCGTGTGCTAAGACAGGTCAAAAGAAATCCTTTGCACTAAGACAATGAGCAGAATAAAGGCAATCCCTTGGTGTTCAGAGAGGAGGTAGGTTCTTCTCCAGCTCCCATGGCGACCTTTCCTCCTGACCTCCCAAACCATCCCCTATCATTTTCTCTTTTCCCATTAAGAAGCCTCCCACAGCAGCCTTGCACAGCAATGCCACTGCACTATAGGGTCCCTGAACCCCACCGCCATCTGCTCTGTTTTGTAAGGGAATTTTCTAAAGGAGCAATAGTAGGAACAGTGAAATTGAAGACAGTGAATGACGCAAGATTGGGAGCCAGGCCATCTCTCCCCTCGGGCTTCCCCTCGCCTGCTGGGGTCTGTCGGCTGCTGGCCAGGCAGGGGAGGGAGGTAATCAAGGCCCCCAATGCCCGACCCCCCAACTGCTGCAGGTCTGTGTGAGCCTTCCCTGCCGTGCCGAGCTGCTCCTTCTCAATTAGCCCTCCCCAGGAATGGAAGCTATCAGAAGCTGCTAAGGGGATTAGGGAACGAATGAGATTTGGGGGAAGTTTGGCAACAAATGGACTGTGCCAGCCACCTGGCAGATCAAGCAGTTTAAGCCAAGGGAAGAATCAGGAGAACTAATGAGAGGCTGCGTTGTCCCCATTTTGAAAAGAGGCCACTGACTTAAAGAAGAATCCTCAGCTCCAGGGAGCCCATAGACATCCAGAAATGCTAAAGGGACAGCAGGGATTTATGCCCCCTTCTTCCCTGGAGAAGAAGAGGGGAATAAATATGTGGGGTTTGCGAAGTTTGTGCATCTGTAGGTACAGACAAAATCTCATTATCGAGAATCATAATAATAGTTTACACCTGTGCCATTTTCACTCATTATAATAATAGCTAACATTTACATAGCACTATGTGCCAGGCACTGTGCTAAGCACTTCACAATTATTATCCCAGTTTATTCCCAAAACAACCCTGGGAGGTAGGTGCTACTGTTATCCCCATTTTACAGATGAAGAAACTAAGGTCAAGTGATTTGCCCCGGGTCATACAGTTGCTAAGTGTCTGAGGCTAGATTTGAATTCAGGTCTTCCTGTCTCTAAGCCAGTACTCTATCACCTAACTACCCATTTCTCAGTCCTAACAATAACCCTGTGAGGGAGATAAATAGTAAAAACATTATTATTGCTAATAGGCTATTAAATCAATGAGGACTGGATCTCAATATTCATTCATCTTTTTATCTTCTGCAGTTCTTTACATGTTTGTTGAGGGAATGGATGGATGGATGGATGGATGGATGGATGGATGGATGGATGGATGAGTGGGTGGGTAGGTGACGTAATCTCCATCTTAAAGATACTATTACTGAGACTCAATGACCTATGGACACACAGTACTTTAACAGGCAATAATCTGAGTTGGTAGAGAGATCATAAGACCAGGAAATATAAGACCTGAGTTATAAATTCCAGCTTCACTACTATCATTCTCAGTACCCTGGCTCCTTACCACTGTGCCTTTGCCAACAGATTAACTTTGCTGAGGGTACACTGGGGTGAGTCAAGATATGCCTGGCCAAGAACCAGCCCAAATCCAAGGACATCAAGTCTGATGACACATCTGGAGGCTTAAACGAACCTGGAATACTATTCCACTGCTTTTCCTGCCATTGTTTGGTGGGATATGTGGCAGCATTCCAGGAGCTGATGACTCTGGGACTTTAGCCCTAGTGAGAGGAAGAGAAAGAATTGGAAAGTGATGATGGCAAGAAATATTATATACATTGCTAAAAATAAAATATAGGTAGGTAGGTGGGGAGGTAGATAGGTAGGTAGGCAGGTAAATAGGTAGGTAGGTAGGCAGGTAGATGATGGATGGATGAATGGATGTAAACTGAGCTTCAGAGAGAGAAAGGTTACATGCAAAATATTCTCTAGTAACCTTAAGGCTTTATATGTTCATGTATTAGCTCCCTTTTGTCTACTGAGGTAGGAGTCTGCTGAAATGGAGAATTTCAGGGCAAGATGAAGAGAGAGCAGAGTGTATGAGAAAAGACTGTAAGCAATCAAGCTTGTGAGTATCATTGGGGAGGAAAAGATAGAGAAAGAGAAAGAGAGAGAGAGAGAGAGAGAGAGAGAGAGAAAGAGAAAAAGAGAGAGAGAGAGAGAGAGAGAGAGAGAAAGAGAGAGACCTTGTTTCAGTAATTGGGTTCCACTTCCAATAATTAAACTTTATATAGGTTTTGAGGTTATCAAAGCAATTTACATATATCATTTGATCATCATGCAACTGTATGAGGGAAGTAGTGTAGCTATTATTATCCCTATTTTACAGATGAGTAAACTAAGGCTGAAAATGGTACTCTAGACTCTAGAGCTAGTAAGTAACTACAGTAGGATTCAAACCCAGGTCTTCCTGACTCTAAATTCATCCTTGGTCTTCCTGACTTTAAGCCTGAAGCTCTCAGGCTTAATGCTGGATCTCAGTTGGCACTGTTTTTATGGGTTAACCAGATTAGGGGAACCTACTGGTCATGGATCTGGCCAGTGTGGGGTTGAGGAATAAAGACCTTTACTCACTCTCTGAATTTGGCTCTCTTGTCTCTGCTTCAGGGGCTGTGACAGTCTCAGGCAGGCCACTTTCTGGTCAGCTACGGTCTGTAAGCTATAACAAGATGTAGCCCATGTATTGCCTTTTTCCATCTCTCCATTCCTAGGTGGGGGCAGGGATCCAATATTCTGCTACATGATGCTGAGGCTATTAAGGTTTTCTATCCACTCAGCCACCTGAGGCCCACGATTACAGGGCCATGTGGGGAGCCCTGGGCAAAAGGCCTTCCTGATGTAAGAAAGCACGAGTTCTATGCTTGGTGACAGCTTGAATCTATGTGGAGAAGAGCAAGTGTGAGGGAAACAACACCTCAAGCACTGGTCAAGACATCTTACTCATGCTAGAATGGGAATGAGGTCCTCTCAGGAGATCTAAATCCCTTCTGTTACTGGAAATCTTCCCTAACCCCTCTTAACTCTAGTGTCTTCCCTTCGTTAATCACTCCCTATTTATCCTGTATGTAGCTTGCTTTGTATATATTTGCTTGTGTGTTGTCTCCTCCATTAGACTTCAAGCTCCTTAAGGACAGGGACTGAATTTTGCCTCATTTTGTATCTTCAGCACTTAGCACAGTGCCTGGCACATAGAAGGCACTTAATAAATATTGATTGATTGTCTTGGGGATTTTCTACCTCTTATTTTAAGCATTGCTGTTCAAAATGCTATAAGGAGAAGCAAAAAAAAGATGAGAATCCTAACTGAATAGTGTAAAAACAGAGCTGAATCTGCATCCAGGAGACCTGTATTTTAAATCCTCTTTCTTACTTTATCATTTGGGGAGGTAACTCCCTGGACTTAGTTCTCTCATTTGTAAAATAAAGGAACTGAAGTACAAGAGCTCCAAGGACCCTTCTCCCTCAAGCACTGTGATGCTAGGGGGCTGACCTACACATTCTCTGAGTTTCCAGCCCTCCAATTCAATGATCTTAAGTGACTTTCTCAAAATAACAAGTGGCCAGGCTCTCTGAGAGCTGGTGGGGTGGGGAAAGAGAAGAGGGGATTATTTAAAGCCTAGTAGCAGAGACAAGCCACCTAATGGGCTCTCTAGGGACAGGTTCTCTGCTCATGGATAACATATTGAGAGGCAGAGCTGTCAGCTTGGTCATATTTACAGCCAGGAGGGGAGATAAAGGTTGACGCATTTCTGGGAAAGCACACAGGTCATTCTTAGTGTACAGAACTCCATCTTATCCAGAGCAGGGGAATGATGATTTTCCAAGTAAATACATTAGTCCATATAAAGCAGAGGATTTCTGCATGGAACTTTCACAGCATTTATAGTCACCAAACACACACTGTTAAAAGGAAGAACATTTGCTAGAACTGAAGACTGAGTAAACAAAGCCTATTTCTGAAAAGGATGCCTGATGCAGGTGCCTGACAGAACCCTAAGAAAGCAGCTCCTTAAATGTTCTGTGGGATGTCACTGACTACAACATCTCATCAGAGAATGTGTTGTCAGGAACTGGGGGGAAAGCCAGTATCACTTTGCTGTAAAAAGCTGATACTACTTATTATTTTTAAAAACCACAATGGATTCTCTCTTAAGCCTTTCAAGACCCTAGACCTGAGGACCCAAACTGAACTATAACCCAAAGTTCCATGTGAGAGGCAAGAAAGGCTGACCTACTTAAAGGATTATTTAAACTAGAGCAGAACTTTGGTCAGGCTGGGCATATGGTGAATGGATACCTCCAGGAACTTTTGGGTTCTTGGGAAAGGGACATGTGGTGTTTGTAGTAAATGAATGTGTCACCTCTCTAGAAGGATTAACTGGGTACAAATATGTAGCCTTGTCTACTTGTGCATTGCAAATACATTAGAGGCAGCTTATAGAGGAGGAAGAGGATTGGATTGGATTAAGATCCAATAACAATCAATCAATAAGGACTTCTTAAGTACTCCCTCGGGTGTTAGGCTCCACTGAGCATGTAAATACAAAAATGAGACCATCTATACCCTCAAGAAGCTTACATCCTACTAGGGGGTCCAACATGTTTCAAAATAAGTAATACAGGATATAAGACAAGGACTGAGTCAGGGAAGGCCTCTTGAAAGAAGTGGTGCTTAACTGGGCTTTGAAGAGAACTAGGGTTTCCAAGAGTCAGAATAGAGGAGGACTTCCTAATCGTGTTAGGCATGAATCTAAGCCTGTGCAAACACATGGAGAACACTTTGTCTGGATGCAGTTTGCCAGACGAGGAATAACATGCAGCCATATTGGAAAGATACAGTAAAACCGGTCTATGAAGTGCTTAAACAGGACTTTCTCTTTTATCCTGTAGACCAGAGGTGTCAAACCCATGGCCACTGAGCATCATGAGTCCCACAATACTTCTGAGTATGGTCCAAAGTAGATTAAAATGTAATTGGGAAATGTTTATCAAAATAAATAAAAATACAGTGAAATAGAGATAACATTACTTTTTAAAACTAAACTTTAAGACTAAAAAGGTAATATGAAGTCTACAGGACTTAGTGTTTCCACTGCGTTTGTTACTACTGCTATACACAATGGAGGCCACCAAAAGTTCTTGGTCAGGGAAGTGACTTAGTCAAACATATGACTTAGGAACATCAGTTGGATGTCTATGTGGAGTATAGATTGGAGAAGATAATGGAATACACATCAGGAGATTCTATGATAGCAGATGACAGGCAAGAGGAGATGAGGGTCTAGAAAAGGATGGTTGTGGTATGAGTGGAGAAAAGAAGAGAAATTATTTTCTACCTCCATTACTTACTAGGCATGTGTTCTTTGGCAAATCACTAAACCCACCTAGGACTAAGTATCTTCCTTTAAAGGTTAAAAAAGTTAAAAAAAATTTTAACCCCAAAGGGTTTGAACTCAATCATCTCTAGAACTTCTTAAAATTAAGACAGTCTGTGATCCCTAAACAAATGGCTGTTAGAGTGTATGTGTGTGTGTGTGTGGGGGGTTCATCCCATCAAGAAAGCTTCAATCAAACTCTGATGTTTAATAAAAAGCATTTGGGAGAATCTGACATAAGTTAAAGATCACATTAGTTGAAATGATCACCTTAGAGAAATGTGCAGCCTCATCCACTTTCCTTCCATTATCACTCACCATAAGCGAGTCCCAGATTTCCAGGGGGTAAATGCCAGGGCTTCCTGATCTTCACTAACCCTCAGACAGTCACAACTGTAAGGAAAGCCCAACTTTCTGTGGTTTAGAGAATGGGTTTTAAAAACTAAATTGCAAACTAGACCCACAACCCAATAGATATGAAGAGTTGGGGAAGTTGTCTTGGGACAGGAGATTTGGAGCCATAAGACTCAGTTTAGGGGACCAGAGTCTAAGAAACTCATTGGTAAGCTGTGAGGGCTCAGAGGAGGGCAATCAACATGATGAAGGGTGTTGAATCCATGTTATTAAGAATCAGTTGAAGGAACTAGAGATGTTTAGCCAAGAGAAACTAAGATAAAGACATTATAGCTGTCTTCAAGTATTTCAAGGGTTCTCATGTGGAGAAAAGATTAAATTTGTTCCATTTGCCCCCAGATGCCACATCCAGGGCAAGGAACAAATGTTGCAGAAAGGCAAATGTAAACTTCGTCTTTGGGAAAATGTCTATAGAGCTGTCCTAAGATGGAATGGATTTCCCCCAAAGTTGAATGGGATGGAAGGTCTTCAACCAGAACTTGGATAACTATTTGAATATGTCAGAATAAGGATTTCTTTGGGGGATAGATTGAGGCCAATGAGGTTCCTTCCAATTCTCAAATTCTATGATTTGGGGCTGGAACCCTAGCTCTATTGTCTATTTTCTGTGTGATTTCAAGCATATCATCTCTCCTATCCATGCCTCAGTTTACTTGTCTGTAAAATGAGGGTGGAATGGACTACATAATCTCTATTGTCCCTCTCATCTCAAAAATCCTACGTTCCAAAGACATTTCTCCTTCCTACCCCATTGTGCCAATCTGACAATTACCATTCTTCTCCAGTCTCTGGGCCTGTAAGATGAGAGTTCTGATCAACAGGAATGATAAGCTTGCAGCAGAAGGAGAGCTATCAACAGACTATTGATTTATCACCCTTTTCAGCCCAGGTGGGTTCCAAGAGGATAAATCTTTTTTTGCCTCTGGCTCGGTACCTGCAATCACTCTACGGACCATGACTTTCATATCCTATTAACTCTGAATTACTCAGTCTGGGGCTGAGCTGAGAGGTAATTTAAAATGGCAAAGGGGGAAAAATGTTCTGATTTAGATCTGATAGAGACTGGATTAAGTTCTTCCATTTATCAGGGCTGAAATGTGAGCTTTAGAAGGGAGAGCAATTGCAGGTTGGGTGGGTTTTCTGGGAAATGTCTGGACCCCAAATTAATTGAACAGTATCTAGAACAAATCCATTGTTCCGTGTCCTTTGTGGGATATTCCGAGGATGGGGTTGCAGAGACTCAGGCATTACAGGGTGTCACCATTGGTAGAAAGGTGAAAATAATCAGCTCAATAGAGAAGATGGTACAGTTATAAACAGGATAATTCTCCATTGTACATTGGAAACTTTGATATCTGTGGTAATTATTTTGTGTATATGTGCAATTATTCTTTAGAAGAGTCAAAATTCAGAATAAACACTGGAGATAAGAAGGTCATGAAGAAAATTAATATACTTTGGTAGCTTAGTGTGATGGATTTCAAAAGAGGGTGGTATTTTTGCCTCCATCATCTTCTTAAGAGGTTTTCATAAATCTGTCCCATTTGGAAAAGCATTATGAGACTTGTGTGCTTAGACCCTTATGAGATCATCACCGTCAACTATTACTTTGCCTGGGACAGCTGGTTTTCACAGCACATCAGAATCCAAGAATTAGGAGTGACCTCAGAGACCATTTAGTCCAACCTACACCTGAATAAAAATTTCCCAGTCCTCCTTCATCATACCCAACAAGTGATCATCCAGTGTTTTCTTGAAGACAGTGAAAGGTGCCCCACTATTTTTCGAAGCAATACATTTTAATATTGGACAGCTCTTAATTCCAGCAACTTTTTCTATAAATCAATTATAAATTTCCCCTCTGCAATTAATATCTCTTGTTCCTTATTCTGTTTCTGGGACCAAATCTAAACCACTTTTATCACGGCAGCTTGAAGACCACTACTATGTCCTTCCAAGCATTCTCTTCTCCAGACCAAATGTCTCTAACTATTTCTACCTGTTTTCACATGGCATTCTCTCAAGACATTTCACCATTCTGGTTCCAATTCTCTGGCTTTCTTCTAGCTTACCAATGTTTTCCCAAAAATGTGGAGCCCAGAAATGAATGTAATACTTCAGATGTCATCTGATCAGAGCAAAGGACAGTTGAAGTCTCATTAGTGTTTCTTTTAATGCAGTCTGAGGTGTCATTCACTTTCTTGTTCACCACATCATATCATTGATTCAGCCCACAGATCATTAAAAGGTAGTTAGGTAGCACAGTGGATAGAATGCTGATCCTGGAAGCCTTCTCTTCCTGACTTCAAATCTGGCCTCAGACACTATTTGTGTGACCCTGGGCAAACCACTTAACCCTCAGTTTCCTCCTCTGTAAAATAAACTGAAGAAGTAAATGCTAAGCCTCTCTAGTATCTTTGCTAAGAAAACCCTAAATGGGGTCACAAAGTGTCAGACATAACTAAAAACAACTGAACAACAACAATGTAGATCATTAAAACACCCCAGATAATTTTCAAATGAATCGTTGCCTAATCATACATTTCCATCTTATACTTAAGGCTTTACAATTATGCCTACTGAATTTCACTTTATTCAATTCGGTCCAATGTTTTAGCTTGTCAGGATCTTTTTGCATCTTTACTCTGCCACTTAGTGGGTTAGCTAAGCCTTCTAGCATTAGGTCATCTGGACATTTGATGAACACGTCATCTATGTCTTTGCCATCGATAAACATGTTAAACAATAGGCCAAGGATAAATCTCTGGAGCCTCCCACTGGAGACTTCCTTCCAATCTGACACCAAACTAACAATGAGTATTTCTTGAGTTTGATCTTAAAACAAGTCTAATTCCAACTAATTGCACTATCACTAGCCTGAGTCTTCTATCTTTTTCCATGAGAGTAGCATGAGAAGCATAGTGAAATGCTTGATTAAAATTCAAGGTAAACTGCATTTGCAGCCTTCCCCTAATATACCAGACTAGCAACGTTGTTAAAAAGAAATGAGATTGGTCTGGCGTAACCTGTTCCTGATGAAACCATGCTGATTCTTTCATAAGCACTTGCTTTACTAGATGTACACTAAATATCATTTTAACAATAAGTTGGAGAATATTTTTTCCTGAAATTGAAGTTAACTGACCTATCCTTTGCAAATTCCATTCTGATTTCTTTTTTTTTTTAATCAGGATAATGTCTGTCCATCTTCAGTACTGTGGCATCTCATCTGTTTGTCACAGTCAATGATAGTGACTTGGCAGACACATCAGCAAGTTATTTCAGTGCTGGAATATTGTTCATCTGGGCCAAAAGACTTGAATTCATCAAGGACAGCCAGGTGCCTTTCTTCCATTTCCTTAATTTTATTGGATATCAACTCCCTAATGACCTTTTTTTTGTTCTCTTCTTTATGCTCCCTAAATCATTCTCCTCACTAGAGAAATCAGAAACAAAACAAGAACAGAGTTAAATCATTTTACCTTGTCTCTCATTTTCTGTTATCCTCATCTAATCCACCCTGTGCTAGAGTCTTATGCCTCCTTTGATCATTCTTCTGTGCCTAATAGAGCTTTAAAAAGAAAAACCACCTCTAAATTTATCCAAATGTGCTGTCCCCAAGCCTAGGATGCTTGATAGCTTAATCACTTCTGACTCCAAACCTCCCCAGGCTCTCAAACCACTGGGGTGACCATAATGGGGTGTGGGGCAAGAGAAGAGAATGGGGAATACTATAGAGCACAAGTAGGGCGGTCTTGGAGGGTGCCCACAGGAAATCAGATTTAAACTTCTCATGCCCTGGAGGCTTCTACTAGGGGTGGGGATTGAATGGACTATTGGTTTACTTTGTGGGTTTTGACTTGATGTCTCTTTTTTATATTATTCCTTAACAAAAGCTAGGTGCTGCAGTATATTAAGCAAAAGACCTGGAGCCAAGAAGACTTGAGTTCAAATCTAGCCTTAGACACTTACTAGCATCTAGGACATAGATGTCTGCCTCAGTTTCCTCATCTGTAATTGTGGAGATAATAATAACATCTACTTCCTAGAGGGTCAAATGAGATAATATAAATAAAATGCTTCATAAACCTTAAAGTACTATTTAAATGCTAGCTATTATTTAATATTATTATTCCTTCCTTTGAGATATTTCTCCCCATTTCCAAGGGGTTGGGCAGAGAACTGAATTTGGTTGGAATCATTATTCAAGTCATCTTCCTGAATGAAAGGGATTTTAGAGTCTAGTTAGTCTAACTTTCTGATTTTACAAAGGAAAAGACTGAGGCCCATAGAAATTATAAGGACAGCTTCTGGTGCAATGGGTAGAGCACTAAGCCTGGAGACAGGAAGACATGAGTTCAAATCCTGATTTAGACACTCATTAGCTATGTGACCCTGGACAAGTCACTTACCCTCTGTGTCAATTTCTTTATCTATAAAATGGAGACAATAATAGCACCTACTTCCCAGGGTTGTTATGAAGTTCAAATAAGATAGTAATTATAAAGTGATTAGCACAATGCCAAGAACATACATACTAAGGACTATATTAATGTTATTGTGACTAATAATATGACCTGCCCAAAGTTACGGAGTAACAAATAGCAGATCTGAGATTCAAATACAGGACCTCCAGTCCCAAATCCCATATACCAGAAAACAAGCCCATTTCTTTCGAAAAAGACATAGATTTCCAGGGGCATACTCCAGGTATTAGTATAATCCAAACTAAGTCTCAGAACTACTTATGAGATCAAATTGGCCTCCACAACTTAAGACTCTTTAATTTATATTGGTTGTTACCCCATGCTTTGTGCATTTTTTTATTGAAATCTGGGAAGATACATTTGACTACAGCCTCGATTTTGTCTCTAATATACTTTCTGGGGGATCTCTACAGTTATCATTCTAGCTACATTCTATGGTATGTAGTTTGTTAGATATACAGAGATCATTTTCTCTCTCAAACCTCATTCCCTTTTCTATTTAAACCTTTTTTGATTAGATTTGTGAGACTCCCAAGTACATTTTTTTCTAGCCCTTGTAAGATGTTCTCCATCCCTGCCCAGGAGATGTAGCAAATTTTATTTTTTCATTGTGTTTTCCAAAAACCAAAGGAATGAGCAACATTTCATCAAACAGGCCATTCTGCTTTTCTCTGTACTACAGGAACAGTATGAAATGTTTATCCTTTTAGCAGGGTAAGGTTTGAGAAGGATCAAGCTTGGAGGGGCCTGGATACCATCCAAATTAACTTTTTATATGATGTTAAACTTAGGGATTTCTGTAGGCACTTGATTTTAGATGAAATTAGATTTATGTAAATCATTATTCTTCATTATTGGCCAGTTATTACTGGGGATTTTAAAACCAGACTTGTAGAAATAGAGAGCTAGAAATCAATTGTGAAGCAGCATAAGAAAAAAGGTAATAAAGAAAAAAAAGACCTCAGACACCAGGGGATCATGAGCCCATCAATAGAGAGCAGTAAGGGGTCTTGGAGACCATCTAGTTTAACCTGTTCATTTTACAGATAAGGAAACTGAGTGCTAGGGACGTTAAATAATCTGTCTAGTATCACACCAATGAATAAGCACCAGGGATAGAATTTAAAGCCAAGTCTTCTGACTCCAAAGCTAGAGCTCTTTATACTATAGTAGGCTGAACTCAAATACACAGCCCTACCTGAAAAGAAGCCTTCAGGGTCTCAGAGGTCACTCACATGGTTGGAGTCAAGTAGCCAGATTTCATTCTGAGTGGGGAAGAGATAATGATTTCCCAAATCAATTGATTTTGTATATCATAATCCCTTTGCATTTGTGGAGACAGTTGGGCCTCAGGTGTGACCCTACAAGAAAGGTTCAGTCTCAAGCTTATGAGTTAGGGGTCCCAAAGAAGTCCTAGTAATATGTGTTCTATTCATTATGATGTCTTTCCTTAGTTCATGTTCACTATCTCCTGCAAGACTACAAATGGAAATTTTTCAACAAAGCTATGTCTATACCTATGAATACCAATCCTGATCATGCAACATCTTTCTTTCCTTTCCCTTTCCCCTTTCCTACATTCTCTTCACGTTTTTGGTCTAATAATTCATTCATTTATCCATTAAACAACTGTTTATTAACAACCTACCAAGTACAAAACAGTCTTTCAACAAAATTTTATTACATATCTTCTTACTGTATAAAACTGCACTCTGTATTTTGGAGACTAGATGCTTCCCTAAGAAGACTCTAAGCTCTCTGAAGGCCAAGAGAATAAGATTCAGCCATATAAAACAATTCAATAATGGGGCAAGGCCACATAGTAAGTGCCAAAGAAAATGTTACCATAAATATTACAGGAGGCCAGAGGTGGGAGAAATTGGTATGGATTGAAGTAATCAGGGAAGGTTTTGCAGTGGAGGAAGAATTTGGGTTAGGTTTGAAAGGACAGGTCGGATTTTGTTAGGCTAAGGGAAAGGGGGAGATCATTAATGGAAATGAAGGATTCTACTTACTGCTCACCTTCTCTTACCTCCTGCTGAAATTACTTCTTAGATATTTTTCATTTACTTATCTATCTATATGTTGTATCAGCTCAGTAAAATGTAATCTCCTATAGAGCAGGGAACTGCTTTGTAAACACATTTAATAGCACAGTGCCTCGTAAGTGTTGTTGTTTAGTCATTTTCGGTAGTGGCTTGGCTGACTCTTGTTATCTTGGCTAGGATACTGGAGATGGCTTGTCATTTCCTTCTCCAGCTCATTTTTCAGATGAGGAAACTGAGGCAAGCAGGGTTAAGTGACTTGCCCTGGGTCACACAGTTAGTAGATGTCTGAGGTCTGAATTGAACTCAGGTCTTCTTGACTCCATGTCCTGGGTTCTATCCACTGTACTACCTAGTTGCCTTGAATTTAGTACATATTAAAAAGTGCTTTTTGAATTGAACTGCATTGATATCTCTGAGCAGAAGTTACTACTCAAACCTATAAAGGTAAGGATACAGGATACTACTGATCAATGGAATGGCCATGCTCACTAGCCCAGTTCAGACCTCATTTCTTCTCTCCTGGACAAGTACAACTGTGTCTTAACTAATTGCTCCACTATTGCCCTCTCCCTCTGTGATCTTTTCTGGGTATGCTGACCAAACAATCTTCCTCTAATAGTAAAACAACAAAAAAGACAACTTGGAACTTTCTTTTGACATTGTTGCCCCCCCCTTCTCCCTTGTAAGTGGATATACCTGTGTTTTCCTCATGCTCAATGAATTTATTTTGTTCCCCAAACCAAAAAAGTTGGGAAAACTCCCTGTTCCCACCTCCCATTTCTTTCAGGTCTCTTGCCCTTTTAATGGGAACTTAAAGTGGGGCCTAGATGAAGAGATCATGAAATCAAGTCAACCAATATATCAATCAGCAAACACTATGCAAAGTCTAAGGGATACAATGACAAAAATGAAAAAGTCTGTGTCCTCCAGGAAATTACAATCTTCTGGAGGGAATTGGGTACATTAGCAAAACATGAATACATGATCATTTAAAGAGGAAAATGGTACATAAATGTAATTGCACAGTAAGAAATGACAAAAGGATAGTTTCAAAGGAAAATGGGAAGAGTTCATTGAAGTGATGAAAAGTGAAATGAGTAGAACCTGAGGAACAGTGGATATGATGACCACAACATTGTAAAGAAAACAGTCTTTAAAAGTACTCTGACCAGTGCAATGACCAATTGTGATATCAAAATGAAGAAATGAAATATACTCCATACCTCTTGGCAGAGAGGGGATAGACTACTAGTAAAGAAGAGGTCAGGCATTTTCAGATCCAGAAAAAAAACCTCTGCCTTGTCTCCTTCCCAGTAGAGCTGTTATGAAAATCTGATGAGACTGGATAGAAAAGTACTACACTTAGTATAAAGGCAGCTAGGCCTTGAAGAGGTTAAGATTGGGGAATTGGGGAGGGCAGAGTATGGGTGTGCAGTATGTTACTCATTTTTCATTTTTGAAGAGGACCAGTGACATTATGGGGTGACATCATGATTTGCACGGGAATTGGATGTAAGTGAGGCAGAGATGCAAAGCCATCAGTCTCTCTCTCTTTCAGAGTCATGGAAGTCTAGCAGCAAGACAAAACTAAGGACAACTAGTGATGGTCTGGGATGTGGTAGATGACCTTTACATCTCTGATGTTTGACCAAGGTTTAACTATTCCATAACACCTGCTTTAGCCACCTTCATGGCCACTGGAACATGGTTCAAATCCCAGTCCTTGTGACCTTGGGCTTTAATTTCCCTGACTATAAAATTAAGGGCTTGGGCTCAATGGTTTTGAAGTTACTCTCCAGCTCTAAATCTACAATCCACTTCTATTTAAGAATTGTTTGGCTCATTCCCTTCTTTCTTCTACAATAAACTTTTCTTTCTTCCTCCAGTTTTGCACTAACATTTTCCTGAAACAATGCACTCACACTTCCACTTCTCTCACTGGTGGCTGTTATAGCTCCCCTCCCTCATGTAGCAAACACTATGTGCCCAGCACTATGCTATACCAAACCCTATACCAAACCAGGATGATGTTAGTTCTGAAGAAGATTGTTGTAGGAGATAGCATCAACTTTCCCAAGAGAGAATCAGAAAACAGATTCCCACAACAGACTGCCTCCCTGAGAGGCCACTCCTGAAACTCATTTGCAAACTGTAATTGACCATGCCTATGCAAAAACTGAAATTGGAATATCAAGCTCAGAACCGCATATGCTCCATTAGATGGTTAAATTGCAGGGACAATTGGGCTCCTGTTTTCTAGCTCTCAGCACTTGTGCTGAAGGGGTGGGCTCTGTGGAGTCCTCCCCCTGCCCCCCACTAGGCTGGGACAGCAGCCTACAGGCTCTATTCTCTCCATTCCATTGCCTGGGTTCTTGGCATCTATAACTTCCGTTTCAAAAAAGTCACTGCTCAGAGGAGAGTCTCACATCCCCAATCCTCCCCCCCCCCCACTAGGTTATCAAATCAAGAAAGGTTAGACTAGAAAAGCCACTTCACACCAACAGGTTCAGACTGTTTCCTTTCCATATGGTGCCCATATAGCCTTTAACAGATAGCTATTGCCAGACACACCTCAACAGAGATAAATGCAAAGTCATACTTGGGTTCAAAGCACCAATTTTACAAGAATAGGATGGAAGAAGCACAATAGTGAGCATTTACATAGCAAGTTAAGGTTTGCCAAGTGCTTGACAAAGTGATTTATCTTTTGGTAAATCTGAGGAATTCGGGTGCACCATGAACTCAATATGAGTACACGTCGTTATGTAACTTCAGCAAAGGAAGGCATCAGACCTGATGTCAGTTTTAGAATCCCTAGGCCCTTCTTCCTATGGTTATTTAAAATATACTTTGCCTGAAAAATAAACACAATAAAAACCATATCATCTCTTAAAAAAAAAAGCTATTGCCCAGCTGCTGTCCAATTGTGGGGTCCTGAAGTCTACCTTTGTTCCCAAGGAAACTGCTTTCCAATGGAGCCTTCATTCTTTTGATTACTTTGTTCCCTAGCTTCTGAAAAAGAGGGCCCTGGATGCCTAATACGGTCATTTGACTCCAGGATGCTCAACAGAAGACAGATTATAATAAAGTTTAATTCTTCAGGATTCTGTCCCATCCCAGAACAATTTAAGCCAGCTCAACCAGTATTTATTAAGCACCCACTGTATGCTGAGCCCTGGGAATAGCACTGGAAATGCAAAGATAGTTTTGGTACATGAAGATTCTGTTCTTACAATACGTGGGAATTATGAGTTACACACATAACTATGATATAAGGGAGAAAGAGACAAAGGTAAAGGAAAGATCTGGACAGAGGACATTGAGTGGTATGATGAGAAACATGTTGAAGCTAGGGTCAGATGGCCTAAATTCAGGTTATTCTCTTTGCTATTTCTCAACTTTTTGACCTTAGGCAAATTGTATAGTTTCTCTGAGTCTGTTTTCCACCCTTGTTCCTCCCTCCTCCCTCCCTCCCTCCCTCCCTTCCTCCCTTCCTTCCTTCCTCCCTCCCTCCCTCCCTCCCTC
>CM053595.1:59277068-59310105 GCA_028646575.1 Pseudocheirus occidentalis
CCTTGGACGAAACTGAGGTTTGTTGGAAATCAAGGGGTGGAGAGTTTGTGTGGTTTTCTAAGGACTTTATTGGAAACTAAAGTTAATGGTTGCCCCATGAGTGGAAGATCAGTATATTGTGAATTGCTGATTGAATCTTTAAGTGTTAAGCTGGTTTGCCCCTTAGGAAAACCAGGTGATTCTTCTTTTGTTCCTTGTTCTAAATATTGTATATAATATTGTGAATTGTTGATACTGTGAATATTGTACTGAATCTTGATTTGTAATGGAATAAACAGAGTGTTCACTACTACTGTGTAATCTGAATCTTAAAAGCTGTCCACAGTAGCATTCTTTTGGGAATCTACTGTTGCTTGGCTTTACACCAAGTTCACTGCCATGGCAGTCACCATCAAAAGTCCTGTCAGGATATATTTCTCATATACTTCCACCCCCACTATTTATGATCATGGTGCCAGTGTTACCATGAAGAAGATCTGAGATGGGTCTGTCATCACATTAATTTGATTTTTCTTTTTCCATACCACTCTGGCATCTTGGAGTATTGGAATGGACATTTAAAGGAACAATTACATGATTAAGATTGGGAGTTCTGTCTTCCAAAGGTTGTGTCTGTGAAATCTTAGTGCTCCTCCCAAGAAGGAAGTGGGCCCTTCCCACCAGCAGTTTCTTGAATCCAGCCTTCAAGGGAACTCACTTGATCAGAAAGGATTACTTTTGGATATAGTTCCAATTGAACCACTCCAGCCCTTCCTAATTCCATCCTCTGTGTGGAACTGTGTGAAATTGAGATTTCTGTCTCTTTATAAGAGTAAATACAACCCATGGAAACTGTTCAAATTCCCTTTTGTTGGCAGGTTCCCTTTCTCCTGAGAAGGTTTGTAAAACTTTTTCCTAGTAAAGAATGGAGGGAACAATGAATGGAATTATTTGGAGGTGGTTTCCTTTTTTATATAAAGATGTGGGGAAAGGTGATTTTTTTTTAAATCAGAGCCTCTAAAAGGGACAAAATTGGGTATCATTTCCTGACAGTGTCCATAGGGAAGGAGAAGTTTTGACTGGTGGACTAGAAAACTGAAAGGGTGATGGCATGGGGATGAGTCCTGGTATCAACTCAAGTCCTACGATAGATTGTATGCATCAGGTTTGTAACATTTTCACCACCTTGAGACGGATGATCCAGATTTGTATTGGAGACCAGCTGTGATGTTTCAGGTATCATTGTCTATAATATAGACCTGTTGCTCCTGGTGTTGCTCTTGGTCACCATAATTGTTTTAAATCATGCAGACTACTATGAACTGTCCCTGAGATTATACACTAATTAGTAAATTAAATTAATCAATTAAAGAAGATTTTTTGTATTACTTACATTAAGTTCCTTTTCCAATACTATTGGGAGAATAGTGCATTATTAAAATAGGATTACTGGGGGTGGTGAGGTGGCACAGTGAACAGAGCACCAGCCCTGGAGTCAGGAGGAGCTGAGTTCAAATCTTGCCTCAGACATTTAACACTTGCTAGCTGTGTGACCTTGGGCAAGTCACTTAACCCCCATGCCTTCTCCTCTCCAAAAAACAAAACCAAAAACAAAATAGGATTACTTTAGTATTATTTAGTAGTAGAATGTGCCCTAAAATTTTTGGGGACTTTGCCACTGAGGAGTAGTATATGGTAAGAGCTGTATCTCTTTTGCTTTGCTTTTGCCATGATCATTTTGTTGCTACTCCTTTTTGGCAGTTGAGTTGGGCGATACAGGCAGCAAACAGGAGGCTGAACCCATCAGTGAGGGTAGGCGGCCAGTTCTCCTTCATCCATGGCTTTTCACCAAAAAGCAGCCAAGGTCTTGGCTGAAGCTTTTTTCCTTCCCTTTATTTTCATGCCATCTCCGTTATCCCTTTATTTTCCCTTCTATTAAAAAAAAATAACAGCTCACATTGCCATAGCAGTTTTAATGTTTCAGAATCTCTTTGTGTGTATTACCTTATTTGAAGCTGAAAACAACTCTGGGAGATAGGTGGTATTATTATTCCAATTTTACAGATGAGGGAACTGAGGCTGAGAAGGATGTGATTTGTCGACTATTGTAAGTATCTGAGGTTCTTCCTTCCTTCTAAAGAGGTCCCGCTTAACACACATCCCAGGCTGCAGCTCCTATTACATATAAGCTGGACCAGTCTTTAAGGAATTGATTGGGAATGCCATTTGGCTTCTTCAAGACTTGAAGCATAAAAGGTCCAGCCTGGGGCAAATTGAGGTGAGAACTCCTGTTGCCTTCTGGAGAATATGTTCCCGATCTCATGTGCATGGTTACCATAATGGTGGTGGATAAAGGTCAAAGGAGGTAGCATTTTATTGGACTTATCCTTTAAAAAAAATTTAGAAATTATATTATTTTAATCTCTAGTGAATGAAGTTATCTTGTTGTATATTATTGTCCGTTATATTTTAATCCCTGAGCTTGAATTACTGGACTGGCCTAAATTAGATCTGTTCCAGAATATCTGGTGACCTTTGAAGTCCAGAGTCCAACTGATGATTGGCCAAGAAGAAGGAACTGCCTCTACAATAGTCATGTTTGAAGTGTTTACTGTCTTCTTTCCCTGATTTATGAATGTAATAGTGGGTGGGGAGTTAAAAAGCATAATGACTCTCGTCTAGAGACAAGTAGCTTCTGGGTACAGCTTCCGTTGGCACAAATGATGATGAAAGGTTGGATCTTAAAGGGTCAATTCTTGGGAATAGAGATTACAAAACTCTTACTGGAGCAGAGCTCGGAAACGTAGAGCTTTATTGTATCTATGAAAATTCTAATTTCATCCAAGAAATGAACTCTAAGCTATCATCTGAGTGCATTTTCCTTTTGATGGCTGCAAATTTGGGAAAAGGACAAGAATATCAATTGGTAGGAGCAAATATGAGCCCCTAGTAATAAACTGATGAAATATTGCATGTTAATCATTTAATATTTTAAAAGTTAGATCAGGCCTCCCAAGCAGACACTGAAAGAGAGAGAGCCCCTTTCTGGTACAGAGTACAGAGTACAGAGATCCAGGCCAGCCTCCTAAGTCGACTTCATTAAGACCTGGTTCTAGTATCCCAAGTTCAGAGAGCCACCTAGTGGCTCATGCCAAGACAGTAATCTCAGTAGCAATTTCAGACCCCACCTCTCGAAGGCATGTGGGCACTGATCTTCACTCTCCTATTTTTCTTCCTCCAGTGCTGACATTAGGAGAAGGTGCATCAGGAAAAAGAGAAACCACATTGAAACACTCTTACATGGTATTTTTTCATATTATTATTGTTTGGTCAGTACAGTTGTGTCCCATTCCCCAAGATCCCATTTGGGGTTTTCTTGGCAGAGATATTGGAGAGAACTGTCATCTCCTTCTCTAGTTCATTTTACAGATGAGAAAACTGAGGCAAACAGGGTTAAGTGACTTGCCCAGAGTCACACAGCTAGTAAGTGTCTGAGACCAGATTTCAACTCAGATCTTCCTGACTCCAGGCTCTGACCACGGTGCCATCTAGCTGCTCTGTATTTTCATGTGCTAGTATTTTATTTGCTATTGTGATGGTGGCTACTCAGGTTGATTATTAAGGACAGAAGCTCTTGGCTCTGTGCTTATCCTCTCCTCCCTCTGCTCACCCTAGTTGGATAAGAAAGACTTGGACAGGGATGGGGATGAGAGGATGCTCTTTTCAGGGAGGCTGTGTGGCATAGTCATTAGGAAATTCAGAGTTACAATCAAGAGGACTCGATGTCTGATCTTTATGAATGTAATAATGGGTGGGGAGTTAAAAAGCATCAGATCTCTGATCTGTGTGATCATAGAACCACAGCATATGGTCAATAATTTCTTTGAGCCTCAGTTTCCTCACCTGTAAAATCAAGGTACTTAACCTTCATTGTTGTTGTTGTCATTATTGCTGTCCTTGTTGCTGTTACTGTAATTACTAATATTGTCAAGATTAGGTTCTCCTCCTCCTTCTCCCTTCTCTCTTCTCCCTTCTCCTTTCTCCTCGTCCTTCTCTTTCTCCTTCTCCTTCTTCTCTCTCTGTGACTCTGTGTCTCTGTCTCTTTCTCTCTCTGTCTCTCTGTCTCCCTCCCTCCCTCCCCTAAAAAAGGACTTTTCAGAGACTGTCCCCAGGATGAATTGCTGACCTTCAGTAGTCATTGTTTCTGAGCCAGAAGGGAGACCTCAACCTTGATCCTGATGACTGGGTAGTTATTGTCACATTGGGGGTCACAAGGCTACTTAAAATACTGGTGGAAACTGGTTTGCACGTGGCATGGGATTATGGCACTGAAATGCCTTTAAACCTTCTGCCTTGCTTTTTCTCACATTCCTTTGGCTCAACATGGATTAGGAACCAGTGACTTCATTAGGGTGATTTGAAGGCTTAACTGCAATTGAGCAATGGTCTTAGAAGGCCTGAGGCAGAGACAAAATAAAAGGTCTCAAGGGAGAGCAGGGAGAAGAAAAGAGAAAGATTAGGATCCTGGGGTTTACAGCCTGAAGGGATCTCTTAAGGTTGTCTGTTCTAACCACTTTGTTTCAGAGATGAGAAAACTGACTCCAAATCCAGAAGGGTAAGAGGGAGAGAGGAGGCAGAGGAAAGAAAGAGGTTGTTTGCTTCCCCTGGTAGTTTCAGATGTCTTCAGAAACTGATTGCCCTGGCCAGAGTGAAGACAGAGTATTGCTGGACTCAGTCCTATATCACTAAGAAGAGGAGAAGCAAAGTCAGCACCTTGTGGTCTCCTAGGGAGACAATCATTGACTTCTCTGTAGTTCAAAGACAGAATTGGTTCTCAGAATCTCCCATTGAGGTCTGCTGTTGATGAAAACCCAGAGGGTTTAGCTGCCAATTCTCATTCAGACACTTACTAGCTGTGTGGCCCTTGGAGTCTCAGTCTCCTCATCTGTAAAGGAGATAGTAGTAGCCCATCCTACTTTAAGGGGCTATTGTTGAAGAGGGTTACCCATATACAGGGTTAGGGATGCTCAAAATTCCAAAATGCCAACACGCCGGATCCTGCTGAAAGAATTCAATTCAAGTCTTCTCAGCCAAAAAAAAAGTAAAGTTTATTGAAAGTTCGTCATGTTGGGTAGACTCTTAAGGAGGCTAGGTATCTGTGATAATTGCATTGGGCAAGCAGGACAGAGTAAATCTATGCTAGGTCATTCTATGGTGCCCTCACACCACATGGAGGGAAGATGGAGTCTTATGTACAGAGGAATTTAGGGCTGGTCTGGAGGAGGAGTTTGGGGAGGGTCTTCAGGAGGAGTCAATGAAGTCAGACTCCAGTAATGAGTTTGGGGAGGGTCTTCAGAAGGAGTTAATGAAGTCAGTGCAAGAGTGGATTGATATTTTGAGAGGCTCAAGGGTGGGAAGTAGATGGACAATGCAGGCTAGTAACAGAGGTTTGGGCCCAGTCACAATGAAAAACTTATGGCCTCTGCAAATGCCTCATCAAGTGGGAAGATTTAATCAGACTTCAAGGGGTTTCCCAGGGCCTGTACCTCAAAGATTCAAGGAGAGTTCAAGGGGGGTCCCAGAGCCTGCACCTCATCATTGTGAGGGTTAGATGAATGAGATAACCTATGAAAAGCACTCTGAAAACATTCAAGCACAATGTATGTGAGCTATTAGTATTGCCTTTAATAATTATTATGATCATGCATTATTATATGATTGTTATATAATTATGTGTAGCATGATTATAGCAACAATAGTTACTAGTATTATAGTAAATATATTATAATAAATAATAATAATAAACAGCTGTTTCCCTGTATCTACCCTCCAGCTTGTGGTTAGGCACCCAAAAGGAATTTAGTGATAGAAGAAGCTTCCTCTGGAAGCTCATAAATTGCTTGGAGAAACAAGGGAAAAAAGGATAATAACTTCTATCTCCTGTCCCCATGCATTTGCACAGGTTATTTTTGGTGTGTGAATTAGACTTCCTTCTCACCTCCACCACTTAGGATTCTTAGCATCCTTCAAGGCTTCTTACCCCATGTTTCTGGATCCCTCTGGTGAATGCTTTCATTTTCTTCAAATTACACTCCTCTGCGTACTTTTTGTGACCCCTTACTCCTCCTCCCCCCTGCCATTTTCATCCCCCTACCCCAGCAGAATATAATTTCCTTGAGGATGGGGACTGTTTTGTTTTTGTATCCTTAGGACCTAGTATCTGTCATGCCTGCCATGTCCATAGATGTTCAATGAATGCTTATTGAGCTAAACTGAATACAAGATGGCCTATAAAGAGAGATAAGGGTTTAATGGAAAAAATTTTGGATTTGGAGTCAAAAGATCTGGGTTCAAGACCTGCCTCTGACACTTTCAGCCTCTTAGCCTTTCCTCATATGCAAAATAGTGAGGGTGGATTGTAAGGTCCTTTCTAGTTTAAATCTAAATAAACGACTTGCCCAAGGTCATATAACTAGCAAACAGCAGAACTGGGATTCAAGCCCAGATCTGTTGACTCTAAAAATGAGTCTGTTTTTCTCTATATCATGCTGCCTGTCACTAGGGACTAGAGTCATTAAAGGGGGATTCGTGGAGGAGGTGGGGCTTAAGCTGAATTTTGAAAAATATGCAGGATTTAGAGATTTAGAGAAAGGGTAAGCAGAGGCAGAAATGAGTCCAGTATGTACAGGGAAGAGTAAAGAAATCTGTTTGGCCGGAACAGAGGGTGTTGGAGAAGCAAGATGATGTTAGAGGAATAAAATAGTCAAACTCCAGAAAACCTTTAAAAGCAGGATTGAGGAGTTTGCTACCAAGAAGGCAGTGAAGAATGAATGAATGAATAACAAAACAAGGGATACTGATATATGCACTGGGGATACAAAAGTATCCAGGAATGGGGAACCTGCAGCCTCCAGATCTTGAGGCTTCAGGTTCTCCACCCCTGGGACAATCTCTGCCTTCAGCGACCTTACGTTTTAATGACCTTACATTTAATTTTACTATGCTGAGAAGGGTGGCGAGCCACTTTAGTCTGGAAAGTTTAAAGGAGTATGAGGGGGGATGTTGTTCATTTGTTTTTCCGACCAACTCTTTGTGACCACATTTGGGGTTTTCTTGGCAAAGATACTGGAATGGTTTGCCATCTCCTCCTCCAGCTCATTTTACAGATGAGGAAACTGAAGTAAACCGGATCACTTACCCAGGGCCACACAGTTAATGAGTATCTGAGGCAAGATTTGACCTTAGAAGAGGAGCCTTCCTGATTTCAGGCCTGGTACTTTATCCAGGGTGCCATCTTGCTGCCCCCTGAGGGGGGTATGTAGGAGGTTATATTGACTCTCACTTCCTGGAATAATTGGAGTTGATTTGACATGGTTCCAGAACCAGAGGGGGAGGGTGTGCATATGGCAGCAACACGATTGACTGAGAAGACACTCAAAAAATAGGGAGTAAAGTGAAACAAGGCTGGAGTCTAGATGACCCCCAAATAACCAATTGAAGAGTGAAAACTCTAGCCAAATAACTTTCCTCGCTTTGGAATTCTATTTCCTCTTTGAGATGAGGAAGTTAGACTAGTTAACTGGTATGATTCTTTTCAGTTCTTGATTCAGGCTCCTACATCCCCTTCTGCTTAGATTTAGAATCATAAACCATCAGAATGGGGAGAGCCTTAAGTTTCTTTTTTTTTAAATATTTACTTCTTTATTTACTTTTAGTTTACAACATTCAGTTCCATAAGCTTTTGAGTTAAAAATGTTCCCCCCCTCCTTCTTATTCCCTCTTCCCCCCATGGCATGCAATCCAATACAGGTGCTAAAACACCTTCATATTAAACATTAGTCATATTGTAAAGAAGGATTATAACCAATGGAATGAACAAGGAGAAGAAAGGAGCAAAATAAAACAAGAGTGAGAACAAGTGGTCTTAGTTTCTTTATCTGTAAGACAAGGGGGCTAAATCTGAGTCTGAGAGAGAGAGAAAGCCACTTGGCCCTGGGCTCTTAGAGAATTACTGGCAGAGCTGGAGTTCAGATAATAGGATTTTGGAGTTGGACAGACTCTCTGAGATGATTAAATCATCTCTTCTCAGATTAATTGACTTGTCCAAGGTCACATGGATAGCAAGGAGCAAAATCAAGATTTGAACCTAGCTCTCCTGACTCCAACTCTTTGCCACTCATCTTCTGGTAATGGCAGGCTATGTTCTAGTTGCCTGAATTGTCGTGATTTATTTTGTTTTGTTTTTGGCTTGGAGGCCCTGTGCAAGGCTTGTCTACTTGACACCAAATGGTGGCTGAATCAGGACCAGAACACAAGGCCCAAGGGACCTGTTTGCTCTCCAGGAAGGATGCTCAGAGTACATTGGATTTTCCCTGATTTTCTAACCCTGGAGCACAGCCCCCTGCGGTTAATTTAACACTTGTAAATTTCCACTCAGCTGAGACAAATCCGCCTCTGTCTGGATAAATTGACCATATTCCATTATATGGGCGATAAGTTTTTGTTCTGTTTTGGCTGAAGCTTTTGCTGTTTGCAATGAACAATTTCAACTCTGCTGTTTTCCAGTCTCTGTGATCAGTTTGGTTAATTGTGTTCCTTTTTCTAAACCAAGAAAAACTTGATGAATGTAAATAACAGGAGCTTGTTCTGGCAAGGGTTAAGGCCTCCCCCTCCAATCAGACGAAAGCTGACCCCAAAGATGGAGAGCTTTTAGGGGTGCTGCTGTGGTGGGCCCTAAGATTATGGCTTCCTCCTTCATCACTCAGGTCCAGCTTAGGTGTAGACTCGAGGCAGAATGAACAGTCACCATCAGTGAGACAGTGGTGGGAGTGAGGAGAGGAGGCCTAGTCCTGTTGAGCTCCTTTTTACAGCCTCTGCCTTGGAGCCAGGAGGCCTGGATTTCTCTCTCTCGTCTCTTACACTTTCTACTTCTATGTCCCTGGGTAAATTTATCCAGTCTCCTAGGCTTGTGACCATGGGGTGATCTGACCTTGCTTTCCCTTATCTCTCTTATTTACTCATTTGTCAAGCTCTGCCTATTCTATTCCACAAGTATCTCTCCCATTCTTCCCTTTTTCTGGTCTTCTTTGGAGTCTTATTTTGCCAGTGAAGTCACCATGGGTCATAGTCTCCACTTTTTGCCTCCTACTAATCCATCCTTCATTCCTGACCCCTCACAAAATCTTTCTAATGCATACTTCCGGTAGGGTCATTCCTCAGCTCAAATACTTCAGTGACTCTCTATTTTCCGTTAAGTACAATTCAAATTCCTCTGCGGGGCATTCAAGACCCTCCATAGTTGACACCACTCTGACTTTTCAAACTTGTCTCATGTTATCTCCTTCTACATATTCTATGTTCCAGCCAAACTGAACAATTCTCTACCTCCTAAACACGAGGAGATTTCTCACACCACCATGGCTTTGTTCACCGTGTCACCTTACCTTTACCTTACCTTCATGATGCCCATGCTACCTCTCCTTGCCTCTTACCTTCTCATCTGTGTTAAAATCCAGATCACCACCATCTCTTCCATGGGGTTATGGCTGATTTGTGCTTTTGGCAATGACCTTCTCCTTCAAACCTCATATGACCCTTTGTTTTGTAATTCCCTAATTATATCATATGGGGTACCTAGGTGGTTCAGTGGATGGAACACTGGGCACGGAGTCAGGAAGACCTGAATTCAAATTCAGCCTCAGACATTTACTAGCTGTGTGATCCTGGGCAAATCATTTACCTCTGTTTACCTCAGTTTCCTCATCTATAAAATGATCTAGAGAAGGACATGGCAAACCTTTAGTATCTTTGCCAAGTAACCCCCACCCCCAAAAAAGGGGTCATTAAGAATTGGGGCATCAGGGGCGGCTAGGTGGCACAGTGAATAGAGCACCAGCCCTGGAGTCAGGAGGACCTGAGTTCAAATCCGACCTCAGACACTTAACACAAAAAACTAGCCGTGTGACCTTGGGCAAGTCACTTAACCCCAACTGCCCTCCAAAAAAAAAGAATTGGGGCATCAGGGTAGCGCAGTGAATAGAACACCAGCCCAGGAGTCAGGAGAACCTGTGTTCAAATCTGGCCTCAGACATTTGACACATTTACTAGCCATGTGACTTAGGGCAAGTCACTTAACCCCAATTGTCCTCCAACAGCAAAAAAAAAAAAAAAAGAATTGGGCATAACTGAAAAATGACTGAACAACAACAGTATCATGTGTCATTGTGTATCATACTTATCTATATTTGTTTCTTATCTCCCCTCTAGACTGAGTTCCATAAAGGCAAGGGCTCTGTCTTATATTTGGTATCTCCTCTAGTGCCTAAAGCAAAAGGCTTCATTCACCATAGGTGCTTACTAAGTGTTTACATCATAACTTAATATTTCCCAATTTCTTATCTGTAAAACATGGCTCCTAATACCAACTTTTTTTTTGGAGGGGGAAGGAAAGGCAATTGGGGTTGAGTGACTTGCCCAAGGTCACACAACTAGTGTGTCAAGTGTCTGAGGCTGGATTTGAATTTAGGTCCTCTTGATGCAACGAGCCCGTGCTCTATTCACTGGGCTACCTAGCTGCCCTTACTAACACTGACTTTACAGCTCTGGATGACATAATATATGTGAAGTCCTGTGTGAAACTTCCAGGTTTATATACCTTTCTGTATAAGGTACACAAGAGAGGCAGCCTGGCACAGTGAATGAGGAGTGGGCTTAGAAGCCAAAAGGACCTGGGTTCTAGTCCTGTCTCTGATACATTCTTACTGTCTGACTTTGGGTGCATCATTGCTTAGAGTCTATGTGGTGGAGGAGATGCCAGTTTGCATTGGTGGAGAATTTCCCCACCTAGAAGCTTTTTATGCCAATGAAAACACGGGCCCAGTTCCTGTCTCTTATTTCCAGTGTAAACATTTGTAGCTAGTCAATCAGCTAACATTTACTGTCTGTCGACTATATGCCAGACATTGTACTAAATGCTTGTAACCTCTGAGTACTATTATAAAGCCTTATAAACTTTTCATCTGGGCATTTTGGCATCTTAAAAATCTAGCCTAAAATTGAAAAATTTTATCTACTACACAGATGTTTTCTCTACACCCTACCAACCAGCTAGATAGCAAACTGCATTTATTACTCCTCATTCAGACATTTAGTGTCTTACAGACAGACACAGGGGAGATAAGTCAAGTGCAGCTCAGAGAGGAGATTGACCATTCCTCCATGGCCTCATGAATGAGGTGGCATTGAGTTGGGTTTTAATGTTGAATGGGAAGGTGGGAATCCAAGAGGCAAGGAAGGCTAGCATGGGCATTCTGGGTGAAGGGAATTGTGTGAGCAAAGCCATGTTGGTATAAGAACTCCACCCGGGTTTAGAAGGCATCGAATTGTTTAGTTTGGCTGGAATATAGAATATGTAGAGGGAGAGAATATGAGACAAATCTGAAAAGTCAGAGTGGTGTCAACTATGAAGGGCCTTGAATACCTGGCAGTCACAAAGCCTCATAAATAGTAAGCATTAAGTTAAGAATTCAAACTCATGTCTTTCACAACTCTAAGTCTAGTATTTTTTCCATTACATTAGCCTGCTCTCTATTTGGAAATATATACATTATTACTATTATTAGCAAGCAATTATTTCATATATCACAGAATCTTGGACCTGTCTAGAAGGGACTGAAGCAGTCATCGAGTCTAAGCTATACCCAGAGCCATAAGTAGCAAATCTGGTGCCGGGAGCAAACACCTTTTTAAGACAAGTTCAGTTGACGATGAGGAGATCTCAGGGGTACTTGGTAGAGAGACACAAGAACCCATGAGGGGGAAGGAGATAGAGATCTTGGAACATATTGAGGCTACTACTGGGAGAGGGAATAGAGCGCTCCTGGCCAGGGAGGAACTTAGCCACAATGTGAGTGATAAAAAAGCAAGCAAGATGTCTAATAGCTTTCTATTTTAATAATTTTATTAAAAATTTAATTAATTTGATTGTTTTCTCTTTTGATAGAGTACTCTTAATAATGGTGCCAAGCTCAAGCATTTCTATTTACAGAAGAAATACAACTTTTGTCAGTAACCTGTTAAGTTCTTATACCTATACTTCCCTGGAACAAAGCCAGTGATTTCTTTGTTCTAGCTACAAGTCTGCCCAAATCCAAGCCGCAATCTTGTCTATGAAACACCTTTGGCGGGTGACCAATCAATGAAATGGGTGGGGAGAGGGAGGGGAGAATAATGGTTGCAACACTTACCTCATAGTTTTGTTGTGAGGAACAAATGCGGTCCAAAAGTATCAGGATAAGCTAGAACAGTGTGTCAAATCTAATTATATAAAACTTAATAGGAATAAATGTGAGTTACTGTACTTAGGATCAAAGAATCAACTACCCAAGCACTAGATGGAGAAAGAATGGCTCGATGATACTTCATATAAAAAAAGGCTTCAGGGTTTTTGTGAACTTAAAGCTCAATATTATTAGCCAGTACAATGTGTCAATGAAAAAAAGCTGGTATGATCTTAGGCTGTATTAAGAGAGTCCGATGTCCCAAATGAAGGGTGTTAACGTCTGGCTATATTTTGCCTGGTTTGGCCCCGTCCGTGTATTGTACTCAACACTAGCTGCAATTTTTCAGGAACCACATTGATAAACTGGAGTTTAGCCCCAAGGAGGATAACAAAAGAACATGACAAATAAAGATTGGTTGAAGGAACTACAGATACTATGTCTGTAGAAGAGACAGCTAGGTAAGCTATTAGATGCTCTAGAAATGCAAATTATAATAATGACCATCTTGGAGAAGAGAGGGTGAATCCTGGTACACAGTAATAGGTCAGTAGAAACATAAACTAATCTATTAGTGATGATTTGTGTCTATTGGCCTCACAGTTTATTCCATTTTCAGGTAATAGAACTAAGGCTGTGTCTACCAGGCACATCTGGTTCAACTGATATTGGTCAATTTACTTAAACAACAACAACAAAATCATCAGATCATTTCTTTGCCTCACCAGCTCAACTATCTGCTTACCTCTCTATGATCTATTTGTCTCTCATTCTGTGTCTGTGTATTTATCTACCTAGCTACACAGATCATTTTTTATTTCAATAATTGATTGTTTCCCAACAACATGTAGAACACTAGAACTGGAGGCAGGAAACATTGACTGAAAACAGGCTTGGCCCATAACTAGCTCTATGATTGGGGCCACTCTGGGCCTCAGTTTGCTCTTCTGTAAAATGGCAAGGTTGAACTGGATCTTCCCTAAAGTCTTTTCCAGCTTTGGTAGTCTAGAAGTCTGCATTATATTCTCAGGATTACCCTGGAGTTTATTCAGGCAAATTCCCTAATCTATTATATAGGAAATAGTTTCTGGTTTTACTGACTTCAAGCATATTTTTCTTTTTTAAAGTTCTTTTTTTTTAAATTAAATTTTTATTTTATTTTTCTCAACTACATGTAAAAACATGAAGCATTTGTTTTTTTTAATATTTTGAGTTCCAAATTCTCTTCCTTCTTTCCTCCATACGACCTGTGAGAAAGCAAGCAGTTTGATATAGATTATGCATAAGAACTCATGCAAAATATATTTCAATATTAGCCATGTTGCAAAAGAAACCACAGACCAGAAATGAAACAAACGCCTCAAACAAACAACAACAACAAAACAGAACACCAGACCCAAGAAAAGTTTTTAAAAGTATGCTTTTTGATCTGCATTCAGTTTCCATCAGTTCTTTCTATAGAGGTGGATAACATTTTTCATCAAAAGTCCTTTGGAATGATGTTGGATCATTGTATTGCTCAGAATAACTGTCATTCACAGTTGATCATTGTACAGCATTGCTATTACTGTACAACGTTCTCCTAGTTCCGCTTACTTCATTTAGCATCAAGTCTTATAAGTCTTTCCAGGTTTTTCTGAAAGTATCCTGCTTGTCATTTATTATAGCATAACATTCCATCACAATCATATGCCACAATTTGTTCAACCATTTTCCAGTTGATGGGTATAACATCAATTTCCAATTCTTTGCCACCACAAAAAGAGCTACAATAAGTATTTTGGTACATCTAAGTTCTTTTCGTTTTCCTTTGACTCTTTGGGATACAGACAAATAGTGGTATTGCTGGTCAAAGGGTGTATAAAATTTGATTGCTTTTTGGGCATAGTTCCAAATTGCTCTCCAGAAGGGCTGGATCAGCTCACAACTTCACCAGCAGTGCATTGCTTTACCAATATTTCCACATCCCCTCCAACATTTCTCATTTTTCTCGTGAGGTAGCACCTCAGAGTTGTTTTAATTGGTATTTCTCTAATCAATAGTGATTTAGAACACTTTTTTCATATGACAAGATTGCCTTGATTTCTTTTTTTTTAATTTTTAAAATTTGTTTTCTTGTTTACATCATTCATTTTCATGACATTTTTGAATTACAAATTTTCTCCTCGTCTTTCTCCTGCCCCAACCCTAAAACAGCAATCCCACTGTAAAGCCCCTCCCCTGATCTGCTCTCTTACTTTCTGGTAGGGCAGGGAGGATCTCCCTATCCCAGCCCCTGTATATCTTAATTCCTAGTTGCAGGTCTTGCAGAACTTTAAATTCTAGATTCTTTCAATTCCTCCCTTGTCACTCACTTCCCTGGAAGGACAAGCAATTCAGTACAGGCTGTGGATGTGTGATTATACAGGACATCTTCATAGTGGACATATTGTGACAGCGATCATCTGTCCCTCCTTCCTGACTTTGATTTCTTCTTTTGAAAAATGTGTGTTCATATCCTTTGACCATTTAACAATTGGGGAATGAGTCATTCTTATGGATTTGATTCAGTTCTCTATATATTTGAGAAATGAGACCTTTATCAGAGAAACTTGTTGTAAATATCCCCTACCTCCATTTGCCTGGTTTCATTCTCATCTTGACTGCAATGGTTTTGTTTGTGTAAAACCTTTTTAATTTAATGTAATCAAAATTATCCACTTTTTATCACATAATGCTCTCTATCTCTTGTTTGATCATAAATTCTTTTTTTATCCATAGATCTGACAAGTAAGTTTTCATGCTCCCCTAATTTGCTTATGATATCACCGTTTATGACTAAATCACGTACTCATTCTAATCTTGGTATATTGTGTGAGATGTTGGTCTATACTTAGTTTCTGCCAAACTGCTTTCCAGTTTTTCAAGGAATTTTTGTCAAATGGGGGGTTTTGTCCCCCAAGCCTGGATCTTTGGGTTTATTAAACACCAGATTACTTACTGTCATTTACTACTGTGTATTTTGAACTTAATCTATTCTACTAATCTACTGCTCTATATCTTAGCCATAACCAGACTGTTTTAATGATTACCATTCCAACATATTTTTCAAACCCATGGTGTGTAGACAGAAACTCCCTGGATCAGCTGTCTATATGAACGAATTGATCCTGAGTCACTCTGGCCCAAGGATGAGCATGGAGATTCAGTCCAACATGGTGTAGTGAAAAGAGCATTGACTCTGGGGTCAGAGGACTGGGGTTACAATGTTATTTACCACCTTTGTGGTACCAAATGACTTAGGCAAATCATTTAATCTCTCTTGGTCTGAGTTTGCTTAGCTATAAAAGAGAGGGACTGAGTGACTGCTGACATCCCTTTTAGCTATGATCCTATATTCCCAAATGATTTGCAAGGGTGAGTTGCCTGTCTGTTCAACTTCCCCTTCCCAAATTCTTCCCTCCTTCTCTTGTGTATATAGAGGCAGACAGAGGGGTGTCCTAGAGCTAGTTTTTATTGGCAGCCCATTGTTAAATTTTTTGTGTGAGGATTTAAATCTCAGAATTCTGTAATTGTTGCAAATCAGGACATGATTTATTGTTTTGTTAATTTCCTAGACTTAAGAGAGTGATGAAAAAATGTTAATAATGTAAACAAACTTTTAACTATGGAAGAGCTGGTTGTTAAACATTTACCAGCACACAACTTCAGAGAGCACTCAGGAGAAATCCCACAGAGAACACGACTCAGAATTAGTGAAGACCTTATAATGTTTACTAAAGAAGGAATTTAGCCAGATGTTCACTCCAATTGAGCAGATGTTGCTTTCTGAGAAGAGCTAGCTTTTACAAAATGAGCTAAGGCTGGAAAGGATCATTTAAAAGAGCCTGCAAAAATCAGAACTGGAGCACAGGTCTTCTGATGCCTGCCCTGATGCATCACTAAACTCTTTTTCCAACTGAACTACCGTTCTGGTCACCTAGCCCCAATTCCTGCCTGGTCTCTCCTGTGCTAGTATCATCAATACTGACAGAGTGATCTTTTGGCTACACAGTTTTGCTTACTCCAGTCTCCTACTCTAAAATATTCTATGACTATGCATTTTTTACTAATTCAGTTCAGTAAATATTAAGGATCTCCTATGTGGCCAGCTTTGTGTTAGGTATTGGAGGAGTGTAACACCAATGTGATATTTACAGCACCTAAGGTAACTATAAATATACTGGTGTAGTTGTGAATCACAAAATGTAACAGGCTCTCCACATGGAGGACAGAGCCAAAGCATTTATTCAAATATCAGAAAACTGAGTCCCCAAACCAGAAGGTCAAAGTCATTACATTAACCATGAAGTTGATACACATAGTTAATGCAGTGAACACCTACATTCCCAAGCCTTCACAACAAAATAGGCTCCCTCAGGCAAAGATCCTCCTTTTCTCACTCTTGGAAGCTGCTCAGCTTCCACGCTGCTTGCTCTCAACAGTTCCAGCTCACAGCAGTTCTCATTCCCAACAGTTCAAAGCAGAAGTTCTCAATAGAAGAAGTTCTGTCTGGCTCTCAAAAGAAGTTCTGCTACCACAAGTTCTGTTCTCCAAAAATCTCTTCCCTCTCCAGCCTGGGCCTCACCTTATATATGGTATTAGCTCCTCCCTGCCCTACCTCTTCCTGATACGTCAGCAAGTTCATCCCACTGTGGGATTCACAAGTTCTGGGTCTTAATACTTGACACAATTATGAACTTGAAACTAAGTACAAAGTATCTGTTAGCTTGCCAATACAAGCGGCATGGAAGATCTTCAAATCCCATTACCATTACAGAGAGGTACAAAATTTAAAGAAGTCAATCCCTGGCCTTTGTAAGCTAGTAAAATGAAAGCTTTAGAGAAAGAATCACAAAATGTCAGAGATGGAGGGAACTTCAGATTGTGGGATCAGTCAATCAACAAACCTACTATGTGCCAAACATTCTGCAAAGCACCGGAAATACAAAGACAAAAACGAAACCATCTTGACCATTAAGAAACTTATATTCTATTGGAGAAACAATGGGTAGATAGGTATATAGGAAGATAAGTAGATAGAAAGATAGATAGATAGATAGATAGATACCTCTGTCAACTTATCTATAATTAAATCTATCTATAGATATGCAATAACTATATATATATATATCATCTATACTATATGTAGATATTACATATCTATAGAATTATAGGCAACATATAATATTTATAGATACTTATCTATATAGACTTCTATCTATCTATCCAAAGGCTATATAGAAAAATTGGAGGGGAAGGAGGGAAATTAGGAAAATCATCCAGGATTGAGGTTTAGAACTGGAAGGAACTTTAGAAATCATTGGGTCCAACCTTCTCATTTTTACAGATGAGGAAACTAAGGCCTAGAGAGGAAAAGAGACTAGCCCAGCTAGTAAGTGGACAAACACCATCTATTATTTTCTTCATAGTTTTGTAAGTGCACCAAAGAGATTTTTAAAAGAGAGCTATGTGAGGGTCAAGGGGAGGAAAGATTGTTATTAACTGGAGGGAATCTTAGAAGGCTTTTGACTTGGGTTTTTAAGTGTAGATAAGAATTCATTAAGAAATGAGAGGTAAGGAAAACACTGTAGGCACAGGAAATGAATCAAAAAATGTATGAACAAAGAATTAGCATAGCATCATGGAAAAATAATCTGATTTGCAGTCAGATGACCGAGGCTCAAAACCTTTCTGCCGCTGCCCACCTGAGTGACCTAAGAGCAGTCCCTTTACCTCTCTGGGCCTTGGCTTCCTCAACTATAAAATAAGAAGGTTATAAGTTGTCAGAGAATCTCTGACAACTCTTCCAGGACTAAATTCTTTCAACCACTAGGTGTGACAGTAGATAGAATACCAGGCCTGGAGTCAGGATGACCTGAGATCAAATCTCACCTTAGACATTTAATAATTGTGTGATCCCAGGCAAATTCCCTTAACTGCTGCCTTCCTCAGTTTCTTCAGCTGTGAAATGGGGCTAATAATAGCACCTACCTGCCAGGGTTGTTGTGAGGATCAAATGAAATAATATTGGTAAAGGGCTTAGCACAGTGCCTGGCACGTAGTGCGTGCTCAAGAGATACTTTCTTCCTTCCTGTCATCCTCAAAGTAAAACCCAAGCTTCTTGGTCTGATTCTGGTATTTAAGACTCTCCACAGCCAGCCCCTGAGCCACTAACCCCTAGTGACATGAACCCTTTGCTTAATTCTAACTTATCTGTTCTCTGCCCTCCCCCCGCCCCCAGCTCGCCTTGTGCTTCCCTGTCTTCGCTTCTGACTTGAATAGCATTTGTATGTAACCTCAGCTAAACAAATATTTGGTGTTCAATTAAACGCACAATGGCCACATCCAGTATGAGCATATTTCCAGTAAAGACCTGTGTTCGAGGTCATAGGCTACCAGGGCAGCTAAGTGGTACAGTGGATAGAGTACCAAACCTGGAGTCAGGAGGACCTGAGCTCAAATATAGCCTTAGACATTTACTAGCTGTGTGACCCTGAGCAAGTTACTTAACTCTGATTATTATTCTTCCTCCCCCTCTGGGAAAAAAATACCACTGATGGGTTGTATTATTGGGAAAAGATGTACAATCACAAATTTGGTTTCTTTTATAGTCCTATATATGTTATGCATTAAAAAACATGATGCTGAGAAGGGTCCTATAGGCTTCCCTAGACTCCCCAAGGGGTCTATGACACCAAAAAGGTTAAAAACTTCTACCCTAAAGGAATACTCACATTGTTGAGTGTATGATGCCTTTACAATAATGAAGATTGTTGCCTAGTCCTGGACCTCAGGTGCCAAAGTTCAAACTCACTGGCTGGGCTTTCAGGGTTCTCCATGGTCTGAAGTCACCCTCCCTTTTCAACCTTAGCCCATACTTCTCCCTTCCATGTTGTACTCTTCTCTCTATGTTCCTGTCAAACTGGATGACTGCCCCATAAACTCATACTGCCTCCAACTCTTCTGCCTCCATGTAATGAATCTCTCTCTCTATGATTTTGCTCACGTTGTTCCTTCTGTCTAGAAGGTTCTCTGTTGCCCTCTTTACCTTTAAATTTCCCATCCTTTCTTGAAAATGCAATGAAAACATCATCCTCAATGAAGTCTTCCAGATCACCCTACTGAGTATTGACCTTCCACTTTGGATAAACTCACAAAATACTCAGCTCACACCTCCTTAATGCACTTATCCTATAACACAGTTATATAATAGACTGTCTGTGGGTTATTGTTCATCCTTCCTTTTCAAAAAGAATCAATGATATCACAATGTGGATTGGAATTAAGTGAGGCAGATCTGTGTGAAGTCATCAGCCTCACTATTGGTGCATTCACTTTTACTGGACTGTCGTTATTGTCATAATTGTATTTTTCTGCTCTGCACATGCTTGCTGCCTAATAATCTTTTTTGGGGGCGTGGGATATTAGACAATATTTAGTAATGATTAGACTGCTAAAACTTGAGCACAATGAAATGCGATGTGGTCTTATAGCACAAGGCTCATTAGTATTTCACTGTTGTCTTTGGAAAACTGTTTTGACCTTCTGTTCAAGGCTATTTCAAGGACCTAAAGAGGGCTTTCCAGAGAATTTCAATGCACGATTTTAGACTCTTTTTATAAATAATGAATATATTAATGTTAAAAAATAGATTAATTGCTTATTATATGCCAGGTAATGTGCACATTTTTTGTACACATAGGTCCTTTTCCATTTTGTTTTTTATTTCTTTGGGATATAGAACTAGTAGTAGTATTGCTTGATCAAAGGGTATTCATGGTTTTATAGCCCTTTGGGCATAGTTCCAAATTACTCTCCAGAATGGTTGAATCAGTATACTTTCCCAATAGTACATTAGTGTTTTAATTTTCCCATATCCCCTCTAACATTTGTCATTTTCCTTTTCTTTCATATTAGCCAATTTGACAGTATAAGGTAAGAATTCAGGGTTGTTTTAATTTATATTTCTCTCATCAATAGTGATTTAGAGCATTTTTTCATATGACTGTAGATAATTTTGATTACTTGTGTGAAGCCTGCCTGTTCATATTCTTTGAACATTTATCAGTTGAGGAATGGCTCTTGTTTTTTAGAAATTTGCCTCAGTTTTCTACATGTTTGAGAAATGAAGTCTTTATCAGAGAAATTCACTGTAAAGATTTTTCTCTCACAGTAATGATTACCAGCTATGGATTTCCCTCCATCCTATTCCTCCCCCCCCCTCCCCAACCCTGTTTATCCTACTCTCTCTCCTTTTAACCTGTCCATTCTCAAAAATGTTTTACTTCTGACTTTTACCTTCACCAAACTGCCCTCCTTTCTACTAGCTCCCTTTTCTTGTCCCTTTCCCTTCCTACTTTCTTGTATATTAAGATAGATTTCTACATCCAACTGAGTGTGTATATTATTTGTTCTTTAAAGAGCCAATTTTGATGAGATCAAGGTTCATGTGCTGCCCTCTGCACTTCCGTCATTTTCTCTTCCTCTGCAAAATATCTTTCAGGCCTCTTTTATGTCCGATAATGTGCCCCATCCTACCTCTCCCTTTCCTTCTTCTCCTAGTGCATTCTTCTTTTTCATCCCTTAATTTTGTTTTTTTTAATCATTTCATCTCATTCAAATCTCAACTCTGCTTTCTATCTATATGTTCTCCTTTTAATTGCTCTAATAACAAGAAAGTTTTAAAGAGTTATAAATATTATTTTCCATGTTGGCACATAAGCAGTTTAACCTTATCAGATCTCTTAGGCTTTCTCTTTCCTGTTTACCTTTTTATGTTTCTTTTGCATCTTGTATTTGAAAGTCAAATTTTCTATTCAGTTCTCATCTTTCCATCAGAAATGCTTGAAAGTCCTCTATTCCATTGAATTTCTATCCCCACCCCCAGAAAGATTATACCTAGTTTTGCTGGGTAGCTAAGTCTTGGTTGTAATCCTCATTCTTTTTCCCTCCAGAATATCATATTCCAAGACCTTGGATGCTTTAATGTAGAAGCTGCTATATCTTGTGTTATCCTGATTGTGGCTCCATGATATTTGAATTGTTTCTTTTGACTGATTGCAGTATTTTCTACTTGATCTGGAAGATCTTGAATTTGGCTCTAATATTTCTGGGAGTTTTCACTTTGGGATCTCTTTCAGGAGGTGAATAGTGGATTCTTTCAATTTTTATTTTACCTTCTAGTTCTAGAACATCAGGGCAGTTTTCCTTCATAATTTCTTGAAAGATGATGTTTAGGCGAGCTCTCTCTCTCTCTCTCTCTCTCTCTCTCTCTCTCTCTCTCTCTCTCTCTCTTGATCATGATGTTCAGATAGTTCAATAATTAACCCTCCTGGATCTATTTTCCAATGAGATGGTTCACATTTTCTTCTGTTTTTCCATTCTTTTGATTTTGTTTGATTGTTTCTTGATGTCTCATAGACTCATTAGCTTCCACTTGCCCAATTCTAACTTTTAAGGAATTATTTTCTTCAGTGAGCTTTTGTATTTCCTTTCCATTTGGCCAGTTCTACTTTTTAAGGAGTTCTTCTCTTCAGTCAAATTTTTGTATATCTTTTACCATTTGGCCAATTTTGTTTTTTCAAGATGTTCTTTTCTTCAGTATATTTTTTGTACCTCCTTTGCCATGCTGTTGACTCCTTATTTATGATTTTCATGTATCACTCTCATTTCTCTTCCCAATTTTCCTCTACCTCTCTTATTTGATAAAAAAAAAATTTTAAATTTAACTTTTGTTTATTTTTGGTTTACATCCTTAATTTCCACAAGATTTTGAGTTACAAATTTTCTCCCCATCTTTCCTCTACCCACCACCCCAAAATATCGATCCCACTGTATACCCTCTCCGCCAATCTGCTCTCTCCTATATCCCCCCATCACTCCTCTGACTTTCTGGTAGGGTAAGATGGATCTCCCTATCCCAGTGCCTGGATATTTTATTTCCCAGTTGTATGTAAATAATAATATATAGTTTTTATCATTTGATTTTAGAACTTTAAATTCTAGATTCTTTCCATTCCTCCTTTGTCACCTACCCCCACTGGAAAGATAGGTAATTCAATACAGGCTGTACATGTGTAGTTACGCAGCACATCTCCACAATGAACATACTGTGTAACACTGACTATATTTCCTTCCTTTCTATCCCTCCACTTGTTCTATTCTCTACTCTGTCCCTGTCCCTTTACAGAAGTGTGTGCTTCTAACAACCCTCCCCTAACCTGCCCTCCCCTATATCATCCCCCCTCTCTTCCCCTTCCCCCCTCCTCTCCTGTGGGGCAAGTTACCCAATTTAGAGTGTATGTCATTCCCTCCCTAAGCCAAATTCAGTGAGAGTAAGGTTGTCCCATTCCCTTGTTGCCTTCCTGTTCTTCCCCTCCATTGTGACAGTTATCCCTTGCCTCTTCTATATGAGATATTTAACTCCATTCTTTCTCTCCCTGTCTCCTCTCATTCGGTTCCTTTCCCACCTCTTAATTCTACCTTTTAAAATATCATCCTTTCATATTCAATTGATCCTGTGCCCTCTGTCTACATACACATACATACCCATACTTACGTTATATATACACCCTCCTATATAGACATATGTGTATGTATGTCTCTGTCTCTATCCGTATCTCTGTATATCTCTATCTATATGTATGTTTATGTATGTTTGTATGTATGTATGTATGTATCTATTTATCTATCTACACATACACATTTATATTCCCTTCACCTGTCCTCATACTGAGAAAAGTTTTACAAGTAACAATTCTCATTTTTCCATGTTGGCATGTAAATAGTTCAACTTTGATAAGTTCCTTATGATTTATTGTCTATGTTTACCTTCTCATGCTTCTTGTGTTTGAATGTCAAATTTTCTGTTCATTTCTGTTTTTTTTCCTCAAGAGTGCTTGAAAGTCTTCTACCTCATTTAATGACCATATTTTCCCCTGAAACATTATACTCAGTTTTGCTGGGTAGGTGATTCTTGGTTTTAATCTTAGCTCCCTTGATCTCTGGAATATCATTTTCCAGGTCCTTTCGGTCTTTTAATGTAGAAGCTGCTAGATCCTGGGTTATCCTGATTGTGCTTCCGTAGTATTCAAATTGTTTCTTCTTGGCAGCTCGTAACATTTTCTCCTTGATCTGGGACCTCTGGAACCTGGCTATAACAGTCCTAGGAATTTTCTTTTTGGGATCTTTTTCAAGAAGTGATCACTGAATTCTTTCAAGTTCTATTTTGCCTTCTGGTTCTAAAATATCTGGATAATTTTCCTTGAGAATTTCTTGAAGGATGATTTCTAGGTTCTTTTTTTGACCATGACTTTCAGGTAGTCGAATAATTTTTAAATTGTCTCTCCTGGATCTATTTTTCCAGGTCAATGCTTTTTCAAGGAGATATTTCACGTTGCCTTCTATTTTTCATTCGTTTGGATCTGTTTAATAGTATCTTGATTTCTCATAAAGTCATTTGCTTCCATTTGCTCCACTCTAATTCTGAAGGAATTATTCTCTTCAGTGAGCTTTTGAGATTATTTTTCCATCTGGCAAATTTGACTTTTTAAGTTGTTCTTCTCCTCACTGGCTTTTTGGGTCCCCTTTGCCATTTGAGTTAGTCTATTTTTAAAGTGTTATTTTTTTGTCAGATTGTTGACTCTCTTATCATGATTTTCTTGCATCATTCTCATTTCTCTCCCCAATTTTTCCTCCACTTCTCTTATTTGGTTTTCAAATACCTTTTTAAGCTCCTTTATGGCCTCTATCCAGTTCATAGTTTTCTTGGAAGCTTTTGGTGTGGGAGTTCTGACTGCGTTGTCTTCCTCTGGTTCCATGCCATCCATAGTTAGGGAAGGAATCAATTAATTAGGAAGCATAAAGGCTACTGCATGGAAGAATTGGGGTGTGGGGGAAGGAATGGAGGACAGAGAAGGAACAAGACAAAAGCACTAGAGAGGAGAGGGACATTTATAGGGCTGAGACAGTCTATTGAAAGAAAGGCCAAGGCAAGAAAACCAAAGGTCTGGGACTCCTACAACCCCACACTTCTGAAGAAATTCCTTCCTGTTAATATTCAGGCTCCTGGACAGGAGAGGTCAAGTTCAGCTTGCCCTTTTTCTTATTTCATTGGGTTTTCTTTTTCTCTCAAACCAAGAACATGACTGGAGGAAAGACTCTCAGGCATTTGATCAACTCCCAGGGTGTACTTGCCTTTTCTCTTTTTAAGCTACTTTTGCCTATTTATCACCTACATTCAAAAACAGGCCTACCTCTGCCGTAAATATCTGACAGATGGTCCTGTGAAAAGAGAAAATTAGAACTCTAGCTTTCAGTGCAAGGCTTAGGGTTGACTGTAATAGCTAGGCACTTCCAGCTGCTTTAGAGCATCAGGAAGATCTGATTCAGAGAAGAAATATGATAATTGGAGGCCTGAAGGAACCCGGGTAGCTTTGGCCAAATTGGAAATTACCTTTTGCTGCTCTGTTACTGTAATCCTGCAACTCCAATTACCCTAAGGTGATAAAGTGTTTGACTGTCGTACAGTACCCTGCCTTGTACACGTTGTAATCTATTAGCTACGTCTTAATGAAATCATTATCCTTATGATGTCTAATTAGGGTTTATTTTATGTCTATGAAGAGGGCTACATAAAGGCAGGCATAGGATTTACTAATATTTAGGAAATCATCAAAAATGCCAATTAAAAGGGAGCTAAAGATTTTCTGACAGAAGAAGTGAGAGAAGAAGATATCACTAAGAAACTCTGATAAACTGTGTGGAGGCTGAAGCACAGATGAATCTTGAATGCTATTAAAGGCCAAAGCATATTGATAAAAAGGGAAACCTTTAATCAGCCATCTTGCTATTTCTCTACACAAATCTAAGCACTACAACTTTCAAAATAATGGAATGGCATAGAATAGACATCCCAATTTTGACTGTATTTTTCACTTTTTATCCTGATGTTTTGGTGTTGCCTAGGCAGCCACACAAAGGACCACCTCTACTTGTAATTTGGAGAGGAGGAAGAGGTAACAATTGTTTCCTACAGTACGCTCCTGTGGTCTTCTTTGAAAAATTAGGTCTACAAGAGGGCTACCAAAGGAGTCTTCATTTTATATAAAGGTTTAGCAAAGCTTCTTAACCTTTTTGGTATCATGATTCCTTTAGACAGTCTGTAGAAGCCTATTTAGAATAATGACATTAAATGCAAAAAAATAAAATGGAAAGAATTATAAAAGAAACCACTTATGTTGAAATATAGTTATCACAATTTTAAAAACAACAACAAGTTCATGGGTCCCAGGTTAAGAGCCCCTGCTTTAAAATACTAAGCTTTTCAAGAGTATTGAAAGGTTTTTGTTGGCATTTTTGACTCACAGTTAGCTATGCCTTGTTCAGAATCTCTCTGTCAAATGGTGAAAGCATCACTTGTTACTGACAGCTCTTCAGAAAAAAAAAAGATAAAATGTTCCTGAAATAAGCATGTGAATCAATGGAAAAATATGATTTGTTTGGGAAAAAAATCAGTTTACCCAGTTTTTAGAAATCTGGTTTTTGTATAAGACAATGGCAATATGAAACCTGTGTCAATTCTGCCCAAGAATGTTTACTCTTTGTTAGCATATGGCAATGACTAGAAATACTACATTGAGCTTCCTACGTTGGGGTAGAGAGTAGGAATTTGAGGTTAGAGTGCATACTCTGTGTGTGTGTGTGTGTGTGTGTGTGTGTGTGTGATATCAAACATCCCCTTGTGCTACACCCTGCTCTACTAAGACTTATCGGATGAATGTCTGTTTCTAAAGCTCCTAGTAATATTAACTTGGAGTGCCATTCATATTCTCTCCCTCAGGTCTTCAGGGATAAGAGCTATGTGAAGTAATGCAGTTAGTCCTTCTTTCCCTAGGGAGGAAACATTCTGTTTTCATACTCTCAGGTCATATCCATTCTATGCATGTCTGGTAGACAACTGTGAACAGGATACATGAACTTGTGTTGGACTGGATTGTTAAATAATGAAAGGGCAAGAAGTTCAAGGATAAGATTCTACTCATCCTTTGAAATCCACCTTAGATTTTATGTCCTCCATGAAGTCTCTCCTGATTCTTCTCTCCCACCTCCAATTCCATCAGAAATGAATTTTCTTTCATCAAATCTAAAATAGAAAAATAGTAAGTGTATGAAGAGAGGTATAGACCAAGAGTTGTTTATGTGTATGTATGTGTGGTTGTATTCTCACCTACTACAGTATGATGTAGCTGAATGAGTGTTGTTATTAGTCAGAATCCTTAGATTTGGAGTCAGGTCTGCTTCTAAATCCTGATTCTGTTGTTCACTACATGACCTTGAGGAAATAATTTAACCTCTCAGGGATTCAGTTTCTTGATTTATAAAGTGAGGTAATTGGACTAGATGACCTTGAAGGTATCTTCCATCTCTAAATATATACACTCTGATAGGTTACATCTTTGAATTGTGATTCCATTTGGTACCAATATAGGTCATTTAAATTCAGCCTCAGTTTCCAAACTGTAAATTGTCAATAATTGTGATAAAACGGAAATGGTCCCTGCCTTCAGAGAGTTTCTACTCTGTTGGAAGAGACAAAAAGTACGCATATCTGTGTGTGTATATACATGCATCCATATCTATCTAAATGTACATAAATGCATACATATAGACAAAACTGTTTAAGACAAATACAAGAGAATATACAAGAGATATGAGGAGTTGGGGAGAACAAGAAAGGCTTCATGTAGAAGACAATATTAAAGTTGGATTTTGAAGGAAACAAGGAATTCTAAGAAGCATTGCTGAGGAAAATCTATTCTAGACATGGGAGACAAATAGCCTGTTCAAAGGCATGAAGACAGAATATGTTATGTTGTATGTAAGGAACCTCAAGAAGGTTGGACCATAAAGTATATATAGGGAAGTAATCTATAATAAGCCTGAAAAAGGAGTTTGGAACCAGGTTGTTTAAGACTCTAAATATCAAACGGCAGGGGGGGGGTTATATTTGACTCTATAGGTAAGAAAGAGGACCTGGAGTTTATTGAATAGGGTAGTGGTGTAGCCAGACCTGTGCTTTAGAAAAAAAGCACTTTGGCAGTTCGAGGCTGGATTGGAGTGGGAAGTAAGGGGCATTAATTAGAAAGATATTGCAATTGTCCAGATTAAAAATGATGAGAGTTCAAAAAAAAAGTTAGTGTCTGTGTGAGTGGAAAGAAGAGGAGTGAAATAAAAGATACTATGGAGGTAGAGTCAAGACTTAGCAATGGATTAGCAAGCTATGTGGAATGAGAGAGAATGAGGAGATGATCTTGACTTCAAGTTTGCAGACTGAGGTAACTGGGAGGTCACCTTCAATAGAATATAATAGTGCCCTCAATAGAAATAGAGAAGTTAGGAAGAGGGCACGGGTTTGGAGGAAGAAAGAGAATGATCTGTGTTTTGGGCATGCTGAATTTTAGATGTTTACAGGACATCCAGTTTTAATTTTTAAAAATTTAACTTTTCTTTATATAATTGAATATTTGCCTATTTCATATACATTTTAATCATTTATTTTTTAAAAAATTGAGTTCCAAATTATCTTCCTTATTCCTGTCCCTCTCCTTCCTTGAAAAGACAAATAATATGATATCAATTATACGTAAGATCTCATGCAAAATATATTTCCATATTAGCCATGTTGCAAAAGAAAGCACACATAAAACAAGAAAAAGTAAAGAAAGTTTTAAAAAATTATGCTTCAATCTACACTCAGAGTTCATCACTTCTGTCTCTAGAGTTGAGCATTTTTTATCATGGGTCCTTTGGAATTCTCCTGGATAGTTGTATTGATCAGAAGAAGTCTTTCACAGTTGGTCATCCTTACAATGTTGCTATTATTTTGTCCATTTTCTTGTAGTTCTGCTCACTTTACTTAGCATCAGTTCTTGTAAGTCTTCCCAGGTTTTTTGGAACCATTTAGCTTGTTGTTTCCTATAATACAATAGTTTTCCCTCATGGTTTTATGCCACAAATTGTTCAACCATTCCCTCACTGATAGGCATTCCCTCAGTTTTCATTTCTTTGCCATCACAAAAAGAGTTACTATCAATACTTTTGTAGATATAGGTGCTTTCCCCTTTTCTTTGATTTCTTTGGGATATAGTCCTTATAATGCTATTACTGGGTCAAAGGGTATGCACAGTTTTATAGCCCTTTGTATATAGCTCCAAATTGTTCTCCATAATGGTCAGACCAGCCTAGAACTCCACCATTAGTATACATTAGTATCCCAGTTGTTTTTTTCCACATCCCCTCCCATTGCATCCTGAGTCATCTCCAGTCATCCTGATGAATATCTGGTCACTGAATCCAGATGTCTCTGAAGGAGAAAGTGAGACTGGTGACCTTGTACAACCCTCCCTCATTCAAATCAAAGTCAACTGCTGGTCATGTCATCATTTCCCTGATGCCATGGTCCTCTTAGAAAAATGAAAGACAAACACACATAAACTCTTCTCTTATCTATGGATCAGACAGGTGCATTTTCCATGCTCCCCTAGTTTATTTATGATATCACTCACTATCTAAGTCATTTATGCATTTTGACCTCATCTTGGTATATGGTATGAGAAGCTGCTCTATGCCTAGTTTCTTCCAAACTGCTTTCTAGTTTTCCCAACAATTTTTGTCAAATGGTGAATTCTTATCCCAAAAGCTTGGATCTTTTAGTTTATCACACACTCAATTGCTATGGTTGTTTATTACTGTGTATTTTGTACTTACTCTTCCACAGATCTACTGCTCTATTTCTAGGTCACTGCCAGATTGTTTTCGTGATTATAACTCTGTAATATAGTTTGAAATCTGGAACTGCTAGGCTGCCTTTTTTATCAGTTGCCTTGATATTTTTAACCTTTTGTTTATCCAGATGAATTTCATCATTTTTTCTAGCTCTAAAATAATTATTTGGTAGTTTAATCAGTATGGCACTGAATAAATAAACAGGTAGAATTGTCTTTTTTATTATATTGGTTAGACCTACCCATGAACAAACAAGTAGTATTTCTCAGTGGTTTAGATCTGCCTTTATTTGTGTGAAAAATGACATCCAGTTTTAAATATCTAATAGACAGTGGACAGTGTGAGACAGGACCTTGGGGAGGACTAGGACTGCATATATACATCTGTAAGTCTTCTACATAGAGATGATAGCTGTGGGAGCTATGAACTCACCAAGGGAAAGAGTGTATATAGAAAGACATCTCCAAACAGCATAAATACAGTTAGGGGTGTTAATATGAGTGATAATCCAGTAAAGGTTGAGAAGAAATGGTTAGACAGGTAAGAGGTAAACCAAGAAAGAATATTGTTATTAAAATGCAGAAAGAAGAGAATTTCCAAGAGGAGAGGTCATAGTCAAGAATATGATTTTCAGAGTGATCAGGAAGGATGAGGATTAAGAAAAGGCCTTCTGTTTGGCCATTTTGGAGATCATTGGTCACTTTTAAAGGAGTTTTAAATGAATGACAAGATCAGAAGCCAATGACAGGCAAGAGAGTGGAGTCAACTACCATAGGCAGCTTTTTCTAGGAGTTTGCCTGCAGAATAGAGGAGTGATGCAGGGCAGTAGTTTGAGAGGCTGGTAGGATCAAATGAGGGATTTTTAAAGATGGGGAAGAACTCAGAATGTTTGTAGGCAGCAGGGAAAGTGAATCAGTCGACATAGAGACATTGAAGGTTAGACAGGAGGGGGATGATTATAAAAGATAATCTGTAAGAGTAGACAGGAGGGAGTGGGATCAAGGGACCAATGTAAAAGGGTTGAGACTTAGTGAGAAGAGCCATCTCATTAGCAGAGACTGCAATAAAGGCGAAGATCATGGGGGATATTGTCAAGGGGTTTTGAGATACTGAAGATGGAAAAAGAGAAAGCTCATGGTGAATGGTCTCTGTTTCCTCAGTAATGTATGAGTTCAGATCCTCAGCTTAGAGAGTAGGGGGAAGGGTGATAGGGGATGTTTGAGAGGAGAAGGAAAGGTGTGAAATAGCTGCTGTGGGAGAGTAGGATAGGAAGTCAATTAGGGAAGAGTAAAGGGATTGATTTGATTCAGTGAAGGCCTATATGAAATTAGATAACAAATGTGTACCAGACCTAGTTAATTCTGTTGCATGACTCCCTCTAACTGTAGTTAGCAAGATATAAGTAGGAGCAGAGGAGTTAGTTGGTGGAAGGAGAATCCTGGGCAAGGTCTTGCAAAACAAAATAATAATAAAAAGTTACTGTTATATAGTATTAACAAGCTAGTTATTGTGATTGTTAATAATAATCACTATTGTTATTTTAATAAATGAAATTGCTATTTGCATAAGGACAGAAGCTGTCTGATTTATCTTCCCAAGTGCTTAGCCTAGGGCCTGGGACAGCCTGAGTGTTGAATAAATGGTTTATGAACTGAAAAATAATTTCAGTAGTAGCCTCACCAAAACGTTCCTGGCATTGATGTCCACAAGGGCTGAAGGCCAATGGCCTTTGAAACAAAATGACCAGTAGAGAGGCAAAGATTTCTTGGTATTTTATAGCTTCCAGATTTATACTCACTCATTCCCCAAAGGACTCATGGGACTTTACAGATTAACGCAAAGTGCAGAGGAGCAGTGAGACATTTACGCATAAAACAAAGCAAAGGAAACCTGAGAGACGAGCCAGAGAGACATTACTGCTATAGACCAGGTTTGAGCCCATCACACATCACTACACTTGGGTAACAAAATTGGCTCAAAGTTTTTTAGCTGCTAAGGTGGAAAAACATGGAGGCTTCTGTTATTTTCATTATCTGATGAAGGGGGAGCAGGCAAATTTATCTGTAGAAACAACGCTTTGCCTGGAACTAAACACAGGCAGAAATTTATCATATGGATTCCTGCATAAATGGTGCCAACTGACATTGTGGATGGAGGTGGTGCTCACTATTTCACAAAAGACACCAAAAGGGCTACCTCCAATATGAGAGGGAGTCAGAGAGGCATTTCATTATTGTTATCTACTGTGTACATGCAAACTATTGTTATTAATAACAAATAATGAATTATAGCTCAGTGGATATTTTTCAGGAGGATGGGAGAGGGGACTGAGATCATGTGGTCCAAGTACTGTTTTCTGATGCTCTAATTTAGCACAAAGACAGAACTATAACTAGGGTAGGGTAACTGGGCTTTGCCCCAGGGCGCCAAATTTAGAGGATGCCAATAGCATCTTTTGTCCTTCGGTAGCATAGAAACTACAGAACTCAACACATAGTTAGCAAGAATAATTAGTTTAAAGAGGAAGCTACCAGATGGTGGGCCCTTCCTTATCTCCCACAGGATGATGTTCCATATCTTCCCCTTCCCACACACTGAGGGCAAGTTTGCCCCAGGTGCAGTTTGTATTCAGGGCACAACATTTCCTAATTATGGCTCTGTTCAGTAATATAACTTAAAGAATCTAAATGAACATATGAAAGAAAAAAGCTTGTTAAGTAGTCCTGTGGCTATAGGAAATCCATTTGATTCCCAATCCAGGACTAACATCCCTATTTTATAGATTAAAAAAACTGATACTTAATCTGTTCATCCATCTAGTTTCAAGGGCTATGATGAATTTCAACTTAGTTAGAAAAAATTCTTTACAAAATCTGTAACTTGTGGGGTAGCTAGGTTGCGCAGTGAGTAGAGCACTGGCCCTCGAGTCAGGAGGACCTGAGTTCAAATCCAGCCTCAGGCCCTTGACATACTTACTAGCCATGTGACTTTGGGCAAGTAACTTAACCCCAATAAGCATGGCAAAAAAAACATCTATAACTTATACCAACATTAGGGTTACTATTACTGTTAGTAAAACAAACATATACATTATACTCCTTCTCACATGTCCTGTACAAGAGAGGAAGCATTACATGGTAGATGGTAGATGGAGCACTAGCCTCTGAGACAGGACAACCAAGGTTCTAGTCCTCCCTCTGGCATGTATTGCCTGTGTGACCCTGTTAAGTTATTTAACCTGTCAGTACCCCAAGAAACTCCTTAAGATTTAATTGCTGATCTGCTTTGGTAGAAGTTCCCCAACTGAGAGCTGACTACTCTGATGAAATCACAGATGTCAACTGAAAATATAGGATTATATTTAGAGATGGAAGGGACCTCAGAGACCAGAATCAGGAAGACTTGAGTTCAAATCTGGTCTAGACATTTACTTTTGGTAAGTCACTTAATCTCTATCTGTTTCAGTTTCCTTATCTGCCGAATGGGGATAATAATAGCACAGACCGCCCAGGGTTGTGAGGATGAATGAGATAATATTTGTAAAGCACTTTGCTCATATTAAAATCCTATGTAAATGCTGGCAATTACAACAACAACAGCAACTACTACTACTATTACTATTACTACTACTACTACTACTATTATTACTATTACTACTACTACTACTACTACTATTACTATTACTACTACTATTACTACTACTACTACTGCTACTGCTACTGCTACTACTACTACTACTACTATTACTATTACTACCACTGCTACTATTACTATTACTACTACTACTATTACTATTATTACTATTACTACCACTACTACTACTACTATTACTACTACTATTACTATTACTACTGCTACTACTACTACTACTACTACTATTACTATTACTACTACTACTACTACTATTACCTTTACTACTACTACTACTACTATTACTATTACTACTACTACTACTACTATCACTATTACTACTA
>CM053595.1:59310605-59326943 GCA_028646575.1 Pseudocheirus occidentalis
CAGATTGTGGGAGGGGTCTTACAGTGTGATCAATGTTCTGGGCTGGGGGGTAGGGACAAAAAGGGGAGAAAATTTGTAACTCAAAACCTGTGGAAATGAATGATGTAACCAAGAAAATAAATTAAAATTTAAAAAAAAAAGAAACTACTTTTTATGCCATATCTTGCATAATTTCCATTCATATATGTTACATCCCAGCCAAAGTTATTCATAACACTTTGTCTAGGCCTCCTGCACTTATCTCATTCCTTCTCATGGCATCATTATTTGGGTATATTCTTACACATACACACATACACATGTGTACACACTCCATTAGATTGTTAATTCCTCAAAGATCAAGATCTATATCATACCCATCCTCCAGAGGGGGAAACCAAACTTTGCACATAGTAAGTACCTAATAAATGTTTAATTGAATGGAATCACCTCTCCCTCTGCCCTCTTCTGCTACCTTTCTAGACAATCTGCAATATTCCTGTACCACAATGGCACGTATCCTTCCTGGTTGCTTGGAAACTCCACTCACTTATATCCTTTCTGTAATGACTGGCTTTTCACAGGAACAGAGATTTAGAACTAGAAGGGAACTTGGAACACCATGTAGTCCAACCCTTCATTTTATAGATGCAGTCCTGAAGTCAAGAGAGGTTATAAAGTGAATTGCCCACAGTCATGCTGGTAAACTCAGGAACAGAGGTGGAATTTGAACCCAGATCCTTTGACTCCAAATACCAGTATCCTAGAACTCTAGAGAAATTACCTGGTTTAATCACACACCCAGTGCATGAATCCTTTATCTGGCATCCAGTGATCCTCCAAAATAGTTCCTGGCATGTGTGCACTGGGGTGCGTTGGCAAGAACTCTTTAAAGAAGTCTCCAAGTGTCCCCAAGGCTGGCAGCAGCTTAGGTCACCCCAAGTCAGCTAAGGGTAGGGACTCTGTTGGGAGGTCTCCACTTTGTCTGGTTACCTGCCAGTGCCCAATTTCATCGCACCCACTATGAAGCCAGATGACATATTCCTGGCATTCTTGAAACTCTCCTCAGTCTGCCTACCACCCATCATTGCTCATTCTGCCACTTTCCAGGGATGCCTGGACAGTTCTTACTGAAGCATAATTTATAATTGTAGCAACACCCATCCCTCTGCTGACTCTGAAGAAATTCTTTGAGCACATAACTGGTTTGGGGGGAGGGCAAGAGGGGGCACCCTTATAATCACAATCCATCATCCAGTCTTCTGTACCCCAGCTCAATTTTGCTAACAAAGCATGAATTTGGCAAGTACATTGCCTGGGGGAGGAGACTGGGGAAAAGAAGATGACACTTCCATCCAAAATGAGTTCATAACAATTCCCAAGGTCATACATAGCATTATAGGTTCAGAAGTAGAAGGGATCTTAGAAGCCCTCTAGTCCAATTCAATTGTTTTACAGATGAGAATACTGAGTCGCAGAGAGGATATGTGCTTCACCCCTCAGTCACAAAGAGAGTAAATAAGAGAAGCAGGGTATAAACTCAGGTCCTGACTCCCAACCCAGGGTTCTTTAGCCCGCACTACTATACCAGCCTAGGTAATCTTTACTTACTATAGAGATGGTGGGGTTTGGGTTATTTTTTGTTTGTTTGACTTGTTTGGTTGGTTGGCTTTTTACCAGACCTTTGATTTCATCTGTATAGGGAGTTACAGAGAAGAAACTTCCTCTACCAAGGCAGATCAGGACCTGCTCTGAAGCAGTCTGAGAGAGCTGTCTAGGATACTGAAAGCTTATGTGACTTGCCCAGGATCATGAGCTAGTGTATGTCAAAGGCAGAACTTGAATCCAGGTCTTCTCAACTCTGAGGCTAACTATCTACCATGCCATAATGTCTCTTGCAATTGATGAAAAGAGATAATGGGCCTGGCTAGATAAGAGAAACAGGGTTTTGTTTACTAAATATAATGAGTCTTAGCCTTTAATTCCACCTTCATGACCCCTGGACATCTAGGCAAAGCTATTCATTCATTTATTCATTCATTCCTTTAACAGGCAATAAGAGTTACATGACAGTAGTTCATGAAAGAAGTTAGAGTTGAAGATATAAATTTCCACACCATCCTTACAAAGGTGATGGCTAAATTTGTGGAAGTAAATGAGGTCATGGAGGAAGAGGACACGGAGTAAAAAGAAGAAAGGACTGAGAAACGGTCCTTGGAGGACCAACATTTAAGGAATAGAAGGAGAACAAAGAGAGGAGAAACCAGAAAGGCAGAAGGACCCAGGAGAGTATAAGGCCATGGGAACCAAGAAATGGGTAGGGGAGGGAGTGGGCCTTCCACTGCCAAACAGAGCACTGAACTCAAGGAAGAAATGGACTAAAGAAAAGACCATTGTATTTGTCTACAAGGAGTCCACTGAAGACCTGGGAATAACAATTTCTGTGACGGAGGCAGAGCTGGAAGCCAGAATGCAAAGCTTAGACTTATCTTCTCTCTTCGAAAGGCTTTTTTCTATCTTGGCCATGTTCACACACTGAATGCTCCAAATTAGCAAAAGTGACCACAACTTGATTTGTACAATAGAAAGCATGAGTATGTGGTCCTGGAAAGGTCTAATCTCCTATCAGAAATTGGTTCTTGTTGTTTAGGTTTCAGACTAAGCCTCATTTGAGTCTGATTTGCATGAAGGTGCTCACTAGGTCTTATCACTCAATAAGGGTTAATCAATGACCTAGAAATTCCAAGTAAACAGAGCAGGAAAATTATCCAGAAGTTAAAATTACCCTCCTTCATCCCAAGTGCTGGCCACTAGAACCTCCAAGAACATCTCCCATTGGCCAAGCTGGGCCCTCTGCTTCAGACTCTCCAATCCAATCCAATCCAATCCAACAAGTACTTATGAAGAACTTAATATTTTCTAGGAACTGTACTAGACTCAGGGGACAGAAATACAAAATGCAAAGTCCCTGTCTTCAAGGAATTTATATTCTACTGGAAGATGCAACATGTAAATAGAAAGGATAATTTGAAGAGGAAGAAGGGAACGTTGATAATGAATGGGATCGGGGAAGGTTTCTTAAAGAAGGTAAAACCTGAGCTAAGCCTTGAAGGAAGCTAGGGTCTGAGACAGAGACAAAGAGGGAATGCAGGGGATTTGGGGACCACCTGTACAGATGCAAGATACTGAATACCAAGTTTATGAATACCAAGTTTGGGTAACAACAAGAGGTCAGTTTGACTGGACCGTGGAGTTTCTGAAAGGGTATGACATGCAATAAGTGTAGAAAGTATACTGAACTGGACTGTGAAGGGTTAAATGACCTGGTCAAGGGTGTACAGGGACTCAGGATAATTCTTGATAGGCAGGCTGTGTTTATAGTCAAAAGCATATAACTTCAGCAGAGTAATATAGGAGCTAAAAGTTTTAAAAAATCCCCAAAGTAATCAACACCAGACCATGCCTCCTCCTCTTTCAAATTTCTGAGCAAGCTGAACTTCTTGGAAGGGATCATAGGATTTAAAGCTGGAAGGGGCCTCAATGTAGGCTTAGAGAGGCTGTGACTGGCTCAAGGTAGTAAGCAGCAGAAGTGGGAGCCAAACCCAAGTTTCATGACTTCAAATTTAGTGTTCTTCCTCTCATTCCTTTTGTTGTCTATTCTTATCTTCCAGGGTACCTGGCCCAGGTTTCTCCAAGCAGTAGATGCTTGATAAATGCTTACTTCTTCTCTTACCCCAAACAAGCTGTTTTGGGAAGTTATTTTGGACCCACATAATGAATATCATGCTACTGTTCTGTCCATTAAGGATTCATTCATTCTGATAAGAGAAAGGGGGTAGAGGTGTGATAAAAGGGAGACAAGATTAAGGGAAGCAGTAGTTAGAAGCAAAACAGACAAGGAAGAATAGGATAAAAAGAGAGAGAAATAATAGAAGAAAATGGAATGGAGGGAAATACATAGTAATCATAACTGTAAATGCGAATAGGATTAGCTCAACCATAAAATAAAAGCAGATAGAAGAATGGATTAGAAACTAGAATCCAACAATATGCTGCTTATAAGAGACATACTTGAAGCAGAAAGACACACATGGAGTTAAAATAAAGGGCTGGAGTAGAATCTATTATGCTTCAGCTGAAATAAAAAAGGTAGGTATAGCAATCACAATCTTAGACAAAGCAAAAACAGAAGTAGACCTTAACTAAAAGAGATAATCAAGAAAAGTACATTTTGCTAAAACGTACCACAGAAAATGAGGTAAGATCAAAAATTTTTACAATAATTTTCTCTGATAAAAGGTCTTATTTCTCAAATATATACCAAGTATAGAAGTGAGTCAAATTTATAAAAATAAGAGCCATTCCCTAATTGATAATTAATAAACGGCCAAAGGATATAAGAAATCAAAGCTGTCTATAATCATGTGAAAAGAATGCTCTAAATCACTGTTGATTAGGGAAAGGCAAATTAAAACAACTCTCAGGAACCATCTCACACCTCTCAGAGATAACAAATGTTGGAGGGGATGAGGGAAAGACAGGTACACTAATGAACTGCTGGTGGGGTAATGAATCGGTCTAATCATTATAGAGAACCATTTTGAACTAGGCCCAAAGAGCTATAAAACTGTATATGCCCTTGCAAATTCTGTAATACTAGATCTGTACCCCAAATAGATCAAAGAAAAATAAAAAAAACCTATATGTACAGAAATGTTTATAGCAGCTTTTTTGTGGTAGCAAAGAATTGTAAATTGAGAAGACACTCCTCAATTGGGGAATGGCCAACTAAGTTGTGGCATATGATAGGTGATGGGATTCTACTGCCCTATGAGAAACAATGAGGAGTGTAGTTTTAGAAAATATGGTAAGATCTATATGAACTGATGCAAAAATGACATGAGAAGAACCAGGAGATCACTGTGCATGGTAACAACAATGTTGCAATGATGATCAGCAGTAAAAGACTTGGCTACTTTGATAAAACAATGATCCAAGACAATTCCAAGTATTCATGAGGAACAATTGCTGTCTATCTCCAATAAGAAAATTGATGAAGTTTAGATTGAAGTATTATTTTCTCACTTTATTTTTCTTACTTTTCTTTGAAATACAGCTAATATGGAAATGCTTTACTTGATTTCACATGTATAATTATCATATTGCTTGCCTTCTTGGTGATTGGGGAAGGGGTGGGAGGAAGGGAGATAATTTGAAATTCAAAATTTAAACAGAAAAGAATGTTTTAAATAAATAGCATATTTATAATAAACAATTTATAAATGTAAAAATAAATAATAAATCTATTGTAATTTTAAAAGATTATAAAAATAATGTATTAGTTCTGTATTGATTTAATAATCTCATCATATAAACCTGAATTGCTAGTATGGAAAGACAAAGTTTTATAGTGATACTTCCTTAAGAATTGGCTGGTAATATTGTAAGTCACTGATTTCCCCAGCGATCTGGCAATGAAACAATGCCGGCAATTTGTCTTTTGGACCCCTTCCAGAAAGCTCTTTCTCCAGGTAGGCATAGGATGTAGGTTTCTTTATAGCATCCAGTCCAATTAAGTATTGCCTTTTCACCCCACTCATCCCTAGTTTATCAACACATATGCAGTACTCCTTTCCTCAAGCTAGGAGAACTCTCAGTTGTTCTCACCTTTAGGAAGGATTTGTTACAATGTTATTTTGCTGTTTGCTTTTCACAAATGTTTGCCCCCAACCCCACTGGCAACAATAAATACCATACAAACAGATAGACCAAGAAAAACATCAGTTCTAATCATCTCAACCACAGTGGAAAATATAATACAATATGTTTTAAGAGGGGTAGCTACGTGATGCAGTAGGCTTGGAGTCAGACGCATCTGTGTGAGTTCAAATCTAGCCTCAGATACTTACTAGCTATGAGATCTTTGGCAAGTCATTTAACCCTGTTTGCCTCAGTTTCTCATCTATAAAATGAGCTGATGAGGGAAAAGGCAAACCACTCCAGTGTCTATGCCAAGAAAACCCCAACTGGGGTCATGAACAATTGGACACGAAAAAATGACACAACAAAATGTCTTAAGAACTTAATTGTAGGCAGAGCACTGTGCTCAATTCTATGCAAGACTTGGCATTTAGATAAGAAAGTCCCTGCCCTCATGCAGCTCAGGCTAATAGGGGAATAAGACACAAACCCAAATAACCAGAAGTCATGGTAAGTGCCTTAGAGAGTTATAAGATAAAGTGCTTTGTTGAGTCTAAGAGGGGAGGTCATTACCAATGCAGGAAAGTCCCCACTGGAAGTCCAGGAAGACTCCCTAGAGGAGGTTAATGGCCTTAATTTAATCAACAACTAAGAGAAAGCTAAAGGGAACAACGTCTGACTGCTTCTAACTGTACTTTCCCCAGTGAGCTACAAGCCTGAGGAGATCTCCACAGGCAACAGCAGGACAAAGCAGGTCAGACAGGACCCAGAAACTTCAACAGACTGAGAGGGACCCAGAGCCCCAGGCAGGTGATTACTATAATATCAAAGTAGTGGGGAAAATTTCATATGAACCAGCACAGAGTAAAGTGAGCAGAAGCAGAAGAATAATAGATACAACGGCAATAATAAGGTAAATATTCAAAACACCAAAAGCAAGTCTGAGTGACTGCAATAACTATTCTTGTTCTTGGAGAATACATAATGAAACGATCTCTTCTTCTCTAAGCAGAGAAGTGGGAGACTGCAGAAGTGGGAAGTCATATGCATTGTCAGATGAGGTCACTATCAATTGTTTTTCCTTTATTACAAGGGATGGTTCAAATTGCAGTGGGAGATGAATGAAAGTAGGAATAACTTCAATGTGGAAATAAAAGGATATGTGTGTGTTTGTTTGTTCTTTTCATTGGAATATTAGAAATGATAAAGGGAATGTTTCAGAGAAACCTGAGAAGGTTTGTATAAACTGATACAGAGTGAAGTAAGTAGAATCAGGGGAAACAAAGTCTACAACAATAACATTGTAAAACCTTAAGACTTAGGAACTGATCAACACAATGATCAATCATGATTCCAGTGAATTGACTATGAAGCACATTGCCTACCTCCTCAGACTAAATATAGAGAACAGCGGTTCTCAACCTGTGGGTCCCAATCCCTTTGGACATATTTCTGATGGTCTTAGGAGCCGAGACACCACTCCTCTATCCACCTCCAGGTGGTTCTGCCTACATGCAGATATGCCCACATAGGAGTATTAAAGGGTCACGGCATTAGGAAGTTTAAGAACCCCTGATATAGAGTAAGAGACATATTTTTTTGGTACATGGTCAATGAGGGTATTTGTTTTATTTGATTACATATAATGGTTGCAGAGATTTTCTTATTATTTTATTTTCCTACTGGGAAGGAGAGGTTGAAAGAAGAGAAAAAAGTTGTTAAATTTTTTTAAACTAATTTTAAAAACAAAATCAAGAAGTTGTTGTCACCCTCCTACCTCCTCCATTCTATCAATCAACAAAAATTAATTGAGCACCTACTCTATGCCAGGCACTGTGATAGAAAATGAGGATACAAAAAGAATAAAATCATCCCTGCTCTCAAAGAACTTACTTCAATTGGGAGGAGACAACAAATAAATACATAAGTAGATAATAATAATAATTATAATAATATCTACCATTTATATGTACTTTAATGTTTGCAGATCACTTTACAACTACTGTCTCTTTTGATCATCATGATGGCTCTGGGAGGTAGGTACTCTTATTATTCCCATTTTACAGATAAACAAACAGAGGCTGAGAGAGGTTAAGCTAATTGCACAGAGCCACACAACCCATGGGCATCTAAGGCCAAATTTGAACTCAGGTCTTTCTGACTCCACTCCTATACTCTATCCATTCTTCTACCTTAGAGTCTTTTAAATATAAATATAATAAACACAAAATGAGAACAAGGTATTTAGGAAGGTACTAGCAGTTGAAGGAATTTTCATACAGAAAGAAGATGGCACTTGATCTGTGTCTTTTAGGAAGTGAGAGATTCTCTGAGGTGGAGGTAAAGAGGGAGTGTGTATCAGGCATGGAAACAAGTACAAAGGGAAGGGGGAAGGGAAGTTGGAGTGGCATAGATAAGGTCAATGCAACTGAACAAAAGAATACGAGAAAAGGAGTAATGTACAAATTAAAACAGAATTTTTTTTTTTTTTGCTTTTTGGAGGGCAATTTTGGGGTTAAGCGACTTGCCCAAGGTCACACGGCTAGTTTTTGTGTTAAGTGTCTGAGGCCGGATTTGAACTCAGGTACTCCTGACTCCAGGGCCAGTGCTCTACTCACTGCACCACCTAGCTGCCCCTAAAACAGAAATTTAGATCAAGGTCAGATTGGGAAGGGCTTTAAAAGCAAAAGAAAAGTGTTGATAAATTTTATTCCAGAAGCAATAGGGAGCCACAGAAGTTTATAAAGATAAAAACAAAACAATCCCTGACCTAGAAGAGTTTACAGTCTATTGGAAGGAGAAACAACACAAACACAAAGCAGGTGAGTACTACCTCTGTACACACACACATACATATACACAGAGTAATTTCAAGAGGTAGACAGTGCAAATAACTAATTACATATTATAATAATAATTACATCAGTAATGATGATATGTAGAAGGTAGTGCTTAAACTGTGCTTCTGAGGAATTTAAAAATCCTCCAAGGTAGAGGTAAAGAGGGAGTATGTTACAGATATGGAGGAGGTGGGAGATGGGCTATTTTTTATAGAGAACAACTGGGAGGTTAGATTGGTTGCAAGAGTGCATGGTGAGTACATAAAGGGCAGTAATATGAAATAAGACCAGACAGATAAATGAAAAAAATTTTGTAGACTTTAAATTTCATACCAAGAGCTTTGTATTTTACCTTAGAGACAATTGAGGGCCATTGTTCCTTCTTGAGTAGGGAAGTAATATGGTGAGATCCATGCTTTGGGAGTATCTGCTTGTTAGCTGTATGGAAGACTGAGTAGAAAGGGGGAAAAATGGAGGCATGGTCAATCAAACAGCTGTGCAGTGCTCCTAATGAGAGGTAATAAGGGTCTTGAAATAGGGTGGAAAGGATACAGGTGCAATTGTGAGGAGGCAGTGACAAGACTTGGTACCTGATTGGATACAGGGGATGGGAAATTTAAAACATTATATAGATGTGAGTTATTGTGTTTTGAATGAAACATAAGAGATTCAGGCTGTCTAGGTGATGGCAAAATAACTAAAAAAATCATTCAGACAGAGTGATGAATGTCACATAGGCCAAACAAATGATTCACTGACTGAATTTTTCATAGCATAACATGGACACAGCTGAGTCAATTCCTTTTCTTTTGAAAGACAGTATCATCTATGCATGGTGTGGGGATTAGTGAGGGATATGCTGGTAGCCATAAAAATATAAGAGGTTCCTGCTTTTAAGGAGTTTACAATCTCATTGGGGATCTGTGATGAAACTGTCAAATAACCAAGCAAAACAGTATATGAGTAAAGGTAAAAGCTAAGGGTACGTACAGGTAACAAGCTCACTGGACTGGAAGACAGAGCAAGATCCAGAACCCAGGTCTCCTGCTCCTAATGCACTGCATGACCTTGAGCAAATCCCTTTGCCTCTCTGTGCCTCGGTTTCCTCCTCTGTTCAATGAGGGGATCACTACGATCCCACGTACTTTTAACATTCTAGGACCTTGTAATTCTAATCACCCTGAAACATCCTTCTGGCCTGGTGGTGCCCCGGCCCCACAGGTGAGTTTGGCCCCAGACATCACCACCATGCAATGCAGGTACCATTCCCGGCTTGTCCCCCTGCCCAGTCCACTCCTTGCTTTCTAGCTGCCTTTTATGTATGTGCTGTTTTCACCTATCACAATAGAAGTTCCTTGAGGGCATCTTTCTTATTACAGCTAGGTGGTGTAGTAGGTGGAGAGTCAGGCCTAGAGGCAGGAAGACTCCTCTTCCTGAGTTCAAATCTGGCCTCAGATGCTTACTAGTTGTGTGATTCTGGGCACGTCCTTTTACCCTGTTTACCTCAGTTTCCTCAATCTCTAAAATGAACCTGAGAACAACATGGCAAAACACTCCAGGATCTTTGCCAAGAAGACCCCAAGAGGGATTACAAAGAGTCAGGCATAACTGAAACAAGTGAATAACAACAAAGTCCCCAGCCCTTAGCACAGTGCCTGGCACATAATAAGGATTTAACAAATGCTCATTAACAAGCTGACTAATCAGCTACACACCTTGGTCAGTGAGAAGTGAGAAACCCATAGGGGCAACTCCTGGTCATCACCACGGCAGCATATCTTTCCATTCAGAGAAGTAATCACAGGTATGGGATTGAGGGTCATTCGATATTTTATTTGTAAATTGTTTATTTCTGTGGGAAAATGTGTTTTGGATTCCAGTACTATAAAGGATATTTGTAGCTTCCTTAGTCAGTCCATAAAAGTCTACTTATCCTAAATGCAGTTTAAATTTTCCATGTAGATCAGTGGTTCTCAACCTCCCTAATGCTGTGACCCTTTAATACAGTTCCTCATGTTGTGGTGACCCTCCAACCATACAATTATTTTTGTTGCTACTTCATAACTGTAATTTTGCTACTGTTATGAATCGTAATGTAAATATCTGATATGCAGGATGTATTTTCATTGTTACAAATTGAACACAACCCACAGGTGGAGAACCACTGAAGTAGCTTGATTGTTCCATGATCTGATAAAGCGTCAGCATCAAGGGAGGCATCAACAAGGACAACTAAACTCATCACAACTTTCTCTTCTTGACATTCAGAATGTCCTACAAGAAGTCTAAATAAAGTCAATGTGACAAAATGAAGAGTACCAATATTACATTGGAAATCCCAAGTTCAAATTCTCCTTGCTACCATATACCCAGGAATAAAAGAAGAGGGACTGAAGGTGTCAGGGTGACTGTCAGTCAGTCAGTGAGTCAGTAAATAAGAATTTGTCAATCACTCGAGGCAGCTAGGTAGAGCAAATGATAGAACAGGAGAGCTGGAATGAGGAAGATCTGAGTTCCAATCCAGCCTCAATCACTTATTAGCCATGTTATCCTGAACAATTCACTTAGCCTCTTTTTTGCCTCAGTTTCCTCATCTGTAAAATTAGAATAATAGCACTTACCTCCCAAGAGATGGCAGTTAGGCAGTGCAGTGAATGGAGCTCTGGGCCTAGAGTCAAGAAGACCTGAGTTCAAATCTGCCCTCAGACATTTGCTAGCTGGGTGATCTTGGGCAAATCACTTTAACCCTCTTTGCCTCAGTTTCCTCATCTGTAAAATGGGCTGAAGAAGGAAATTGCAAAGCACTCCAGTATCTTTGCCAAGAAAACCCCCAAATGAGTTCATGAAGAGCCACACAGGATTGAAACAACTCACCACCAACAACCACCTCCCAGAGTTGTTGTGAGGATCGGGTAAAATGACACTTAGCCCAGTGCTTCACACATAATGTTAGTTGTTTATTGTTGTTACTTTTATTATTATTCTCACACTATGTTCCACACCTTGTACTAAGCACTGAGTATACAGAGGAAAGACAAAAACACCATCCAGTCCTTTAAGGAATTCATAGCCTAATGGAGGACTTTACATGCAGACAAATATATGCAAACAAGATATAGACCAGGTGCACACAAGACACATAGGGTGCATACAGGGTAAATGGGGAGTCATCTCAAAGAGAAGGCAGTAGCAGCGGGGGACAAGACCAAGAAAGGCCTCCTCTAAAAGGGCGACTTCAGCTGAGTTTTGAAGGAAGCCAGAATGTGGAAGTGAGGAGGGAGGATGGTGCAAGCCTGGAAAATGGCCAGTGAAGAGGCACTGAGTTGAGGGGTTGGGGCATCACCTGTGAAAGACAAAAAGAAGGAAGACATCACTGGATCATAAGCATGTGGAGTGAAATAAAGCATAAGACTGGAAAGGTAGGAAGGACTTTAAATGCTAAACAGAGCATTTTACATTGGATCCTGGAGGTAAGAGGGTTTATTGAGGTAGAGAGAGGGCCAGGAGGGTGGGGAGACTAACACGATCAGACCTGCTGAATGGTGGATGAATCAACATGAGGAGACACTTGAGGCAAGGAGACTAACCAGAAAGCTATTTCCATAGCCCAAACCTGGGGCAGCTAGGTGGCTAAATGGACAGAGCACTGGGCCCAGAGTTGGGAAGACCTCCATTCAAATCTGGCCTTAGACACTCACTAGCTACATGACCCTGGGCACATCACTTAACCTTTGTTTGCCTCAATCCCCTGGAGAAGGAAATGGCAAACCCCTCCAGTATCTTTGCCAAGAAAACTCCACACAGGGTCACAAAGACTCAGACATGACAATGACTCAACAGTAAGGTTATAAGAGCCTGAACCAGAGTAATGGTTCTGTGATGCTTTGTGATAAAGTTGTAAAAGAGATATGATGAAGGTAGAAGCAGTAAGGCTTGGTAACAGATTGGATATGTGAGGCAGGGCAAGAGAAAAGCAGATGATAACACTGAGATTATGTACTGGAGTGACATAGGTTGGTGGCGCCCTTGATAGTGACAAAAAAAATTTTTTTAGACAAAGGGAGGATTTGGGCGGGAAGATAAGGAGTTTTGTTTTAGACATGTTGAGTTTGAGAGGCCTATTGGCCATCCAGTTAAGTATACCCAAAAGGCAGGTGGCAGTGTGGCACTGGAGTTTAAGACAAAGTAGGGCTGGATATATAGATCTGGGAATCCTTCACATAGAGATGATAATTCACAAATCCTATCCAACAGATAAATTACCCTGACTTCCTGATTGTGGTAAGACATATTATCATTCATACAGGTCATACTATAGAAGTGGTATTAAAGACATAAAGAGTATATATAATCAGAAAAAGGAGATAGGTCAGTCATTTAACAAGTGTTGACTAACAAATAGACACAATAAGTCAGGTAGGTAAAATTGGGGATAGTATGTTAGACTCAATCAGGAAGACCTAAGGTATGGTTTTTTTTTCAATTTAAAAAAAATTGACATTTAAAGTTTTGAATTCCAAATTCTATCCCTCTCTCCTTTCCTCTTCTACCCCCGCCCCAAGACGGTAAGCAATCAGATATAGGTTATACATGTGCAATTATGTAAAAACATTTCCATATTAGTCATTTTGTACAAGAAGACTCAAATAAAAGAAAAAAATGAAAGTAAAAAAATAGCATGCTTCAGTCTGGATTTAATCAATATCAGTCCTCTTTCTGGAGGCAGATAGTATGTTTTATCATTAGTCCTTTGGTACTATTTTGGATCATTGTATTGCTGAGAATAGCTAAGTCATTCACAGTTCTTCATCAAACAGTGTTGCTGTTACTGTGTACAATGTTCTGCTGGCTCTGTTCACTTCACTATGCAGCAATTCATATAAGCTTTCCCAGGGTTTTCTGAAATCATCCTGCTTGTCATTTCTTATAGCACAATAATACTTCATTACAATCATATACCACAATTTGTTCAGTCATTTCCCAACTGATGGGCATCTCTTGGATTTCCAATGTTTAGTCACCACAAAACTAGCTGCTATAAATATTTTTGTACAAATAGGTAATTTTCCCTTTTTGAGATATCCTTAAGATATGGACCTAGCAGTAGTACTGTTGGATCAAGGAGTATGCACAGTTTTATAGCCCTTTGGGCATAGTCAGGAAGGTCTCAGTTTAAAACCTGCCTCAGACACTTATTAGTTGTAGGATATTGGGCAAGTCACTTAATGTTTCGCAGGCTCAGTTTCCTCATCTACAAATTGGGAAAAAAAAACAAAGTTATCTGCTTCACAGGGTTATTTCAAGGATAAAATGAAGTACTATGTTAAGATATATATGTGTATATCTATGCATACACATATATGTGTGTGTGTATATATATATATATATATATATATATATAAAACATTTTTTAAAAGTTAGCTATTATTGAAATGTAATTTTTTTTATTTGTTCATAGCTGTGGTTTCAGTGTGGAAAGTTTCTGGTAGAAACCTTCTTCTACTGGTGCTGATTGGCAACTCCTCTGAAATTTGTTATCTTAAAGAGTTGCCTGGAAGCACCAAGACATTAAATGACTTGTTTAGAATAACACAGTTTGTGTCAGAGAGGATACAAAAAGAATCAAAGTAAGGCTTCCAAGTATACTGGCTTACTAGTTTATGAAAACACTCAAAAAAAGAGTCATATTCAATGAAAAGTCTGAGTTGTTATAATCTGCACCAGCTGAAGGAATACACACAATAATAAACTTTTTAAAATCCATTAAACTACTGAAATAAATGTAGACTGTGGCCCTCTCTTCAACTACACTGAGGTTCATAGCACTATTGAGGTAAATATAGTTAAAATCTTAACTCCGAGCCCCCATTAGTGTATCTCCAAACCTGATGCAAATACAAAGCAAAAGACATTTAATTAATATGAGGCAAATAGCAAGGAATTGAATTAGACAGAAAGCTAAACACCTATAACCAGCTGTTTATCCCTCCTACACTTGTAAGAGAATGTGAGTCAAGTCTCTCTTTGCTACCCTATGTCAAGGACACAGTCCAGGGAGAATCATCCCAAAACAATCTCTACTGGCTCACACCTCTCTCTAAATTAGTATGACAGCTAGTGAATGTTGTCTTATCAAATAGCAGAACTACAGAACATTAATCTACAGGTATCTTTCCTTTTTTGGCAAATTTTATGCCATCCTAGTTTTCATAGTCTTTGTCCATGCTGTCAGCAATGTGCAAATCTCACTGATACCGTCTTTTGAGTCCCTTAGTCTACCTGCCACATACGTGCTTAACCAGTCCTATATCTCAACCTTGTAAGTTTACCATCCTCCTTTTAAATTTCACACACTAGGAGCATACCTACATAAACAGACTTCATTCTAGGTGATGCCACACAGCAAAGCTATTGCACAATCCTGTAAATGTATTCCAAAGAAAATATGACATCTATTCAAGAACATCAACCCACTCTTCTATGTGGATAACCCGAATGCTCCTCTTTCAAACTGACTCAACAGTTCTACAAATACTTATTTTAATATTTAAGTATAAAAACATTTTGCTAGTTACCAGAGATTCAAAGATGAAAACTTCATCATTTATATCCTCAAGGAGTTTGAAGTCTATTGAAATGTTAACACACATACACACACACGAATATATTACAAAACAGAATGCTATGAAGGCAAAGGAGACATACATAATTATAGGAAATTTTGAGGAGAGAGAAAATACGTTCAGTTGGAACATCAGAAAAGGTTTTGGGACATGAGGGGAAATGGCACCTGTGCTGAACATGGAAAGAAGAGACAGTCTTTAATAAGTAGAAATGGGGCAGAAGTGCATTGTAGAATAGGTGTAGCTTGATGTGAATATATGTAGTTAGGAGAGAGTAAATCAAATTTGGGAAAGAGCAAACTATCAAGTTTAATTGAAGGTTGACATATATAAAGGGAAGCAATGTGAAATTAGCCACAGAGGTTCTTCTTTTAAATTTTAATTTATTTTCTTGGTTACATCATTCATTTCTACAAGGTTTTGAGTTACAAATTTTCTCCCCTTTTTGCCCCTACCCCCCAGCTCAGAACATTGATCCCACTGTAAGGCCCCTCCCACAATCTGTTCCCTTTTATGCCCTCCTCCAACACCCCTCTAGCTTTCTAGCAAGGCAGGTAGGGGCTCCCTGCCCCCATCCCTGTATGTATTATTTCCCAGTTGCATTTGATTGTACAGCTTTAAATACTAGATTCTTGCAATTCCTTCCCTGTCACTCACTCCCACTGGGAGGAGGAGCAATTCAATACAGGCTGTACCTGGGTAATTACACAGGACATCTCCATGGTGGGCAAATTGTGAGAGGTTAATTGTATGTCCCTCCTTCCTATCCTGCACTCACCCCTTGTTTTGTTCTCTACCCTGTCCCTGTCCCTTTACTGAGATTTGTGCTTCCCGAACCCCTCCCCCTACCCCGCCTTTCCCTCCATCACCCCTCTCTAATACCCCTCCCCCCTATTCTCCTGTGTGGCAAGATACTCAGTTTAGAGTTTATGTCATTCCTTCCCCAAGCCAAATTCAATGAGAGTAAATGAAAGTAAAGTTGTAACCGTTATCCCTTGCCTCTTTTTTATGGGATGATTAACCCCATTTTGTCTCTCCCTGTCTCCTCTCATTCAAGTCCTCTCCCACTTCAAAATTTCACATTTTGAAGTATCATCTCTTCCTAATTAATTGATCCTGAACCCTCTATGTACACATATATACCCATGCTCAGATATGTATTCATACACATATATACCCTCCTATATAGACATATG
>CM053595.1:59327443-59342114 GCA_028646575.1 Pseudocheirus occidentalis
GAGCAAGACGGGGAGAAAATGTGTAATTCAAAAAATGTAATGAAAATGAATAATGTAAACAAGAAAACAAATAAAAACTAAATTTAAAAAAAATAAAAAGAAAAAAAGAAAAATTTAAAAAAAAAAAGAAAAGAAGATCTAAGAACCTGTACTAGCAGCTGCCCTAGGTATGCTAAGGTGCTTGCTGATACAGAGTTCATGTCCCTTCTTTACAGAAAAAAATCCTACTTATTCATAGCCCCAGATGTTCAGTGGTCCTCCTTTTCTTCCCTTCTTTTTTGTTACATTCATTCTTCTATCTTCCATCATAACGTATGTTGGGATTCCCCTCCGCATTTTTAGAATCTTCCTATTCTGGGAATTTTCTTGGTTGAACTATTTCCATTTTTTCTCAAGGATCATTGGATTCTCTCTGGCAACCTAGAGAGTAGAGAGGTACTCTTCCAACACTTTCACTTTGACCAATCAGGCAGACAATCAACAAGAATTTATTAAGTGTCAATTGCATGGCAGAAGCTGCACTTGGGGATGCAAATACAAAAACGAGACAGTTCTCCTTCCCTCAAGAAGTTTATGTTCTATCTGGAGGCTATAACATAATCAAAGATGAGTAGATACAAGATTCATATACAATAAATACAATAAATTGGGACATACTAACCAGGGACATAAGGAAAGGCCTCTTAAAGCCAAAGGTAAGGAGAAAAGGAATTCTAGGCATGAAAGATAGCCTGTACAAAGACATGGAGGTGAGAAATAGCACCTCCTAATGGAAACAAAAACTATCCTTAACTATGTTCTGTTCAAGTAGAGCAAGTAAAAAATCAAATTAGTAGCAAGATTTTATTTAAATCGAATTATGTTACTTTTCTCTTCTCTTCCTGCTATTTCACTCGAGACATCATCTCAAGACCTTATTGGCCACAGTGTCTTTTTCCCTCAGACATTTCTGGATCATGACTCTGTCTGAGGAAGCAGAATGGTTCAGGTGATAGAGCACTAAGTCTGCAGTCACAGAACTTGAGTTTAAATATGTGACGTACTACCCATACGCCTTTTGCAAAATCACTCAAACTCCCTGAGCCTCAGTTTCTTCATCTCTAAAATGAGGTTAGACAGACAAGACAGTCTATAAGATCTTTGCCATATCTATATTGTGGCCCTATGATCTTTTGTAGATCTAATCTATGGCACTATAACCCAAGATATTAGTTATTTGTCCCAGATTTGTGTCATCTAAAGACTGAATAAAGATGTCATTTACAGCTTCATCCAGGACATTGATAAAATGTATTTTACAGCACAGGGCCAAAGAGATGCATGACTGGGTTGGTTATAATGAGAGCAAGAGACAACAGACAGACAGAAAGACAACAGGTTCAGTGGTTTTCTATGCAATATCAAAAAGATCTAGGGAAAGCTCCAGTACATGTCAGCTTTGATAAATTGGACCTACATCATTGGAAGGCATACCTACAGTGAGATCACAAATTGAAAAATAGCATTCCATGGTACTATGCTGTGGTACAATCTACTAAAGATTCTCAAGTGACATAAACCAGTTAATAAGTACTTTGTGGGTCTAGTCATTCAACATTCAATCATGTCTATAGTATTTCCCAGATCTAGCAGTTATTCCTTAGTAATGCTGTCAAAAAAGAAAGTGAAAGTTAGTCTGTTATGACCAATTATTGATGAAGCCATGGTAGCTTTCAGTGATCATCATTTTCCTTTCTAAATGCTCACAAACAACTCCTTTAACAATATATTTTGGAATTTTGTAGGGCGGAGCCAAGATGGCAGAGTAAAAGCAGGAACTTGCTTAAGCTTGTACACCAACCACCTCCAATACCTGGAAAATACGACTCTAAACAAATTTTAGAGCAACAGAATCCACAAAGTGACAGAGAGAAACAAATCTCCCACTGAAGGCAGATTGGCAGGCCAACAGTAAGGGTCTATCAAACCAAGCTGGGAGTGGAGCACAGTCCCACATGGACTGCATCAGCCCAGACTCACAGCCCCAGAACAGTCTGAACAGACTTCAGAAGACTGAATCACTGGCAGCTGTGATAGTTTCCAGACTTATCAACCCATAAACAACAAAGAAAAAGTAAAAGGTCAGTAGAGAACTCTGTTGGAACTAGGTGAGGGAAGAGTTCCCCAGGGCCAGAGGTGATGGCAGCATGACTGCTGCAGCTGCTGCCGTGTGGCTGCCTCTGGAGCTCATGGCCTGCAGATCTTAGGGGGAGCAAGCAACCATTCAGAGGGTAATTGTCCTTGCTTTGACCTGCTTGGGTCTGGGTCACAGTCTTGGAAAGTGGTCCTGGGGTGAGGAACATTCACCAGAGTGTGTGCCAGAGCTTGTGGTAGCTGTAGAGAAGGCGCCCTCATAGCTCTGACAACTAAAGCAGAGTTTTACTGTGGCAAAGAGCTCAAAAGTCAAGTAATTGGATGGCAAGATAAGCAAGCAGAGGAAGTATAATCAGACCATAGAATCTTTTGGGGGCAACAAAAAGAATCAAAATATGGAACCAGAAGAAGACAACAAAGTCAAAACTCCTGCATCAAAAATTTCCAAGAAAAATATGAACTAGTCCCAGGCCATGGTGGAGCTCAAGAAGGATTTTGAAAATCAAGTAAGAGAAGTAGAGAAAAAATTGGGATGGGAAATAAGAATGATGCAAGAAAATCATGAAAAGCAAGTCAACTTAAGTCAAGCCTGACTGAAGAAAATAACACCTTAAAAATAGACTAACTCAAACGGCAAAAGAGGCCCAAAAAGGCAATGAGGAGAAGAATGCCTTAAAAAGCCCAATTGGCCAGATAGAAAAGGAATTCCAAAAACTCACTGAAAAGAATAATTCCTTCAAAATTAGATTGGAGCAAATGGAAGCTAATGACTTTATGAGAAATCAAGATACTGTAAAACAGACCCAAACAAATGAAAAAATAGAAGGCAATGCGAAATGTCTCATTTGAAAAAACACTGACCTAGAAAACAGATCCAGGAGAGATCATGTAAAAATTACTGGACTACCTGAAAGCCATGATCAAAAACAGAGCCTAGAAATAATCCTTCAAGAAATACTCAAGGAAAATTGCCCTGATATTCCAGAACCAGAGGACAAAATAAAAATTGAAAGAATTCACCAATTGCCTCCTTAAAAAGATCCTCAAAAGAAAACTCCTAGGAATATCATAGCCAAATTCCAGAGTTCCAAGGTCAAGGAGAAAATATTATAAACTGTCAGGAAGAAACAATTTGAATATTGTAGAAATACAATCAGGATAACACAAGATCTAGCAATTTCTACATTAAGGGAACAAAACTGAGTATAATGCTTCAGGGGAAAATATGGTCATTCAATGTAATAGAGGACTTTCAAGTATTCTTGATGAAAAAACCAGAGCTGAACAGAAAATGTGACTGTCAAATACAAGACACAAGAGAAGCATGAGAAGGTAAACAGAAAAAAGAAATCATGAGGAACTTATTAAAGTTGAACTATTTACTCCTATATGGAAAAATGATAATTATAACTCATGAGACTTTTCCCAGTATGACGATAGTTGAAGGGAGTATATATGTATATGTATATGTATATATATATATATATATGCATGTATAGGAGGGTGCATGTGTATATATAGACAGAGGGCACAGGATCAGTTGAATAGGAAGGGATGGTATCTAAAAAATAAAATTAAGAGGTGAGAGAGGAATATAATGGGAGAAGGAAAAATGGAGAGATAAAATAGGATAAATTATCTCATATAAAAGAGGCAAAAAAAACCCTATTACAATGGAGGGAAAGAGCAAGAAGGTAAAAGAAAATGGGACAAACTTACTCTCACTGAATTTGGCTTAAGGATGGAATAACATACATGCTCAAGTGGGTATCTTACCCTACAGGAAAGTAGAGGGGAAGGGGATAAGGGGGGGATGATTGAAGGGAGGGCAGACTGGGGGAGAGGATAGTTAGAAGCAATCACTTTTAAAAAGGAACAGGGTCAAATAGAAAATAGAATAAGTGGGGAGCAGGATAGGATGGAGGGAAATATAGTTAGTCTTTCACAATATAACTACTATGGAAACATTTTGTGTAACTCCACATGTACAACCTATATTAAATTGCTTATCTTCCCAGTGAGGGAGGGGGAAGAGGGAAGAAGTGAAAGAACCTGGAAATCAAAGTTTTAAAAACAAATGTCAAAAAAATATTTTTTACATACAACTGGGAAATAAGATATACAGGCAGTGGGGTATAGAAATCTATCTTGCCCTACTACAAGTTAGGGAAGGGGGGAGGGTGGAGGATATAAGAGAGAGTATACTGGAGGAAGGGGTATTCAGTAGGCTCGCTATCTTGGGGTCAGGGCTAGGGGAAAGATAAGGAGAAAATTTGTAACTCAAAATCTTGTGGAAATAAATGTTGAAAACTAAAATTAAATAAATAAAAGATTAATTTAAAAGATAAATAAAAGTCAAACATAGGAATGTATACTTTGTCCTAGAGTAGGTTTTCTTAACCTGGAGCCTGTGGATTTAAAAAAATTGTAAATGTAATATAATGTTTATATTAAATTTATACATTGGTAACTAAAATAAAATAAATTACTTTTCCATACTAAAAAAAAGGAAATCTGTTAAGAATTAAATTTAAGCTTTTCTGTTAATGTGAAGATTTCATCTTATTTCCTTTTACAGAAAAATGGGACATTTTCCCTTCCCTAATTCAATAGTACCACTCCCCCACGAAATGCACCACAATTTTTTCATAGATCATCAACAATGGCTTAGCAATCATATTGACAATTTCACTCAGTATTCTGGGACTTAATTTTCCCAGGTCAGGGATCTGAAATCATTGCAGACAACTGGACAATCTCTTACAATGTCTTCACTAATCTTGTGTTTCAACATCCTGTTAACCACTTTTATTTATTCTCCCTAGTCTAGAGGTCACCTCTGCCAAGAGATGCTTATAAGTTAGAAAGATCACACTGTCTGGAATTGGAAAATGCCTTATATCACTTGGAAATTTCTACTTAGTACTGAAATGAGAGCTCCTCTCTACATTGATTTGACCCCATCCTTAGAGAGTCCAGTCATGGAAAAGCAGTTTAAAAAACTGACCCCTTAAGGAGACAGGTGAACTAATATACTGGTAATGGAGCTGAGAAACGGTCCAACTATTCTGGACAATCATTTGAAATTATGAGAGAAAATCTATTAAACTGTTCATGCCTTTTGACCCTTCTACAACCATATAACTGTGCATAAATCCCAAGGAGGTCAAAGACAGAAAGGTCATATATATAACAAAATATTCATAGCAGCACTTCTTGTAGTAGCAAGAAAAAAAATGAAAACAAAGTAGGTGGCTCTCATTTCAGAAAATGACTGAACAAATTGTAGTGTGTGAATGTAATAGAATAGTATTGCAGTGAAAAATTATGAATATGAGGAATTCAGAGAAATATGGAAAAAGTAATGTGTATGAACTGATGTCAGAGGAAGGAAAGTAGAACCAAAACTAATACATGCAGTGGATACAATGTGATAAAAATCAACACTGATAGGTATTTGAATTCAGATTAAATGGAATGATCTGTCTTGATTCCAAGGAAGAGAGAGTAAAATCCATCTCTTCTTTCTGTAGAGAGATAGGAGGACTACTGGGATGAAACTGTGAATTCACTGTCCATCAAGCAGTCACGAAGTATTTATTAAGTGCTCACTATTCGCCAGATTCTGTGGTGGTGACAGAAAGAAAAGTGAAAAAGTCTCTGCTCTCAAAAAACTCAGTCTAATGGAGGAAGCAAACATGGAAGAAAAAAACTAGGCACACACGAGCTAACCAGAGAGCTGATGGAAGCTAATCTCATAGGGGAAGTGGCTAGAAGCTGAGGGAGACAGGGGAGGAGAGGGAAGGGCTTTATGAAGAAGGGAGGATTTGAACTGAGACTTGAAATAAACCAGGGAAACTAAGAGGGAGAGATGAAATGAGAGACAGAGACAGAAAGACAGAGAGAAGAGAGCATTCCAGGCATGGGGAGCCTCATGTGCAAACAACCGAGTCATCTTTTGGATGTTCAGTGGACATCTTGAACTCAATATATCTAAAACAGAACTCATTATCTTTCTTCCTAAATGCACCCCACCTCCTCTTACCTTTCCTGTTACAAGAGAGAGCAGCTCCTTCCTCCCAGTCTCTCAGGTTCATAACCTAGGCATCATCTTGGATTCCTCACTACTTCTCACCCTCCATATTCAGTCTGGTGCCAAAGTTCATCAATTTCACCTCTGTAACATCTCTCGAATATGCCCTCTTGTCTCCTCTGACAGTCACCACTCTGGTGCAGGCCCTTACCACCTCACACCTCATTATTGCAGGAGCCTGCTGGTGGATCAGACTGCCTCAAGTCTCTCCCCACTCCAATCCATCTTCCATTCATCCACTAAAGTAATTTTCCTAAAATGTAAGTCTCATCACATCACCTTCCTACTCAATAAACTCCAATGGCTTTCTATTGCCTCCAGGAGCAACTACAAAATGCTCTATTTGGCATTAATAAACTCTTCATAATGGCCCTTCATAACCTAGCCCCCTCCTACCTTTCCAGATTTCTTACACTTACTCCCCAATATGTATTCTTCCATCCAGCAACACTGGTCCCCTGGCTATTCCATAAACAAGACGCTCCATCTCTCACAACTGTGGGCTCTCACCTAGGTCCAAAATGACCTTCCTCCTCAACTCCACCTATTGATTCCCTTGGCTTCCTTTCAGTCCCACCTAAAATCCCCTTTAACATGATGACTTAGTCAACCTTTCTTAATTCTAGTGTCTTTCCACAGCTAATTCTTTCCTATATATCCTATACATAAGTTAATTTGCACATATTTGTTTGCAAGTTGTCTCCCCCATGAAATTGTAAGCTCCTTGAGGGTAGGGACTGTCTTCTGCCTCTTTTTTGTATCCCGTGTTCAGCACAGTACCTGGCACATAGTAGACACTTAATAAATATTGATTGATTGATTAATTTTATAATGTTGCCTTTGCATTATGTGTTTTTCTTTGTTATTAAGGAGGGTTCTTGTGGGGGTGAGATAATTTGAAAGTGACTATGATATAAAAAGATATCAAAAAATTTAATAATAATTTTAATTAGACCCTAAGACTCCATTACAAATTTCAGATTGTGGTTGGATCAATATGCTCCCCAAAGAATTTAAAAGCAAAGGAAAACATAGTCAATGATTCATTGATTCAGTACCCTTCTATAGACACAGCAACATACTAATTTCTTTTCATGCCCAAGAAGATAGAAAAAGGAAGGGAAAGAAAAGTTATCAGGGCACCTGAGTTTGGTCTCAGAAGGAAGGCAAAGATGAGAACAGCTTGCCTTATTTCACCATCACCTTCACATTGAACACCTGGTTACCAGGTGGTTCAACCTAAATATAGGTGATCGGGTCCTTCTTTCCACCTTCCTCTCCAGCATCTAAGAGATGAAAAACTCGGAGGAGTTAAGCAAACCATTCTGAGGTCTAAAAAGCAGCAAAACATTCCTTGTGAGTGTACTGAGCAAAGGGGCTGATTACCACAAAAGGGGAAGAGCAGCCGAGAGAAATCAATACCGATGAAGCTTTGAAAAGGCTGGCTGCTGAACTGGATTAAGTATTGATTGGAGTTGTTTTCACAGCGGTTGCTGTGCTTCCCTCCTGCTGAGGCTGTAAGAAGGGAGGCATCAAACTTCTAATCTCTTCCGAACAACAGACAAGACAATGGGCATGAAATCTGCCAAATACATGGAATGACCTGTTCTTATAGGCCACATTGCGGTTAAAGCCAGCAAACCAAGAATCCGGGAAACCCCAAGAATCAGAAAAGACCAGAGAATGTGTAGAAGGAAACTGGGCACCTGACATCTGCCAAGGGAACTGGAACCTAAATATTGATCCCCATTTGGGGTTCTCCCCAGTGCTCTATATTACACTAGAGATATGAAGAATCAATTGGAAACACAATTGCCTGGCCCACACTGCTTCCCACCAAACACTTAGCAAGTCCTACTGCTAGAACTGGAAGAAACATTAGAGATGATTTAGTCCAATCCCTCCATTTTATTTTTATTACATTTAATTGCTTTCTATTAACAAGCTTTTATTTTCTCTCACTGCTCAACCATATCCCTACACAAACCCTTCCTTTTGTAACTAAGGAAAATAGGGGGCAGCTAGGTGGCATCTAGGTAGCACCAGCCCTGGAGTCAGTAGGACCTGAGTTCAAATCCAGCCTCAGACACTTAACATAGCTAGCCATGTGACCTTGGGCAAGTCACTTAATCCCAATTGCCCTACCTTTCCCCCTCCAAAAAGCAAGAAAGCAAGAAAGAAAGCAGAAAGCAAGAAAGCAAGAAAGCAAGAAAGAAAGAAAGAAAGAAAGAAAGAAAGAAAGAAAGAAAGAAAGAAAGAAAGAAAGAAAGAAAGAAAGAAAGAAAGAAAGAAAGAAAAAGAAAGAAAGAAAGAAAGAAAGAAAGAAAGAAAGAAAGAAAGAAAGAAAGAAAGAAAGAAAGAAAGAAAGAAAGAAAGAAAGAAAAAAACACAGGAAAATAGGGGCTAAAGAGTCTATGACTTTAGATTTAGACTTAAAGCTAGAAAGCTCCTTCAAGGCCATCTAATCCAACCCCTTCCAATTTTATGAATGAGAAAATAGAGCCTTGAGAGGTCAGTTGATCAACCCAAGGTCACAGGTAGAAAAAAAGAAGAACCAGGATTCAGATTCAAGTCCTTGGACTCCATACCCAGTGCTCTTTACATCATACTTACATGAATGCATAAGGCACTGATCACTGGGAAGTATTTCCTTATACTGAACCAAAACCTGCCTTCTACTTACCTATATGAAGATAAAACTAAGATCTACATATTCAACCTTATTCTCTCTCCTAAATTCAATTGCTATGCGACTAATTACCTATTAGATAATTCTAATGGGACATCCCATAAGTACACCAAACCCAACATGTCCAAAACAGAACTCCTTATGTTTTCCCCCAAATCTGCTCTTCTTTCTAACTTTCCAATTTTTATCAAAGATACCACCATTATTTTTTTTGAGGCAATTAGGGTTAAGTGATTTGCCCAGTTCATACAGCTAGACAGTGTCTGAGGCCACATTTGAACTCAGGTCCTCCTGGCTCTAGGGTTGGTGCTCTGTCTACTGTGCCACCTAGCTGCCCCAATATCATCATTATTAAAACCACCCAGGTACACAATCTCAAGGTCATCCTTAATTCCTTACTCTCACAATACATATCCTATCAGTTGCCAAATCTTGTTCATTCTTCTTCTACAACATTCCACAACATCCATTGCCTTCTCTCTACTCAAACTGTCACCACCCTAATTTAGGATCTCAATCTCTTGCCTATGCCATTGCAATAGATTAATTTTCCTCCCTGACTCAAGAGTCTGTGCTCTTCAACACATCCTATATACAGCTTCCAAAATGGTTTTCCTAAAGCGACCAAATTACTCCTCTGCTCAGTAAGCTTTGTTATTTAAGGCCCTTCATAACCTGCTCCCCAGGCTGTGTTTCCATTATGATAATACTTCCCTTCACACTCTATAGTCAAGTAAAATAAACTTCAAATGGTTCTCTTATATGACAGTCCATCTCCCATCTCCATGTTTTTGCACTGACTCTTAAGATGTAGAATATTCTCCCTCCTAACTTCTATCACTTAGAATCTTGACTTTTCTTCAAAGCTCAGAGGCCTAGTTCTGCATAAGGCCTTTCCTGATGCTCTGGCTGCTGATGTCCCCCTACCCCCAATTCCCTTGAATTTGGCATATATGGTATAAATGGGTATGTATAAGGTATATATGGATGTGGACATACGTACATACACACATGTGTGTGTATATATGCATATATACACATATATACAGATACATATACACATACATATATATACACATATGGATATAGATATAATTGTTTATAGTATGTATATAGTATGTTACATATAGTTGAAATAGTATATATATAATATAAAAATAGATACAGTTGTATAGTATTTACAATAGAATTTAAGCTTCTTGCGGGCAGAAATTATTTTGCTTTTGTTTTTCTATCTCTAGTGACTAGATTAGTGCCTATCATGTAATAAGCAATTAATAAGTATTTGCTGGTTAATTGATTACAGACTCATAGATATTTTAGAACGTTAACAATAAAAGAAATCTTATAAAATGTAGTCCAACCTTCTAACTTTACTCATGAGAAAAATGACAGTCAGAAAAGGCAAGTGACTTCTCCAAGGTCATACATCTTCTCTCCTCCATTCTGCCCTCTGGTGCCACACAGTACAAATTTAATACTTCTTCTATAGCCCCACAGATTGAAGACAGCTGTTCTTCATGCCCTACCCCCTCCACCACCAAAAACAAAAAGAATCTTCCATTTTCATAGCTAACTATTTTTACTTCCTTCAACCATTCCTAATAAGGTATGATTTTTTATTTTTTAACCATCCTAGTTCCTTCTTTTCTAGGAGTTATAGCTGAATGTGCTTTAGCTTGCCAGTGTCCCTTCTAAAATATAGTGACCAGAATTGAAACACAGTTCTCTATGAGCTAACTGGGGCCAAGGATGGCCAATTTATCTCCCCTCTCAATCATGAACAATAAATAAATGTGAGGAGACAGGCTTTTCACTAGCCAAATTACCATACCAAATTTAGGGGATTTTGCCATAATAAAGGCAGAAATAGAGGCCAGGTAAATGGAGAATAATAACCATCCTTCTTTTACTTACCTTTTGAGCTGCCTTAATTCATCTGCATGCCTAGTCAGAGAGTAGCGTGGGGATTTCTAACCCTAAATCAGATAACTGAATGGTCAAAGGGCTATAATCTTAGGCCCAGACAAAGGGACTAAAATGAAAATACTAAAATATAAATGAAAATATATATATATATATTTGCCTTTTTGAGGGCAACTGGGATTAACTGACTTGCCCAAAGTCCCACGGCTAGTAAGTGTGTCAAGTGTCTGAGGCCGGATTTGGACTCCAGGGTCAGTGCTCTATTCACTGCACCACTTAGCCGCAGAGATATATTTTCTAATCACTTTGACACCTTAATATATTGGAGCTGAGATGCTCAACAGATGACCCTAAAGAGATGAAGTCTACAAACTGGTAGCAAGAAGCAACTCTCAGCAGTTATTATGAAGTCAAGAGAGAGACATGTGTCCAGCAGAGAGACAGGGAATATTAAGACATGACATTATACCTAACCTAGAGAAACACCATGTGATTTCCAGCTGCATCACCCAGAAAGATTAGTACAATGACACCAGCAGAAGAAATCAGCTCCATAAGCATTGCATGGCAGTGTACTGCTAGACCAGAGTTTATGTAAAGTTATCTGGGAGTTCTACATTACAAGCTCAATCTGAATCAACATATGGTAGAACAAAAAAAAAAGTAAGTGCAACACTAAATTGTATTAATAGAAACACAGAGTTCAAATGAGGGTTTTCTTCAGTTCTAGGGCTGTATTTTAGATAGGATCTTTATAAGATGAGTAAATGAAATGGCCTAGATCAGTAGTTCTCAACCTTCCTAATGCTGCGACCCTTTACTACACATCAATTGGGAAATGGCTAAACACCATTAGTATGTATGTGGGCCTGTATGCATGTAGGCAGACCTGCCTAGAGAAGGATAGAAGAACGCAGTGTCTCAATTCCTAAGACCATCAGAAATATGTGTTATCTCCCAAAGTGGTCATGACCCATAGGTTGAGAACCGCTGGCCTAATTACTTGTAAAACATGATATAAAAAGATCATTTGAAACAACCGAGAATGTTTAAATGAGAGAAGAAAAGTTGGGGTAGGGTAGGAAGAATACCTGTCTTAATATATTTGAAGAGTTGTCACATAGAAAAAGGATTAGGTTTGTTCTGCTGACCCTCAGAAGCCAGAACTAGGAGCAACAGGAGAACATTTCAGAGAGGTAGATTTCCCCTTCATGTAAATATAATCTTCCCAACAATCAAGAGTTGCTCAAAAGTACAATAAGATACATTGGGAATTAATAGGTTCCCTATCCTGGCAGTCTTCAAATAGCTACTGGATCATTATTTGCTGGGGACATTGTAGAGAAGATTCCAGTTTAGGTATAGGTAGGACCAGAACTTCCAACCCTGAGAGTCTATACTTCTATACATATGAATATAAACTGACCAACATAACTAACCATGCCAGAGTCCTTTGTCAATAATAAGCAGTCTGGGTTTTGATGGACTAATGGTTCCTTGAAGCAACAAAATCCAAAACCTAAATCAGTGAATTCTCCACACACTGAGTTAGAAGTTGGCTTGATTCTTTGAGGGGGAAAAGAACAAGTTCTCTCTACTCTGAGCAATCTATATGGAGGGATCGAATTATCTCTGAACTACTATCTAACCTGGGATTGCCTGGTGACCTGAGAGTCCACCTCCTTCCTAACCCAGAGAGCCAGAGAGGGTCAGCTGAATTCTAGTTTCCATAGCAACCTATGGTTGGATTTACAGAACTACAAGGTCCTCAAAGCCCCCAACCAGAGATCAATGTAGGTTTTTCTTTTTAAGGGAAAAGACATGTTCTAGTCCCCTTATGGGTTAACTTCACTTAAATGCTGTCTGTACAAGGACAGGAATGGAGAGAGGGCAATGTAAAGAAAAGAATGAAATTATTGATTCCATAGTCAGGAGACTTCTCAGATCATAAAATTTTAGCTTTTCTTGATTCCTCTAGGTACAGGACACAGTTAAAATAAACAATTCCTTATCTAATCAATTCCCTTGATTTCTATACATCCATTTAGCTAGAATTGAAAGCACCAGTCTGGTTAAGTCTCATTCCAATTCACAGTTCCACAACCTTTTCTGTGATTTGGACTGTGGGGACATGCTCTTTTATACAGGCCTAAAAGTGGGAGACAAGAAGAAAGATGTCATTCTCTTTTTTATTTGTATATTCAGTCTCCCAAGTTGTTTCAATGAAAGTGAGTCAGTGACCAAGTTGGCACGAAAGAATTCTAAATATCCCAATTAGGAGATTATTAGAAATGGTCTATTGATCCAATAAGGAGTCTGGGATAGAGTTTTGGACTCTTCCTCTGAAATATCATACAATCATGGTTAGAGCTGGAAGAGACTTTTAAGATCATCTAATTTAACTTACACATCACAGGGAGAAAGAAATGTAGGCCTAAGCAGAAAAAGAATTTACCCCAGGCCATAGAGCTAGTGACAGAGCTAGGATGCAAACTTTGGTTTGTTCCTGATGTATTGTTCATTAAAGGTGTGGCTTAATCAAAAACTAGAATGAAAGTTGGCGCCCATTCTTTAAAGAATAGTGTAACGGCAACAAAGTAGCACTTTGCTGCTTGTTTCAGCTATTCAAGTGCCTTTGAGCATTGCCTTTGATTATGTTGAGTCTTTTTTGGAAATAGTATACATTGTGTTGCCCTTAATAGGTTTAAAGGAGCTTGGAGACCTCTGCTCTTAATAAGCCCAAGGGCATCACATGGAGCCCACTGTGGGAGGAACTTGCCAAAAGAGTAGGACAGGAAGGGAGGAACAGGTAGGAGCAATGCAGATAAAAATTCAACCATGAGCTGGAACCAAGCAGAAGTGAGAGGGAGAATGTTTGTGACGTCTGACACTGTCTGTTCTATCTATGTTGATGTTACTTTGTCAGAACAAAGCATTCTGTCTGTTGAAAGAGAACTTTTCTGAGGCAGAATCAAGATGGTGGCATAGAAGCAGGAAAACTCTGCATCCCCCATAACCACCTTAAATAAAATACCTGTAAAATATGACTCTAAACAAATTTTAGACCTCTAGAACCCACAAAAGTACAGAGAAATACATCTCCCGCTGAAGGCGATCCGGCAGGTGGAATAGGAAGGCTTCATCACAGCACACAGGGAGCTGAAAAAAACCAGAACTGAAAAGAAAATGTGACACTCAAATATAAGAAACATAAGAAGGTAAACATGGAAAAGAAATCATAAGGAAACTATCAAAGTTGAACTATTTACATGCCAACATGGAAAAACAATAATTATAACTTATGAAACTTTTCTCAGTATGAGGATAAGGGAATACAAATGTGTGTGTGTGTATATATATATATGTATGTATATATGTATATATATGTATACATACACATATGGCTATATAGGAGGGTTTATATATGTGTATGAACACATATCTGAGTATTTGTATATCTGAGTACATAGAAGGCATAGGATCAATTGAATGGGAAGAGACGATACTCAAAGGTGAAATTCTGAGGTGGGAGAGGATTAGAATGAAAGGAGATAGGGAGAGTCAGAATGGGGTTAATCATCTCATATAGAAGCGGCAAGAGACAATTGTTACAATGGAGGGAAAGAACAAGAAGGTAAAAGGGAAAGGGTCAACCTTACTCTCATTGAATTTGGCTTAGGGAAGGAATGACATAAACTCTAAAGTGGGTATCTTGCCACACAGGAGAGTAGGGGGGATGGGGATGAGAGGTGAGATGATGGAGGGAAGGGCAGGGGGGGAGGGTTGCTGGAGGTATACACTGCGATAAAGGGACAGGGACAGGGTAAAGA
>CM053595.1:59342214-59390278 GCA_028646575.1 Pseudocheirus occidentalis
GAATCTAGAATTTAAAGTTCAATAATCAAATGTTAAAATATATACATGTGTATGTACATATGTATGTATGTGTATATACATACATATATGTGTGTGTATGAAATTAATTACATGCAACTGGGAAATAAGATATACAGGTACTGGGGTAGGGAGATCCATCTTGCCCTATCAGAAAGTCAGAGGGTTGATGGGGGAGGACAAAGGAAAGAACAGATTGAGGGAGGGGAGTATACAGTGGGATCACTGTTTTGGGAGGGTGGGTAGGGGATAGACGGGGAGAAAATTTGTAACTCAAAATCTCATGGAAATGGATGATGTAAACTAAAAATAAACAAAAGCTAATTTTAAAAAATCCTGAGTCCATTGATCAGAAGAAAAAAAAACTGGAGACAAGATGGACTTCTGCATCAGAGGAGACAGCAACTAACAAGATGTTGAACCTAAACCCTGAATGGCTTCTCAAAATACATGGACTTGGAGTTGTTTGGACAGTGCAGCATCATCATGGAATGTAGCAATGATTATTCAGCAGTCCTGAAAATTGTTTCATATTCTGATGTTTCTATGTCTCAGCAGACTAGAAGAGTCATTCGTTCTATTGCCTATTCAAGTCATTGTCAATACACATTAAATATAACAGTAATTATTAAAAAAAAAAAAAGAGAGGACTTGACTGCTGATACAGAAGCCCTGAAAGAAGACTTTACTACCGATAGAGAAACCCTGAAAGAGGACTTTACTTCTGTTTACAAAAGTCCTGAAAGAGGGCTTTACTGCTTTTTATAGAAGTCCTGGATCTTAACTATTGATTTGTGTTTGATTTCTCAGACAGAAGTTTTATCTGTTTGTTTGTGTTACTTTGTAAGATAGAAAGTGAGTTGACATGATAGTGCTGGCAATGTGTGTAAATATTATTATAGCTCTGTTAAGCTTTGTCTTTCTAGAAACAGAAACTGTGAAGGGCTTGGGGTGGAGTATCTGTGGGCTACGAGATAGAATTGGAGCAGAGAGCTGCCTACCTGTGAATCCAAGCAAGAGCTGGGAGAGCTGCCTACGTGTGCTGCTCCTGATTGGCTTTACAAATGGCTGAATAAATTTTGATATGTGAATCTTATAGAATAGCACTGTATTGGTAGAAACAATGAATGTCTGGAGTTCAGAGACATTTGGAAAAAACAATATACATAATAAATTCAAAAAAGTAACTTAAGACTAAAAGAAAGTCAAACTCTGAGTAATTATAATGATTGACAATGGTCTCAGAATAGAGATAATGAAATGCAATTCCCTACTTTCACTAGAGAGGTGAGGGACTACGGGTATGGAAATCTGCATTAACTGTCAGATGTGATTAATCTGGGTCAGTTAATTTGGGGTGTCAACTAATTTTTCTTGGCCATTTTTCTTAATCACAAAGAAGACTTCAATTGGTGGGTTGGAAAAGAATGATTAAAAATGATTGATGTAAAAAACAAAAGATATCAATGTGGTTTTTAATAATAAGAGAAAATGCTTTTTCAATTGAGGGAAAAAAAAATGTGTGACCTTGAGCAACTGACCACCTCTCAAGACCTTCCCTGCTCTGAATTCTATGAGACCTGTTATGAAGCCAGTTATGTAAACTGGAGTCATTGCCCCCATTATTGAATGGGGATGGGAAGGGTAGGTAGGACTGTATTATTTTCATTATTTGAAAGCAGGGAGAAGTTAGGAGCACTCGGAGTTTATTGACATCCTTGCAATCCAGGTTCTGAGATCAGATCAATGATTAAACATGAAAGAAATGAAATGTTTTCGGAGATTTGGAAGCTTGGGAGGGGGAATCTTGGAAGGGGATAGACCAGTGATTTCATTAGCATCAAAAATTCCCTGATAGGGCGGCTAGGTGGCGCAGTGAATAGAGCACCGGCCCTGGAGTCAGGAGTACCTGAGTTCAAATCCGGCCTCAGACACTTAACACACACACACAAAAAAAAAAACCTAGCCGTGTGACCTTGGGCAAGTCACTTAACCCCAACTGCCCTCCAAAAAGCAAAAAAAAAAAAAATTCCCTGATAAAGAAAATTCTTCCATCAGTACTGATCAGTAACTCTTCTATATCTTATAATCATCATAGAGGGTGTCTTAGAACACACATAGATTAAGTGATTTGTCATGTGGTCAAGAGGACTGGGACTGGAACCAGTCTTTCTGATTCCTGATTAGATTTCTGTCCAGTAGGCAACACTGCCTTTCATAAGGGTCATATATGGTTTTTATTCTATTGCATTCTACTGCAGGCCTCAAAGGGTCCTGCCTAGGCCAGGGAAGAAAGCTGGACAGCCTCCACTGTTCCCGAGTCCCCTGATGTTCACTTCCTCTGCATTCTAGTCCAAGTATCTATCTGCCTTCTCTATGACCTACTTTTTTCTCCATCCAGCATTTTGCTTTCTCATTCATATATGGGTTCACAACCCAAGGACCACATGGTACCAACAAATAGAAGGCTCTCTCATTTATTTCAAAGAAGGCAGAATCCATTTTTGTTTTATCTCTTTCCAGACAGTTGGTTTGCTTTAATGGACTGTCTTTCAGCCTGTGCATAATTCTTCTTCAAATTAAATTCTCTTCGAAGCCCAGCATAATACGCACCGGGTTGTCAGCTCATTACTTTTACATCCTTCTTTGTTCTGTTTATGCACAGGTTTAATTAACTATAAGCTGCTACATAGGCAACAGAACACGCTGAAGTCTCCTCCAAGGCATTAATGTGAACCCCACCTACTGGGTCTTGAAAAGGACATTTGCTTTCCACCTGTAGTTGGCTTAGTCTCTTCTCTGGAGGAGACCGACGCTGCCAAAACGGTACCCTCTACTGCCTGGAGATTCGTCCCTAGGACACATAGGATGGGACAGCCATTGCAAGATCTCCACCAATGAAACAAAAAGCTTTTTCTTCCCTTTGTGGGCTCTTTCTTAAGCCTCTAGCTTAAAAAATACATCACAATTTACAATATCTGCCCTATTTCATTCAGCAACCTTATCCTTATTCAGGATGGAAGAACATATACCTCCCAAACGTCTTGTCCAGGGATCTGGGCCTATCACTAATGACAAAAGGCCCTTTCATTTCAAATGAATTTGCTTTTTAGTGTATTACTCTATATTATAGAATCTGATTGGTAAACCATACATAAGAATTTCTGATCGAAGTAAACCTTTAGTGGCTCTCTATCTCCTTGAAGATAAAATACAAACACCTTAATTTAGTATTTAAGGTGCTGGATGTTATATTATCTTCCCACTCTTTTTTTCATAATACTCCGTATCATATATCCTATGGTCCAAACTGAGTTTCTTAGCTTTTTTTCCTGATCTCACCCTCTCACTCCTATGGGTCATCCCCTTTGTCTAGAAGGCCCCCCCTCCTCTTTTCCAGTTTTTGAACGGGAATCCTTTATGATGCTCCTCAGGTGCCCCCTCCTTTATGAAGCCTATCCTGAATACTCCCAACTGAAAATGGCCTCCCTAGATCTCTCTTTCACGTCCATCACATTTTAATGTATATTGCCATCATTTCCGTGTGTATCTCATCTAAGTTATTAAAATGTAAGCTTCATGAAAGCAGGAATAGTGTTGCTTTTTTCTTTTAAGAACCTCAAAAATGGAGTACAAGGCCTTTTGCATAGTTAATATTTTCCCAAATATTGATGAATTAATTGAGTGAATTTCTATGTGAACTCTGGGTCACTGTAGAATCAAAAATATCACCAGCTGGCACTGTGCAAAAGGTAAAAAGTCAATATATCTAAAGAATGGAAATGCATATCATGTAAAAATTATAGTCCGACCCTGCTCATTTGAACTGACAGGACCAGTTGGAATTAGTGATAAGTCTGAATGATAGAATATCTTGAAAGAAGTCAAAGTGTATTTCTTTAAAGTTCCTGGATTAATTGGAACTAGGCTCAACAAATAAGATCTAGGAGAGTTGCTTAAGGGACCTGTTTAAGTGAATAGATTTTTTTTAATCTGAAAGATATGTAATTAGCATATTGATCACATGCAGAGAGCTACTGCTAAAGTTAGGGCTGCTTATGGGGGTGGCTAGGTGGCGCAGTGAATAGAGCACCGGCTCTGGAGTCAGGAGGACCTGAGTTCAAATCCGGCCTCAGACACTTAACACAAAAAGCTAGCCGTGTGACCTTGGGCAAGTCACTTAACCCCAAATGCCCTCCAAAAAGCAAAAAAAAAATAAAAAATAAAGTTAGGGCTGCTTAGAAATGGCTTGTAATCTATTGATTTACGTGATACCAACATAAACTTCAACCCACCTACCCAATGGTCAAAAAACATGAATTAGTAAAATGGGATATAATGCAAAAGTTGAAACTAGCACATCCCAAAGTTAGGTTGCACCTAATTAAATTCAATAAATGTTGAGGGCTTACTGTGGATGAGGCATTGTGATCAATTTTCAGCTAAACTGCATGCCGTCCTCTTATATAAATTAATTATCTTGATTTGAATTAATTCCTTTGTCAGTGCTGGGAAATGATGCAACCAGAACTATCACTTGAAGACAGAGAGATCCAATGGAAAGAGCATTGGTTGTGGAGACCAAAGACATGGGTCCAAATCCCATCTTTGGTGCTTTCTACCTGTGTGACCTTGGGCAAGTCCCTAAGTCTCCCCAAGGCTCAGTCTTCTTAGCTGTAAAATAAGGTGATTAGGCAAGAGGGCCTTTAAGGTCCCTTCCAACTCTAAGTTTATGATTCTTGACAAGAAGTAAGATTTGGCATTAGTTAGAAATTAATATATCTGAAGGAGAAACCTACTGTATTGAAATACAGTCATAACTCATTCATTTGTACCAAGCAAAAAAAGAAAGAAAGAAAGAAAAACTAATTAATCTATCTTATAGAATCAATTCCCTCATCTTACAATCAAGGAAAACAAAGCCCAGGGAATAATTTGTTAATGATTCTGCCATACTGCAAATCTGCTAAAGGGCAGAACTCTTAGGATCTTCCAAGGTTTTGGTCATTAGAATGACTGATGGAGTGAGCTCCACTAAATAAACATACCATTTTGTTCAAGAAGCAGAGGTGTTTAATGGAGTTTTCCCACATGTGGGCTATCAGAAGAAATGCCTGGCTCAATATAAATGGACAAATCTATCTAACATCACTTATATCATTCTAATGAAGCTAGGTTCCTTAACAATTATCCTAGAAGTTCAATATACAGAACTACTTCTGAGAGGAGATTGACCCTGGATACCTCTCCTGGACTCAAGTGAACATAGCTTGGCACTTGGTCATGTGGACTTCCCAAATCCTAGCAGGGAGAGAGGGAGAGAAGGAAAAGAGATAAAGGAGGGCAAAAAATTATAGTGGTCCTTCTGCCTTTAGAAGAACACCTTTCTATCCACCGCTGTTTACAAAGCAGATAAGGAATGACACTTCTTTGTCTTTCAGAGGAGAAGAGTGATAAGACAAAAAAGAAAGAGAAAATCTACTCTCCTATCTACCAGATAGAGAAGCAAGTGAAGTGAAAAGAGAGCTCAGAAGATTTGTCCTTTAGATCCATACATACTCCTACTATCCTAGACAAGTTGCATATTTCTAGTCATGTTTCTCCTGGCTAGGATAAAGTTTGGGGCTAATATCAACACTTGCCAGCTGTGTGACCCTAGACAATTCACCTCATTCTGTTTGCATCAATGTCTTCATCATCTTCATCATCATCATCATCATCATCATCATCATCATCATCAGGATGATAATAGTATCTACCTCCCAGGTAGGACTATTAGGTGAGGACCAAATAAGATAATATTTGTAAAGTGCTCTGTAACCCTTAATGGGGTATATCAGCTATTATTAACTATTATTATACTAGCTATTATTACAATTACTAATAATACTAGCTACATTTTTTGCCTTTTGGAGGGCAATTGGGGTTAAATGACTTGCCCAAAGTCACATGCCTAGTAAGTGTGCCAAGTGTCTGAGGCTGGATATGAATTCAGGTCCTCCTGACTCCAGGGCCGGTGCTCTATTCACTGGACCACCTAGTCACCCCAAGCTATTATTATTATTATTATTATTATTATTATTATTATTATTATAGCGTATTGTCTACATTTCACATTCTGCCAAATCTGAAGCCCATATGCCTTACATAATTCCAAATAAGGAGGCCATTTTTAATCAAAAGAATCCTGAAGTCTTCATAATAGAAATTTGCTTCCTTGGTACAATCAGCACCCCTCACTGGGTCTGCTTATTGCTCTGAATAGAACTCATTAGGGAAAGGGTGGGGTATTATGACCCACTACTAAATACTAAAAGCTAACTGGGCATCACCCATTAAATGATGATACTGCCCAGGCATGCTTCCAAAGATTAATCAATCAACCAAGTTTATTAAATGCCTACCATGTGTTATTAATTGTGCTAGATTCTAGGGACATAAATACAAAAAAAAAGATAAACTCTGCCGTCAAGGAGCTGACATTCTACTATGGTCTATAGATTTTTCATAAAGTCACATGAATAGATACTGGCAGAGCTGGAACTAGAATCCAGATCTCCAGTTAGACACACTAGGAGTACTATGTTCAATTTAGGTGCTACATTTTAGGAAATTTATTGATAAATCTGGAAATAGTAACTTCCAGATAACTGCAAAATAGCTCATGATTATGCTACATAGAATTGATTTTAGGAACTGGGAGTGTTTAGACTAGTGAAGGGGAGATTTAGGGGATGATAAAATTTGCCTTCAAATATTTGACAGGCTGACATGTAGATGAGAAATCAGACCTTCCCTGTTTAATCCACAAGGCAGAATTAGGGTCAATGGATGGGAACAGCAGAAAGATTTGGGTTTGATGCAATTAAACATTTCCTAACAGACTTCTCCAAAATGTGAATGATTACCTCAAGGAGAAGTGAGTTGCTGCTCACTTAAAAGTCTTCAAATGGGGGAGGGGAACAGCTAGGCGACACAATGAATAGAGCACCAGCCTCAGAGTCAGGAAGACCCGAGTTCAATTCTGATCTCAGACACTTAACATTTACTAGCCATGTGACCTTGAGCAAGTCACTTAACCCCAATTACCCTGTCTTCCCCCCTCCAAAAAAAAAAGAAAAGAAAAAAGAAAACTCTTTAAATGAAGGATGAAGGATCACTTGTTGGCAAAGTTGAAGTTTTTAATCAATATAAGACTGGATAATCTCTAAGACTCCTTCTAACTCAGAGATTTGGTGATTCTGAGTCCCAGATCAATGTCATATCCTCCACATCAGGCTATCTACCACAGCTCAGAGGGAACCAGACTTCAAGGTATTGAATCAGCACCATGACTTTTTTTTATTCAGAAATGAATTTTTTTTTAATTTTATCTTGTCTGACACTTGGAGAAATGTCACCCTTGACCTTGATCAGCTTGCCATAACCTACCCTAGGTGACTCATATAAATTAATGATAAATAAGTTAAAAGGGAAGGTACTAATAAGCTTATATGTTTCATGAGGTATCAGTACCCTGCACAGAAGGCTGAGAACTCTGAACTAAGTCAGCACTTCATAAGAGTTGAACTATAACACAATTGTGTGACCCCTGGGAACATATTTAACATCTATCTTCCTATTTACTTAAATGTAAAATAGGGGTAATAATAGCAGTTACTACAAAGGGCTGTTGTGAGGACAAAATCAGATAGTACTTGGCACATAGTAAGTGCCAAATAAATGTATGTTCTTTCTTCTACTTACAAGGACAATGCAATATTTTTGATTGTCAAATGGGTGAGGAGAAAGAGTAGAAAGTAGATCAGTTCGATGGTCTGTTCTTATGTAATTCTATAGTAATTTTAGTTGACAATAGAAGATGATTGAGATTGGGGGGCAGCAGGGTACAGAGCTAATATTATGGAGTGAGAGATAGTATTTTTGACCCATTGACTGCACAACCTAGAAAGCATGCTGGACCAATTCTGATTGGGAAAGCCATGAAAAAGACACAGGGAATCATTTTCTAGTCCAGGGCAACTTAGGAAGGTGCATAAAAAAGAGGTCTGCTGACACTGGGATGGGTACTGACCAAGAACACTCATTGGTAGTAGTGGTAGGGAACATTACAGTGCCCAGGGAGAGAAAGGGAGTTGAGATAGAATACCTGGGCAAGAAGCACCAGGGTAGAAGGTGAACCTAGGAGTTCCTACACTAGCACTGGGTGCAGGAATTAGCACCATTGGGCAGCTCTGTTACCCATTACCTAGTTATGAGTCACAAATCCAAAGAGGATGGAGAGGATGGGGAGTGGTCACAAGCAAGCCAGGCTCTGGCTAAGTACTCAGCACAAAATAAGTTCTAGAAACATAGCATTGGGGCTCTGAGACCACGAATAGAGTGGTGATTCAGTATATTAGCCCAATACATAATCCCACAATGGAATAGTGAGGGGAAATGTCCAAGACCAAAGGGGAGCCAGCCGTTCAGCCTGGTCAGAGTCTACAGTGTCCCAGGGGGCTAACAATGACTAAGTCTAGCAGCATGCAATTGAAGTTCAACCATACACAAACTAATAGTCCCAGAGCTGGTTCCTAGATCAAACTAACTGTGAAAGTAATGCAAAAAATATAAAAGGACAGTTCAGATGAGACATTTCCACCTACCCCACCAACATAAGTGTGCAGAGCCTAGAACTCAAATCAAGTTCAAATTCAAGGAGAGTTGAAGAATGAGCAAACAAGAAAAAAAACTTGAACATGAAAATCTACTATGACAACAGTGAAGCTTGAGAAACACGGAACAATAACTTCAAAATATCTACAAGGAAAGCCTCAAAGAAAAATGCATACTAGACACAAGCCCAACAATAATTACTAGATGAGTTAAAGAGATAAAAAGAAAAAAATATCATTTTTAAAAGACAAATAAGAAATGTATAAGAAAAAGGAAAAAAATTAAAGCTATGCAAAAAAGATATGAAAAGAGAATTAACAGTTTAGTAAAAAGAGGTATAAAATCAAACTGAAGAAACAACTCCTTGAAAATTATAATTGGCCAAATTGCAGCAAATAACTACATGAGACAGAAAGAAAAAAAAGTAAAAAGACTGAAAAATAAGAAAAAAATGTGAAATATCTCATAGGAAAAGCAATTGTATTATAAAATAGATCAAGGAGAGATAATTTAACACCATCAAAGTCATGAATAAAAAAGAGAAGAGACATCATATTAATAGTTGGTATCATAAAAACTAGAGGACAGAGTAGAACTTGAAGGAATCTACTAGTCATTTCCCCAAAAGAATTCTAAAATGAAAACTCCCATACAGCCCCAATCCAGAGCAACCAGATAAAGGATAAAATACTACAAACATCCAGGAAAAAGTACTACTATGGAGATACTGTGTCATCAGGACCACAAAAGATTTAGCAACCACTTCTTTAGAGCAATAGAGAGGATGGAATATGACAGAAGGCAAGAAAGCAAAGGGTCTAGAATTACAACCAAGAATAACCTTTCCAGCAAAACTGAGTATAATCCTCCAAGAGAAAAAATTCATATTTAATGAAATGGAGGACTTTCAAGCATTACAGATGAAAAAAATCAAAACTAAATAGAAAATTTGAAATTCAAATAGAGTACTCAAGAGAAGTGAAAAAGGGAAACATGAATAAGAAATCATAAGGGATCAAATGACATTAGAGTGTTTACATTATTACATGTAATCCCTCAGAACTTTTATCATCACTAGGAGTCTTAGAGAGAATCTAATTAGATAGAGGGCCTGGATGTGATTCTATTGTGTTTGGAGGATTACAAAAGAAGAATGGAAAAGTGGAAAAGATAAATGCACTGGACAAGGAGGGGAAAAGGTAGAGACAATAGGAAAAAAAATATCTCAAATAGTGGAATGTATAAGGAAGAGTTTATACAATGGAGGGGATAAAAAACGTGGAGGAATGGGTAACAGTCTCATCTAGAACTTCACTCTCATCCAAACTTGTTCTAGGGGAAAAGAATACACATATACATAAAGCAGGGTATAGAAATTCATTTCACCTGTCCATGCCAGCGAGACTGTTAGCTTCCCGAGTTACTTACTTCAGTCCACGTGGTCAGTCTCAATCACCTTTATGACTCTCAGTCCACATGGTCAGTCTCAGTCGCCTCTACGACTCTTTGGGATATCCCGGATCCGACAGAATAGTCAGATACCTCATGACGGAAGTACAAGGATGTCTTTACTCTATACCATCGTGTTCCATGTCTCACATCCCCGATCCCCAGCCCTCCTCTGCCTTATATAGACTTTCAGTCTTCCCCTCATCACATGCCTCTGCAACAGGAGCCTGATATGCAGGGAGTGCTCCTCCATTACTGGCACATGTTCAATGCCACATGTGACCTTTAGTCCCCCAAGGCGCCCGTTCCCATGAAACACGGGGCAGTGAGTTCTTGGCAAACAGGACGTGTGCTCACGGGAGCAGAACACACACCCAGATGCCTCTGGGACCCGCCTCAGAACTTTCTTGTAAGCGAGAACACGATAACTGAGGTCAGACATCTAGTCATGCAAGACTCAAAGGGCCCTTACATTACCCAATAGGGAAGTAGGAGAAAGGGGGGTTAATAGAAGGGAGTATATAAGAAAGAAAAGAGATTAAGGGAAGCAGCAATCAAAAACAGACTCTGTAATGGTCATTTGAACATCTTCCCTGCACTTTAATAGGCCAAATGTAATCACATGGAGCCTATGGTGGGAGGAGTTTGCTGAATGGGTGGAGCAGGAAATAAAACAGAGCAGTTAGCTTGGAGGAGAGAGAGGATGCAGGCAAGAAGACAGCTAGGATTGTGAGTGTTTGTTGGTGGGAAGGCCCAAGCATGGGGAGGGCTTTGGGATGGTGTTACTTCCTGCAGTGGTAAGGTATATTAACTTCTTTGCTGCCCTGATGGATTCGGTTTTCTGGTGTTGGAATTTGGCTTTTGGGTTATTGGGATTTGGCTTTCTGATATGTGAATAAATGTTTTGGTTCTATCTTCTATATGGAGAGTGTATTATATTTTGTAATTCAGAACTACAGTATATTCATAGCTGCCATCAGTGCTGTGAATATGACCTTAGCAATATAGAGTCTTAAAGACAGGGCAGAGAAAAAAGAAAAAAAATGTGTATCATAGACTAGTATGAAGGGAAATAGTAATCATAATTGTGAATGTGAATGAAATTAATTCATACATAAAATGCAGCAGCGTAGCTGAAAGGATCCAACAACTCTTGTTTATAAGAAACACATTAAAGAAAGATACATATGGAGTTAAAATAAAGGGGCTAGAACAGAATCTATGTTTCAGTTAAAGTAGAAATGACAGGGGTAGTAATCATGATCTCAAACAAAACAAAGGCAATAGACCTAATTGAAAGAGATAAATAGAAGAATAAGATTTTGTTAAAATGTACCAAAGACAATGAATTAATATCAATATTGCACATATATGCATCAAATGTCATAACACCCAAATCCTTAAAGGAAAAGTTCAATGGACTTCTGTGTTGGAACCAGGATGGTACAGTAAAGGAAACAGGTACACTTGCCCAATATTCCCCTTGAAAAAACTCTTAATGTCTCAAATTGAGTTCTGGAGAAGCAGAGCCAACAAAATGTCAGGGTGAGACCTTAGAAGGTCAAAAGGAGAAATCTATGACACTTGTGTGGGGGCAATTTGGAGCACATGCAGCAGCAAACATTAACTCTGGGTCTTAGAGGTGGCAACAGCTTCAGGAGCTCTCAAACCAGAGAGAGTATATGAGACAACTAGACAGAAGGAGATCACAGAGGACTCCTGTGCTAGGACTGGGCAGGATCAGGCACTAATTGGCAACTTCATTGTCTATTCTCACTTCTAGGGCACATGGTTCCAGAGTAGAGAGGAGTGTTTTCAATAACAAGGGAGGAGGGCCCCTACAAAGAAGTATTGCTTTTATTTAGTCCCAAGGGAGAATCTTCTTGGAGGATTATACTCAGTTTTGCTGGAAAGGTTATACTTGGTTGTAATTCTAGACCCTTTGCCTTCTTGCCTTCTATCATATTCCATCCTCTCTTTTGCTTTAGTCCCTGAGGATCAATACTGCTTGCAGCTGAAAGGGACCAGAGATCTTTCCTGGGTAAGGACCGGAGAACAGTGACTATAGCTCTCCCCCAAATCATACCACCTGAAATCACAGAAAAATTCCAAACCCCCTAGTAAAAGCTTTGAAGATACCAGTGTAAGGTGGCTAAGTGGAACAGTGAATAGAGCACCAGCCATGGAGTCAGGAGGACCTGAGTTCAGATCCAGCCTCAGACACTTAACACAAAAAGTACTAGCCCTGTGACCTTGGACAAGTTACTTAACTCCAATTGTCTTGCCCTCCCCACTCCAAAAAGAACATTTTTTAAAAAAAATAACAATGTGAAACAGCCTGAAACTTAAAACAGTGCCCACCCCCATCCTTACTCCAGGAATTGAACCCAAGTGTAACATAAAGTTAAAAGTCCAGAAATAGACTGGAAAAATGAGCCATAAAAAGCTACTATGGTAACAGGGAAGATCAAGACACAAACAGGGAAGACAATGATGCCAAAACAACCACAAGCCAAGCCTCAAAGAAAACTATAAATTAAACACAAGCTCAACAAGAATTCCTGGAAGAGCTAAAGGATTGTTTTGAAAATCAAATAAGAGTGGGGGAGGAAAAACTGGGAAAAGAAATGAGAGCAATGAAGGAAAATTATGAAAAGACAATTAAAGCTGTATAAAAGAAGTGCAAAAAAATGAAGAAAATCAGACCTTAAAAAACAGAATTGGCCAAATGGAAAAGGAGATAGAAAAACCCACTAAAGAAAAATTTCCTTAAAATTAGAATTGAACAAGTGGAAGCTAATGACTCCCTGAGACATCTAGAAATGATAAGCAAAGCCAAAAGAATGAAAAATAGAAGAAAGAAGGAAATATCTCATTTAAAAAACTGAAATGGAAAATAGATCAAAGAGAAATAACCTAAGATTATTGGACTTCTTGAGAGTCACGATCAAAGAAAGACCATAAACATTATATTTCAAGAAATTATAAAGGAGGCTCTCTTTTGCTGCCTGCTCGTTGCCATCATGGGCTGCATGCACACTCCCAGGAAGGGCCTGTCTCAGTTGGCTTTGCCATCCTGCCACAGCATGCCCACATAGCTAAAGCTCACCTCAGATGACATGAAGGAGCAGATCTAAAAGCTGGCCAAGAAGGGCCTGATGCTCTCCCAGATTGCTGTGATCCTGAGGGATTCTCATGGTGTGGCACAAGTACGCTTTGTAACTGGCAACAAAATTTTGAGAATTCTAAAGTCCAAGGGAATTGCCCCTGATCTTCCTGAAGATCTTTATCACTTGATCAAGAAAGCTGTAGCTGTTAGAAAGCATCTTGAGAGAAACAGAAAGGATAAGGACTCTAAATTCCATCTGATTCTGAATGAGAGCCAAATTCACTGGCTGGCTGGGTACTACAAGACCAAGAAAGTGCTCCCACCCAATTGGAAATATGAATCATCCACAGTCTCTGCTCTAGTTGTATAAATTTTGGTTTATGTACTAAAGTAATAAAAGTCACACCTAACTGAAAAAAAGAAAAGAAATTATAAAGGGAAACTGTCTCAATATCCTAGAAGTAGAGGGTAAAATAGAAATGAAAGGAATTCACTACTTACCTCCTGAAAGGGAATCCAATATGAAAACTTCCAGGAATATTATAGCTAGATTGTAGAAGTTCCTAGGTCAAAGAGAAAATGTTTCAAGCAGGCAGAGTGAAACCAACCAAATATCATAGATTTACTGTTAGCATAATGGAAGATTTAGCAGCTACCATGTTAAAGGAGCTGAGGACTTGAAATATGATGTTCTGGAAGGAAAATGAGCTAGGATTACAATCAAGAATAGCCTACCCAACAAAACTGAGCATAATCTTTCAGAGGGAAAAATGAATATTTAATGAAATGGTGGACTTCCAAGTATTCCTGGTTTTAAAGAAATGGAGGTGAATAGAAAATTTGACTTTAAAACACAAAACTAAAGAGAAGAATTAAAAGGTGAACATGAAAGAGAAATGATAAGTAAATCTGGAAGGTTCAATTGTGCAACTTGGTATGCAGTGCCAACCTTGTAAATAACTCAGGGCCAGTTAGGAGTGACACATAATATGAAAAATATATTGTAAAGGCAGGTGTAAATGCCTAGGACAAGGGATGGTGTTGGGCAAGACTGATAGCAGTTATCTACCAGAGGTTGTCCATGCTTACAGGGGTATAGAATCAACTCATTAAGACTACTAGATCATGGCTATATTAGGCAGAATCAAGTGGGTTGCCCCATAACACTAATGAGTCAGCATTAGTGACCAAGCTGGCTGGTCTGCTCTAGCTAACCCTGGAGTTTTTATACAATTTTTAAAAGGGTGCAGATGTGTGTAAAATGAAGGGTTGGAACTATCTGGTTACACACATTGTGTGAGCTCTGACAATGCATTGGGAACCCTTAAGCTTATCTATGAACATATTTCTTCATAAATTTTAAAAAGGAGGGGGTGGAGCCAGGATGGTGGAGTAAAAACAATAACTTGTCTGAGCTTCCACTCCAACCACCTCCAATACCTGTAAAATATGACTTTAAACAAATTTTAGAGCTACAGAACCCACAAAGTGACAGAGAGAAACAAATCTCCCACTGAAGGCAGACTAGCAGGCCAACAGGAAGGGTCTATCATACCATGCTGGGAGCCAAGCACAGTCCCACATGAGCCACACTGGTCCAGACCTGGAGCAGCCCCGAACAGAGGCACAGACTGGCCAGAGCAGATTCCAGGACAGTAGATCACAAAAAGCTGGGGCAGTTTCCAGACTTCTCAACCCATAAATGCCAAAGAGAAAGTAAAAAATCAGTAGGGAACTCTACTGAACCAGGTGACTGAACATTGTGGTCCAGGCCCTGCCTCACCCCCTCCCTTGGGGAGGGGGTTGGGGGCAGAGAAGTGGCTTAGGTGTGGGAGCTGCAGCTGCTGCCACGTGGCTGTCTCCAGAGCTCCCCTGGCTTGCAGATCATAGGGGAGAACAACCAACCATTCAGAGGGTAATCACTCTTGCTTTGACCTGCTTAGATCTGGGTCACTGTCTTGGGCAGTGGTCCTGTGGTATGTGGCCAGTGAGCCAGAGCTTGTGGTGGCTGTTTTCACATTTGTGCAAATCCAAGCAATTTGGGACACAGCTCTCTCGACTCTGGAAGCAGAGTTCTACTGCAGCAAAGAGCTCAAAAGTCAAGTAATTGGCTGGCAAGATGAGCAAGCAGAGGAAGCACAATCACACCATAGAATCTTTTGGGGGGAACAAAAAGGATCAAATCATGGAACCAGAAGAAGATAATGAATTCAAACTCCTGCATCAAAACCTTCTAAGAAAAATATGAACTGATCCCAGGCAATGAAGAAGCTCAAGAAGGATTTTGAAAATCAAGTAAGAGAAATGGAGGAAAAATTGGGAAGAGAAATGAGAATGATACAAGAAAATTATGAAAAGCAAATCAAATGAAGTCAAACCTTACTGAAGAAAATAACACCTTAAAAAACAGACTAATTCAAATGACAAGAGGCCCTAAAAGCAAATGAGAAGAAGAATGCCATAAAAAGCCAAATTGGCCAGATGGAAAAGGAATTTCAAAAACTCACTGAATAGAATATTTCTTTCAAAATTAGATTAGAGGAAATGGAAGCTAATGACTTTATGAGAAATCAAGATTCTATAAAACAGATCCAAACAAATGAAAAAACTAGAAGGCAATGTGAACTATCTCACTGGGAAAAAACCACTGACCCGGAAAATAGATCCAGGAGAGATCATTTTAAATTATTGTACTACCTGAAAGCCATGATCAAAAACAGAGCCTAGAAATCATTCTTCAAGAAATTCTCAAGGAAAATTGCCCTGATATTCTAGAACCAGAGGGCAAGACACAAATTGAAAGAATTCACCAATTGCCTCTTGAAAAAGATCCCAAAAAGAAAACTCCTAGGAATATCATAGCCAAATTTCAGAGTTCCCAGGTTAAGGAGAAAATATTACAACCTGTTAGGAGGAAACAATTAGGGTACTGTAGAAACACAATCAGTATAACACAAGATCTAGAGTTTCTACGTTATGGGATCAAAGGGCTTGTAATATAATATTCCAGAGGTCAAAAGGGCTAGGATTAAAACCAAGACTCACCTACCCAGCAAAACTGAGAATAGTGCTTCAGGGGAAAATATGGTCATTCAATGAAAAAGAGGACTTTCAAATATTCTTGGTGAAAAAACCAGAACTGAACAGAAAATGTGACTTTCAAATACAAGAATCATGAGAAGGTAAACAGAAAAAAAAGAAATCATAAGGAACTTATGAAAGTTGAACTAGTCACATTCCTACATCAAAAAACAATAATTGTAACTCATGAGACTTTTCTCAGTATGAGGATAGTTGAAGGAAATATGTGCATGTAATAACATACATATATATGCATGTAAAGGAGGGTATATATGTGTATAAATACAAATGTAAGTGTGTATACATGTGTGTACATGTATACATAGATGAAGGGCACAGGATCAGTTGAATATGAAAGGTGAGAGAGGAGTATAATAGGAGAAGGAGAAAGGGAAAGAGAGAATAGGGTAAATTATCTCATATAAAAGAGGCAAGAGAAAACTATTACAATGGAGGGGAAGATCAGGGAGGTGAAAGGGAATGGGTGAACCTTACTCTCATTGAACTTGGCTTATGGAGAAAATAATATACACAGTCAATTGGGTATTTTGCCCTACAGCAAAGTAGGGGAGAAGAGAAAAAGAGGGGGTCATAGAAAACAGGGTAGATTCAGGGAGAGGGTAGTTAGAAGCAAACACTTTTGAAAAGGGACAGGATCGAAGTAGAAAATAGAATAAGTGGGGGGCAGGATAGGATAGAGGGAAATATAGTCTTTCACAACATAACTCCTATGGAAACATTTTGCATAACTACACATGTACAACATATATTGAATTGCTTGTCTTCCCAGTGCGGGTGTGTGAGGAGGGAAGAAGTGAAAGATCTGGAAATCAAAGTTTTAAAAACAAATGTTGAAAAAAAATTTTTACATACAACTGGGAAATAAGATATACAGGCACGGGGATATAGAAAATCCATCTTGCCCTAATAGAAAGTTGTGGGGGAGGATAGTGAAGGATATAAGAGATAGCATTTGGGGGAAGGGATATTCAATAGACTTGCTCTCTTGGGGTGGGGGGTAGGGGAAAGATGGGGATAAAATTTGTAACTCAAAATCTTGTGGAAAAGAATGTTGATTAACTTTTTTTTAATTTTAAAAAGGAGTTATTTTGTAAAGGGGGCAGGAGGAAGCACGTGCCTTGCAGCTATATTCACACATAATGTGGGATCTTTAGGAATTTCTATATAGGAAGATGATATATGTATCTCCTAAGAATGTTATCATTATTAGGACAGTTAGAAGGGCTTTACAAAGACAGAGAGATGGGAATGTGTCAATTATGCTGGGATGGTCTAAAAAAATACTATGTAAATAATCTGAAAAACATTAAGTAAAAGAGTCCTGCCAAAATTTTTAATGAAACAAATATGATTTTGATACATAAATCAGAAGGAGCAAAAATAGAGACAGAAAACCACAGGCCAGTTTTCCTGATGAATATTGCTTGCAAAACTTTTTAATGAAATATTAACAAGGATATTGCAGTACTATATCATAAAAATTATACACTATGACCAAGTGGGATTTATACAAGCAATGCCAGGCTGGTTCAATATTGCAAACACTATAAGCATAACTGGCCATATTAATAACAAAAACAACAAAATTATGTGATTATATCAAGAGATTCAGAAAAGACTTGTGATAAAATGCAACACCTTTTCCTATTGCAAATACTAGAGCATAAATAAATAGAGCCTTTGTTGAAATGATAAATTGTAGTTTTTGTTGTTCGATCTTTTGGTCATGTTCTATACTTTGTGACCTCTTTGGACCACAGCACTTCAGGTCCTTCTATCCTTCACTATCTCCTAAAGTCTATGTAAGTTCACTGTTTCTATGATACTATACATCTATCTTATCCTAAGGTATCCCCTTTTCCTTTTTTGCCTTTAACCTTTTCCAACATCAGGGTCTTTTCTAATGAGTCCCATCTTCTCATTATGTGGTTAAAGTATTTAAGCTTCAGCTTCAGTATTTGACCTTCATGTGAATATTCTTAAAATTAATTTTCAGAGTATTAAAAAAATAATAAGTAGTATCCACTTAAAAGCAAGAGCAAGTATTATTTGTAATGAAGATAAGCTAGATGTCCATTATCACCACAATTATTCAATATTGTATTAGAAATACTTTGTTGTGGCAGCGGTGTCATTTTTAGTTATGTCCAACTCTTTCTCACTCCATTTGGGGTTTTCTTGGCAGAAAAACTGGTGTCGTTTGCTATTTCCTTTACCAACTCATTTTACAGATTAGAAAACCTGGGCAAATTGAGGCAAACTTGTCCAGAGTCACACAGCTAGTAAATTTCTGAGGCCAGATTTAAACTCAGGAAAAGGAGTCTTCTTGATTGCAGGCACTGAACTCTATGTACTAAGTCACCTAACTGACCCACATCAGGAATGCTAGCTATAGCAATAACACAAAAAAAAGGAAATTGAAGGAATAAAAATAGGCAGTAATGAAACAAAACTACTACTCTTTGCAGATGATATGATGGTATAGAGAACTCTAGAAAACCAACTAAAAAACTAGCTGAAACAATTAACAACTTTAGCAAAGTTGCAGAATATGAAATAAACATATGTAAATCACCATTTCCAAATATTAGCAAAAAACAGCAGGGAGATATGGAGAATTTAGATTTAAAATTACAACAAACAGAAATTACTTGGGAGTCTATCTGCCAGGACAAATCCAGGACTACATAAACACAATTACAAAACTCTTTTCACACAAATAAAGACAGATTTAAACAATTGGAGAAATATTAATTGCTCATGGATAGGGTGAGCCACTATAATAAAAATGACAATCCTACCTGAATTTATTCATTTAGTGTAATATCAATAAAATTATTTTAGAGAGCTTGAAAAATAACAAAATTTATCTGGAAAAACTAATGGTCAAGAATATCAAGGGAATCAATGGGAAAAACCTATGAAGAAAGGCAGCCTAGCAGTGCCAGATTTCAAACTATATTACCAAGTAGTAATCATCAAAACAATCTGGTACTGGCTAAGAAATACAGTGGTGGAACAGTAAGTTAGACTGGATGCACAATAGACAGTAGTAAATGACCATAGTAATCTAGTGTTTAATAAACCCAAAGATCTAAGCTTTGGAGGCAAGAAATCATCATTTGACAAACACTGATGGGAAAACTGGGGAGCAGCCTGGCAGAAATTAGGCATAGACCAGTATCGCACACTATATACCAAAATAAGATCAAAATGGACACATGAGTTAGATATCAAGAGTAATATCATAAATAAATTAGGAAAAGATGGAAAATGTATCTGTCAGATTTATAGATAAGGGAAGAGTTTATTATCAAACAAGAGATATAGAGGATCATAGGAAGTAAAATGCATAATTATGATTATATCAAATTTAAAAGGTTTTGACCCTTTGATATAGCAATACCACTAGTGGGTCTCTATCCCAAAGAGACCAAAGAAAAGGGAAAAGGATTTATGTACAAAAATAATTATAGGCACTTTTTTTGTGGTGGCAAAGAATTAGAAATTGAGGGAATGCCTTTTATTTGGAGAATGGTTAAACAAGCTGTGGTTTACAATTGTTATGGAAAACTCTTGTGCTATAGGAAATAACTTAGTAGGATAGTTTCAGAAAAAAAAATTAGAAAGACATATATGAATTGATGCAAAATAAAGTAAATAGAACTTGGAAAACACTGTAAACAGTAACAGCAATATTGTAATGATGATCACCTGTGGAAAAAATTAGCTACTCTGATCAAGACCCCTCTGAGAGAACCCATGATGAAACATGCTATCTACCTCCAGAGAGAGAACTGATAAACTCTGAACACGGATTGAAGCATACTTTTTCACTTTATTTTCCTTGCTTTTTATTGTTTTGCTGTTATGTATAACATAGCTAATGTAGAGATATGTTTTGCATGACTTCACATGTATAATTGATATCATACTGCTTGCTTTCTCAATGAGAATAGTGAAGCAGGAAGGAGGGAGAGGATTTGGAACTCAAAAATAATTTTTAAGGAAGTTCAAAATAAATAAAATTGTGGAAAGAAAGTTAAATGAGTTACAGGAGGAAATAAACAGTGGAAGTTGAATAGTAAGAGACTTCAATTTACCCCTCTTAGATCTAGGTAATTCTAACCATAAAATAAAAAAAAGAATTTCAAAAGATGAACAGAATTTAAGAAAAGTTAGATGTGTTAGACTTCTGGAGATTTTATATGATTGTTTCAATAGATAAAGAAAATCTTTTGACAAAATATAATATTTATTCCTCTTTTCCTAGATACCATAGAGATAAATGGAGTTTTTTTAAAAAAACTGATAGTTTGTGTATTAAACCAAGAGCAAACATTATCTGTTAATGGAGATATGCTAGAAGTCTTTCTACTAAAGTGGTTCTCAATCTGTGGGTCACGACCCCTTTGGGGATTGAACTACCCTTTCACAGGGGTCGTCTAAGACCATCAGAAAACATATATTTCCAATGGTCTTAGGAACTGAGACAATGCTCCTCTATCTGTCTCCAGGTGGGTCTGCCCACATGCAGATATGCCCACATACAAGTATTAAAGGGTTGCAGCATCAGGAAGGTTGAGAACCACTGTTCTAGTGGGAGCAAGGATCTCCATTATCACTATGATTATTCAATATTGTACCAGAAATGCTAGTTATAGCAATAAGATGAGAAAAAGAAATGGAAGGAAAAAGCATATGTAATCAGGAAATAAAACTATCATTTTTTTTACTTAGTGAACCCTAGAGAGTCAACTAAAAAAATTAATCAAAATAATTAACTTAAAGTTACAGAATATAAAATAAACCCACAAAATCACCAACATATCTGTTTATTACTGACAAAACCCAGTAGGAAGAGATAGAAAGAGAAATTCCATTTAAAATAACTACAGACAATGCGACATTTGTGAGACTCTATTTGCCAAGATACACATTAAGAACTATATGAACACAATTACAAAACATTCTTCACACAAATAAAGACATGTCTAAGCAATTAAATAAATATTAATTGTTCATGAGTAGGCCAATCCAATGTGATAAAAATGACAATACTACCTAAATTAATTTATATATTCAGTGCAATATCAATCCAATTACCAAATCATTGCTTTATAGAGCTAGAAAAAAATAGCAAAATCCTTCTAGAGGAAAAAGAGTTCAAGAATATTAGGTGAATCAGTGGGGAAGAAATGAGGGAAAAAAGTAGATAGAGCAATACTAAATCTCAAAGTATGCCACAAAGTTATAATCATCAAAAACAATTTGGCAGTGGCTAAGAAATAGAGGTTGATCAGTACAACAGATTAGGTACATAATGAAGAGAAGCAAATGAGCACAGAAAGTTAGTGTTTGATGAATTCAAAGATCTCAGCTATTGAGGCAAGAACTCACTAACTAACAAAAAACTACTGGGAAAACTAGAAAGTAGTCTAACATAAACTAGGTATAGACCCAGCATCTCATACGTTATATCAAGATGAATTCAAAATGGGTACAGGATTTAGACATAAAGAGTGTTATCACAGCAAATTAGTGGAGATGGAAGAAATTTTCTGTGAGATATATGAATAGAGGAAGATTTCATCAAACAAGAGATAGAGAGGTTCACTGAAAGTAAGTAGTTTTGATTTCACAACATTTAAAAGGTTTTGCATAAGCAAAACTACTGTAGGTAAAATTAGAAGAAAAACAGGAAACTGGGGAACTATTTGTGGCAAGTTTCACTGATAAAGATCTCATTTCTAAGACATGTTGTGAACCAAGTCAAATTTATAAGCATAAGAGCCATTCTCCAATTACTAAAAGGTCAAATGATATAACAATTTTCAGAGGAAAAAATCCTGACTATCAATAGCCAGATTTTTCAAAATGCTCTAGATTACTAATAAGTAGAGAAATGAATATTACAATAACTCTGAGGTACCACCTCACACACATCAGATTGGCTAAAATCACAAAAATACAAGAAAAGAAAATTTAAAATTCGGGGGAGGGGATGTCAGAAAACAGATGCACTAAAGCACTATTGGTAGTTGTTCAGTCATCCGTAGTCATGTCCAACTCTTTGTGATGCCATCTGAAGTTTTCTTGGCAAGGATACTGGAATTGTTTGTCATTTCTTTCTGCAGCTCATTTTATAGATTAGACACTAAGACAAACAAGGTTAAGTGACTTGTCCAGGGTCACATGACAAGTCTCTCAGGCTAGATTTGAACTCAGGTATTCCTGACCTGACACTGTATCTAGATAGATAGGTAAGATAGTTCTATATATACTGGGCTGGCAGTGTATACACACTATACCACCTACCTGCCCCTACTATTGGTAAAACCATGATTTTATCCAACCATTCTGAAAAACAATTTGGAGATATGCCCAGTTATTAAAATGTGCATAGTCTTTGACCCAATGATACTGCCACTAGGTCTTTACCCCAAAGGGATCAAAGAAAGAGGAAAAAAGACTTAGAGACAAAAATATTTATATCAGCTCTTTTGTGGTGGCAAAGAATTAGAAACTAAAGGGATGCCCATCAATTGTGTGCAAGTGATGAACAACTTATGGTTGTTCAATGCAATGAAATACCATTGTGTTATAATAAATTACGAAGAAAATGGATTCAGAAAAACCTGGAAAGACTTGTATGAACTAATTCAAAGTGAAGTAAGCAGAGCCAGGAGAATATATAGAGCAACTGCAATATTGTAAAGATAATCAACCTTTAAAGACTTAGTAACTAATCTACATGATGACCAACTACAATTCCAAAGAACTCATGATGAAACATGCTAGTCTTCTTGAGATGGAAACAGAGCTGATAGACTTCAAGTATAAACTGAAGCATGTGTCTCTGTCTGTCTGTCTGTCTCTCCCCCTCCCTCCTTCCTTCTTTCTCCTGGACATAGCTAACGTGAAATTTGTTTGTGTGACTATAAATATTTATAGTAAGTTTTGTTTTTCTTGCCTTCTCATTGGGTGAGGGAGAGGGAGACAATTTCAAAATAAAAATAAAATACAATTTAAATATTTCTCCAGTATATATACTGTACCCCCCCAAAAAAAAGAAAACAGGGAAGGGGAAAGGAAAGGAAAGGATCAGAAAAAAAATAAGATAATTCAGACCCAGGGTTTGGGAAGGCTGTAGCCACACAACTAAGATCCCCAGGAAACCTCCCTACCCTGTGCACATCACCTTGTATCTTCCACAATATGACAGCTCCTAGGGACTTAGCCAAAGAAACTTATGTATTCCTGTTTCCCTTTCCCCCTAGTTAGTATCTGGTGTGCCATAACTATGCATAGTAACCTCCTGTTGCCTAGGATGTCAGTGTTCAATCCTGGGTGAATCTGTGATGATAAGATCTTTCTGTGAAAGCCTATGACTGCATTTCTAATACAGCACTTACAGAAGACTGTGCCCCCATCAACCTCAGCGTGATAAGAGAGCCTCAATCATAACAGCAAATGATTTTAAGCACAAGGAGCAGTTCAGTACGTCTGCTGAGTGCAAAGAATCAGTCTACTCACAGCATGGGACGGGGAGAAATATAGCTAAGGAAAGCCTAAGTCAGACTAGATCTTTTTCTTTCTAAAGAGAGAGAGGAAAGACCTTGGCAATCTGGCCACAGTCCATCTTTCTAACCTTGTATATTACTCCCCCTTCCACACTCAGATCCAGAGAAACTGGTCCTCTCTGTTTTCTTCACAAAGAACAAGCAATCTCCCACCTCTGTGCTCTTGTGCTGGTCATCCCCCATTCCTAGAATGCTCTCCCACCTCAATTTTGACAAATAGAATGCTCCCTACCTTCAAGACGCAGCTCCAGCAGCAACCTTCTACACTGAGCTTTCTTGATAATCCTATCTTAACTCTCAAACTATATTATATTTGACTACTTTACAGTTATTCCACTTATTCTCTGTATACATAATATTACTTATTTCATATATTTTATATTATTTATTAACATTGTTTGTTGATTCATTACTCATTATTAATTTTTAAATATTGTATCCGTTGTATATATTCTTTCTTTAACTCCTTCCAAGACTAAATTAATTCATTCCTTATTCTTAACACCTAGTACTATGCTTGTTTTTTTTTGGGGGGGGGGTTGTGTGTGGTTTTCCCTGTTTGTTGTTTCTCCTTTCACAACATGACTAAGGTGGAAATATGTTTAACATGACTGCATATGTTTTACCATATTGCTTGCTATCTATGGTAGGGTAGAAGGGAAAAGGGAAGAAGACAAATATGGAACTCAAAATCTTTTTTTAAAACAAATATTGAAAACGATCTCTACACATAATTGGAAAAAATAAAATACTATTTACAAAAAAAAATAGGTACACTAATGCACATAGGTGGATTCTAACCAACTGGAGAACAATTTGGAACTAGCCCCAAATGGCCGTGAAACTGTGCATACTTTCTGACCGAGCAATCCCACTAGTAGCTATATCCCAAACAGATCAAAGAAAAGGGGAAAGGACCTATATGTACAAAAATATTTATAGCAACTTTTTATAGTGGTGAACAATTAGAAATTAGGGGATATCCATCAGTTGGGGATTGGCTGCTGTGGTATATGACTATGATGGAATACAACCGTATTTTAAGAAATTATGAGGAGGATAGTTTCAGAAAAACCTGGGACTAATATGTATTGATGCAAAGTAGAATTTGGTGTAGAATTTGGAGAACTATTAATCTGGAGAATTAATTTGGAGAACTATTAATTTGGAGAAAGAATTTGGAGAACTAATATGTATTGATGCAAAGTAGAATTTGGAGAACATTGTACATGGTGATAGCAATGTTGTAATGATGATCAATCGTGAAAGGCTTAGCTACTCTAATTAATACAATGATCCAAGACAATTCCAAAGGACCTATGATGAAACTTATCCATTTCCCAAGAGAAAACTGATAAACTCTGAGTGCAGACTGAAGGATACTTTTTCACTTTCTTTATGTTTCTTGCCTTTTGTTATTGTCATGCACAACATAGCTAATGTGGAAATATGTTTTGCATGACTTCACATGTATAACTGATATCATATTGCTGGTCTTCTCAATGGGTGGGGTAGGGGCTAAAGGAAGAGAAACAATTTGGAACTCAAATTTTTTACAAATGAATTTTATAAATAAATAAATTGATGAACAAACAAATATATACATAAATATTGAGTTAAAAAAGGAATGCCTGCCAAGGGGTATCTCTGACAGAGGATCATCTAACCTATTCTTAAACACTTCCATTGATAGGACACTCCTTACCTCCTGAGGTAGCCCATTCTATTTGAAAACAATTAAAGTAAGTGGGAAATAGAGAAGCTAACCACACAGAATTAAGAACTAGATAAAATAAATGGCAAAACAGAAGTAGTAAATAATTGTATTGGAATACCATTGTGCTATAAGAAATGACCAGCAGGATGCTTTCAGAAAAACCTGGAAAGACTTCAATGAACTGATGCAAAGTGAAATGAGCAGAACCATGACAACATTGTATGTAGTTAGAGGAATATTGTACAATGATGAACAATGAGTGACTTAGCTATTCTCAGCAATACAGTGATCTGAAAAAATTCCAGAGAAAAACACTATCCACATCCAGAGAAAGAACTGATGGAATCTTAATGGAGATAGAAGCATGTGATTGTCTTCTTTTTTTGGTTTGTTTTCTTTTGCAACATGGCTAATATGGAAATGTTTTACATGATTTCACATGTATAATCTACATCAAATTGCTTGCCTTTTCAAGAAGAGGAGACAGAATTTGGAACTCAAAATTTTTTGAAAATCAAATATTAAAAATTGTTTTAACATGTAATTAGAAAGAATAAAATATTAAATTACTTATAGAAAAAATGAATAATAACCAAGAACAATCTAATTCCTTCCTTTGGATCAAAATAATGTAATACCTGCAAGATCTATTGCATAGCATAATTTTTTTTAATTTATTTTTTTCTTTAACTTTTATTTTTTAGTTTACATCACCGATTTCCACAAGATGTTGAGTTACAAATTTTCTCGCCATATTTTCCCTACCCACCTCCCCAAAACAACAATCCCACTGTATACCCCCTCCCCCAATCTGCTCTCTCATATATCCTCCCTCATCACCCCTCTAACTTTCTGGTAGGGTAAGATGGATCTCCCTATCTCAGTGGCATGGCATAATTATTGATGCATATTGGCTTTAGAAAAATTGATTGATAATATTGGTCTGAGACGAGTCATTTCCTTTTCTCTGAGCCTTAGTTTCTTCCTCTATAAAACAAGGGGTTTAGACTGGAAAGACTTAAGAAGGCCATTTGAATCTAAGGAAAAAAAACTGAGGTCCTTTGTAGCTCCAAATCTTCATATCCTATCATTTATAATGGGCCCATAAAAAGAAAATAGGAGTTTGGACATATATGCTGATGCCCCTGGTGCATAGCAAATAGCAAGTAGTCTATAAATATTTGATAGCATGCATATGTCATACTGAATTGCAAACTCCAAATGAGGGCCGGGAGTATGTCTCACCTAAATTTTACATCTCCCTCACAGCTACTGCTCTGTATTATGAAAGAAGAATCTGGAACATGTTACTCTCCTGCTCAACAAACCACTGGCTCCCTACTTCTTCTAAAATCAAATAAATATTCCAGTGTTTGGTATTTTAACCCCTTCACGACCTTGTCTCAACTTTCCTTTCCGACCTTATTATTTATTATTCCCCTTCACACTTTCTAAGTAATTGGACTTCTTTCTATTCCTCAAACATCAAATTTCAACTCCCTGCCTGCTATGCGGCCCCTCCTCATATTTGCCTCTTAGCAACACTAGTTTCCTTCAAAGTTCAGATCAAGCACCATCTTCTTCATGAGACCTTTCCTGAAACTACCCAGGTATACTTTGACATATACCCTAGTCTCTGAGAGGCCACTTTCTCCAGAGGGAAATGCTGGGCAGACATTTACATCTGCAGAGCAGCATAAATAACAGGACTAGTTTGGGGACAGAGTTGGACCTCAGGCAGGACTGGTGATTTTGCAGAATGGCCTCCAGTCTTGGCACTGCAGGAAATCTGTTCAGTCATCACTTGACTGCCCTCCATCTCAGCAGCTTGCCAGGACTTAGAAGGATAATGTGGTGAGAGGTAAATAAGTAGGGAGACCTTTTCCATGCCAAGGTACAGACTCATTAGTACTGCCCTATCCTAGGTTCAGCCCTACTTGGGACTCAGAGCAAAATTCAACAATGACCTCAAAGCAATTAAGTACTCAAGTGCTTAGGTTCTTCTAAGAAGACTGCTGCAAGGATCCCCACAATTTTCTCCTAGCTACAGATAAAAACACTGAATGTCTACATACTTCCCACTCCCACCATACTACACCCAAATCAGACATATTTTAAGTGTGGTATAATCTCAGATGGTGTTTGGTGCTTGTAGAGATAGGAGCACAGAATCCCCTCCCTCCCCCCATCCCATACCCACACCAGTCACATTAATTAAGCCTGGATATAATTCTAGACAGTGAGGATCGATCTATAATGATCTCTCTAAGGCCCTTTTGCTCTAATGGTCACTCCCCTTCCATCTTCCTTGCCCTCACTCCTTCTCTCCCACAAAGGCTTTCTCTACCACCTCTCCATGTATGATTTGTTGATTCTTCCAAGTCTTGACTTCTTCCTGCAACAATTGGCAAAGTAAATTTCAGTTGCAAATTTATAGCTACATGATTCAAAAGTATCTAGTAGTAAGTGACTCAAAATACAGGGGAGTATTTTATAACAGTAACTTGTATAAATGGATGATAAACTACAATTTCGCAAAAAAGTTGTAAACATTTTGCACACCTGTCAGTCCTCTCTCTTAGTCAAAGTGCTCTTTTGAAGACAAATAAATTATCAGATATACATCTGGATCAAATAACTTCCAGACAGTACAAAAAAAGAGTTGGATTTTTCTTTTTGTAAGCATGTTTTTAAAAAATGAAGAATCAATAAAAATAGTTGCAGGCCAACTATATACATACATAGCTGAACAGTAAAATGATCCCAAAGTTACTTTGAATACAAATATAAAAAATCAAGTTAATGACTTTCCAATAGTATTTAATACATAATACATTATTCTAAGAATTTATATATATTTATATTATTTATATATATTTATAAGAAAGAAAGGAAAGGAAGGAAAGGAAGGAAAGGAAGGAAAGGAAGGAAGGAAAGGAAGGAAGGAAGGAAGGAAGGAAGGAAGGAAGGAAGGAAGGAAGGAAGGAAGGAAGGAAGGAAGGAAGGAAGGAAGGAAGGAAGAAAGAAAGAAAGAAAGAAAGAAAGAAAGAAAGAAAGAAAGAAAGAAAGAAAGAAAGAAAGAAAGAAAGAAATCAGATGTGACTTATTGGCAGCTGTGTCACTGAATGGATTAACAAAGACTGGAGTGGTCCAGTGGAAAAACCACTAGATTAGGATACAGAGGACCTAAAATCAAATTTGGTCTCTCTTAATTACTGTGTGTCCTTTGGCAAGTTATATGACCTCTCTAGTCTCCAGCTCCCTCATTTGTAAAGTGAGGAACCTAGAGGAAATGACCTCTGAAGTACTTTCTAACTCTGAACCTGTGGTCCTATGAATCTAAATCATTGTTAAGTGAACTTTTAGCTTCTGCTTGGGGCAAATTCTCAGTCAGGTCACTGAGTGAAGTTAGCAGGAATCATCTGAATCCCTTCTGCTTTCTGCCCTGCTCTTGTCATGTAGAAGCAGAGATAAATCCCTAGATGCCCTTATCATTGGCTTGGAGCAAGCTAATTCAGGTTTCAGGGCACAATTAGTAGGTCCCATCCCAGATCCCCTTCTGCCCTAAGCTCTATTAGACCTCTCTATTCCTTTTCCCCCTTCTCCTGTGTGTTGTGGGAAGGGGGAGGAGGAAGTAGAGGCAGCAATGAGAGCTTCCTCTAGTTCTGACTCAGGTCTGCATACACAAGGATCACAGGAAAGAAGGAAGGAGAAAAGAAAGGAAGGAAAGAAGAAAGGCTTTATTGTCTGCTATGTGCTAGGCATTGTGCTAAGCATTTTAGCAGTTATTTTCTTACTTAGGGGAAGTTCAAGGTGCTGTAGATAGGGCAGTGGGCCTGGAGTCAAGAAGACCTGAGTTCAAGTCCACGGGTTGTTGTGATGATCAAGTGAGACAATATTTTATAAATGAGCTATATAAATACTTATTCCCTTCCCTCCCTGCCTTGATCTTCACAACAACCCTGAAGGGTAGATGCTATCATTATCTGCATAAGTGACTTGACCAGGATCACAAAGCTAGTAAGTATCTAAGGCTAGATTTGAACTCAAGTCTTCCTGATTCCAGTCACCTAGTTGCCCCAGGAATACAAAATGTCTCTACTCACAATCAGACAACCATTATCATTAAATGGGTATTTGATATCACCTTCCTCTTAAACAGTAGTCTATAAAAGTTTCTACTTCCCCCTTTTTTCTCCAAAACAATGGCATGATCTCTGCATAGGGAGCCCCAAAAATCCAGCTGACTGTACTATGTGTATCCTATTTGGGTCCTGGGTTGAAATCCCTAAGCACCAGGAAAATGAGAAGTACAATGTGATAGTAAAAATAACTTTAATTGAATGGAAATTCATGTCTCCAACAGCAAAGGAAGGCCTACAAAAGAAGAACCTTCCAGCATCACTGACTTCATATGGATAATAGCTTCAAAAGGCAAATTGAGACAGCCTCTTGAATACAGACCATCCCTGGATTTTCAAACTGAAGCATTTTATAGGTCTCTATGTAACTGTAGAAAAGAGAGTGCATCTGGCCAGCTTTATAGGACTTCACCAAACAGGTATGGTATTTAATTTGGTTACCTGGAGTTAGACAGGAGTCACTATTATAACTAAAGCTGAAAAAGGTCCTTTTGTTCACCCTATCTTTTCATATAAAGTCTTCAACAAATTCTTTGTCTCCTCCAGCACTTCTACCCAGTTCCTCCCCTCAGGCTTGATTTATCTCTACCACTCACTAAGCTTCTCCTCCCTGAAAGATTTGGTTTTCTCTTCAAATCTCTATGGAAAAACTACTGAAAAGGAAAATGGTCAAGGTGCCATCTCTCATACAAATCCCAGCTTATCACAGCCTCCCACAACCAAAGCTATTAAACTCATTGCCTTGGAAGATACGTCTGCTTCCTCTCTCTGCAATGGGCAGTTCAAAACAGTAAATTAACAATTCTCAGCTCGAGCCCCCAGTCAGGAAATTGCCCTAGCATATACACATATACACAATATGTTATATGTGTGTCTCTGTATATATGCATGCATGCACACATATATGCACATATGTGTATATAAATATATAATGGGTATTTATGCACACACATATATATACATGTACATACATATATCACAGTTGCAAAATCTATTTCTCTGTCTACCTTCTTCTCTCCCTAAGTTTCCCCCTATTGTATTTTCTCCGTTACATTTGATTAAGGACCTATAGAGATCAGTAATGAAATAGTTAACAAAATTTATCTTAGAAAAAACCAGCTTAAAACAAAAGGGAAAGAGCAAGCCAACAAATCTTAAGAAAGAGACCCTCTGGGAGCAGGCACACCTCTCCCCAGAAGGAAAAAAATAGGAGGAGGAAGGGAGAGAGGAATCATCAGCCTTGATCTCAGTGGTCTGAACAGTTTGAGCAAACCCAGCATCTGCTTTGTGCCTCTGGCACATGGTTCCATTACACAGTCCTTGTTCCATAATTTGGGGCTCCCGTCTGGTGCTCTGTCTCTCTCTTCACAGTTTCCTGGGGCATTCTTCTCAGTCCCAGGGATAGCTACTGGTGACAGCAATTGCAGCAGCTCTGCTTGCTTGCCCCAGGCTCTGAGGCTGCCCTCTCCATCTGGCCAATGCTCCCAGGTACACATTCTCACTGGGCTTCAGCCCTCCCCCTCCCAAAGGAAAGAGGGGGAGCTAGTTTAGCAGTCATAGTTCTGGTCCATCAGACAGTTACAGCAGCTTCCCAGGGGATCAAATTGGAGGGAGGGATACTGAGAGTTTCTTTCTGCCAGTGGACCTATCTTGTCTCCATCATCCTATTATATAAGAATCCGAGAATCATTTTAGAGGAGAGGTTGAAGAGACTTGGTGAGAGATTGAATAAGAGCAATTAAGGAAACCAAAAGAGTCAAAAATGACATTGAAGTTTCTAGCTTGGAAAACTGGGAGAATGAAGATGCCCCTGCTGGATATCAGACAGTTCAGAAAGGAGGCTACCTTTGAAGGGAGGCCATAAATTCAATTTGAGTTGCTGGCAGGATAGCTAAGGGGAAATCAGAAACAAATGATCAGAGTTCAAGGGAGAGGTCAGGCTGCAGATGTCATTTGAGGAGTCACTGTCACAAAGAGAGCATGGGATTGTAGAGAGAAAAGAACAGAGAGAGAAGCCTTAACCTACTGGAAGGCCTGCAGATAGGGGTCAGGTAGGCAGAAGAGAACCAAGGAGGTAGAATGTCAAAAAGTCTCTGAGGGAGGAGAGCAGTTCATGAAGAAAGTCAGAAGAGTTCAAGATGCAAGGAATCTTAGAGATAGTTTTGTCCAGCCCCTTTATTTTACGGATGAGGAAAATGGGACTCAGAGAGATGAAGGGACTTAAAGCAGCACACCCAATTGGCACAAACAGATACTCTAGGTTACAAATGGAAGAAATCAAACCCTGATTCCTGAGTTGTTGCCAGTTGTTTCACGTTTGCCAAGACTTCCCCATAGCTATGAGTAGAACACACTGCAGCACAAGGGCAAACTGAGCTTAGGGAGCATTAGTTTTTGAAATGGTGAGACAAAACAATGCCAGAAAGGTTACCTCTGGAAAACAAAGACTGAGCCTCTCCTTCTGGTTACTAAACTACTTCAGGACAATTCCAAAGTGAATTAGCAAGAAATAACCACAGAAAAATGTGGTAATTAAAGTTAATTATTCTGGTTGCCAAGGAAACAGTCTACAACAAGCAGAAGTTACTGACACTTTCAAGGTGAACTGCAAACAGGGCCGAGTGTTTTTCCTCTCAATGATCAGCCAGCTAGCAACCAGTTATCAATGAAACTTAAATGAGTTATTAACCCAGTAACCACTTAAATCCAACAGCTTCCTCCTTTGTGCCATTTCCATCATCCAGATTATTAGCAAAGGATTCTTAAGTCATGGGAAGCAGCTCCTATATGCTCCATGTGTTTATACTTAAACTGTCTGCCCTCCTCATTAGTTCCATACAGCCTAACTGCTGGTCAAATCTTACAGGGAAGAGAATTGACTTGTAGATTCAGCAAAACATCCTGAGAAAGATGCAGAAACATGGAAGGAATTTTGAGCACTTCTAATTCAATCTCCCACCCCATGGAGAGACACCCTCTATGAACAGGGGGTCATCCAGCCTCAGTTTGAAACGCTAAAAGACTGAATACTTAATACTTGCTACAGTTCCTTAACTATATACAACAAAAAGGTGGTCCCCAGTAATTTAGGCATTGTATTTAGAGCTAGAAGGAATCTCTGCTTCATTCCTCATTGAGTACCAGAGGCAACTGAGGCCAAAAGATGTTAAGTGACTTATTCAGTATCTTACAGGTCTTTGTCCTAATTCTGTCCTCGGGAGTTACAGGGAACAAATCTAATCCCTCTTCTGGGGGACAGCCAAGAAATTAAAGCAATTTCACTCTTGAGGCCTCTTGCTCTATGACTCTCCATCTATCATCACTTTCTAAGGTGGCAGAGTAACTGACAGTAAACCTAGATTTATTTCACAAAGTACTTTATCCCTAGGGCTAGGGACTAGATCTGTGATTTCACTGGCATAGGGAAATCCCTAGATGAGGAAACTCCCTGTACCAATGAAGGTCGGATACTTTCTGCAGTTCATCTTCTCAGAGAGCTGCTTAGAGCACTAAGTCAGTGAGTGGAGTGGCTTGCCAATGGCCACATAGCCAATATTGATCAGAGGCTGGACCTGAATCCAAGAGTTTTGGTCCCAAGACAGGCTTTCCATGAACTTTGCCATTCTTCTTCCCCTCTAATCAGTATACTGCTGGCTAAAAGTTATGGAGTTGGAATTGCTGTAAAAGAGGGTCTGAACAAAGGATATTATATCCATCTCCTAACTCCAGGTCTTTCTACAAATTATCTCCCCTATCTCGAATGTACTATTTTCTCATCTTCACTTCAGGGGTCCCTAATTTCCTTGAAACCACTGTTCATGCGCCACCCCAGACAAAAGGTCTTTCCTGATGCCACCTGTTATGAGCACTCTCGATTTCCCTCGAAATTACTCTACGTAATTTAAATTTACTTACTTGTGTACATGTCATAGCTTTGTAAAAAATGTAGTAAGCTCCTTGAGGACGGAGATTATTTTGATTTTATATCTCTTACATCAAGCAGAGAGCTTGTATACAGCCATTACTTAATAATCTGTTGTTAAATTGAAATAAACATTCCACTTTCCTCCTACGCCCAAGACAGCTGGTAGATCTCCCTACTTACCTGCTGTGTCACGAAAGACATTCAATTGTGGCTACTGAATATTCTGTCTTAGGTGTCATCTAGTTCATTACCATAATTAATTAATGTACCTCAGCTCCTGCCCCTGTCTCTGGATAATGGTTCATATCTAAGTCCTACTGCCCATCATTTTTAATAGTTACTATGAATTCATATTACCTTTTCTGCCTTTCTTCTCTGGCCAAACACAGAAAACCAGTTGTCATTCTTAGAATGTAGCCACATCTCCACCCAAGGAAGGGAACAAAAAAGCATCCCTCAAAGCTTCCCTCAAGATATCACGTGAATAACAAAACTTTGTGCACTTGAATCTGAACCAGTTTTTACCCAAACTCTGGTTTTCATTCCATCCCTTAGCCAGTAAATCCCCTATCCACCCTAACAAATTCCTTCAAGATTGCCTTGACTCAATCCTGGTGATTTGTTGATAATTGAGGTCATCACTTCCACACGAAAGAAATGATAGAAGCAAAGGCGTGGATTTGGGAACAACCAGGCATGTGCTGGGGACAATGAAAAGATTGACCTCACTGAGAGGGAGCATGACCACAAAGGATCAGAGAATGCTGGAGCTCGATAGTAGGACTGTGGGGCCCTAAGGTGAGGTGCATAAATGTTAAAACTAAATAACAGGGAACTGGAAATAATTATTGACAATTCAGTGACTAGAGTCGTCTTTATACTTCTACCCTCTAAATTTCCATCTGGAGGTCACCTGATTCAACTTCCTAATTTTACATGTAATTAGGAATTGGTGGTTTCTAGTATTTGTTCCATGGAATAGCCACTGTAGGCCCTTTCCCAGCACATGCCCCAATAGAGGAGACTCCATAGAACCCAGTCCAGCAAAATCAATCCTCCAGATTTATCAGATTGGAGGTGGTGAGGCTCATCCCACGTAGTTTGTTATGAGGATATACTTCTAGGACCATCTCATGGAGCAGAATGGGGAGGGTTGTGGCTCCCATGATTACTCCCATTATGTACACATATGCTATATGTATATATCTATATCCATACATACTTATACATATACACATATATAATGTGTCCTTGACTCCAATTCTGGTGGTCTTCCTACTACATCACAGATATATGAAAAGTGAGGTAAGAGGGAAAGCAGTCAGAAAATTATGGCCTACTTTAATTCAAAAACTGAACAAGTCCCTATGCTCTCTTCTAAATTTTGAGTACACAAAAGAAGTGTGCTTAAGGAAACTGTATCGTCAGAATACCTAAGTCTTTCCAGGAAAACATGGAATTGGGTTCTAGACAGCCAAATTATTGGCTGTTATGTCCTGGCAATGTAAGTCTGCAAGACAACAGACCAAGTTTTCCTACCCTGTTTTTGTATTGTGGACCCCGTTAGCCGTCTAGGAAAGTCTATGGACTCCCTTAGAATAATGTTTTTTAAAGAACAAAATATATAGAATTACAAAGGAAACCAAGGTTTACTGAAAATAAAGGTATCCTTTTTTCCCCATCCCAGTTGACAATCTATCCATGAATCTCAGGTTAAGAACCCCTGCACTAGAATGACTTCCAAAATCAGAAAAAGCACACAGGCTCTGGGCCTCCTTTAACCCAACAGCATTCTATTTGTACCTTTTGGAGTCCAGCAAAGTACATACACGCAGGTGCCTACTGTCTGTGATAAAACTAAGTCATGTCTCTCCTTCTTTTAGCTTCTCAAAGACTGTGATTTAACTCCAAAAAACCTTGGGCTGAGATTCAGTCCTCCAAGATCTAGTCCTTGTTCTGCTTCTCAGGCACTTCAGTGCTCAGTTTCACCAATATATCTCCCTCACCTAGGATACTCTGTCTTGAGCCCTCTTCAGCATCATTTTTTTCACTCTCCCATTTGTTGATCTCATCCACCCAGATGCCTTCATTTATTCCCTCTATGTACATGGCTCTCCATTCTACATGCCTCCCATAAACCTATCCCCAGTCTGTCTTTTTCAGCTGCCTGTTGAACATTTCCATCTGGGTGTCTTGCTGGCACCTCAAGCTGAACTGATAATCTCTTCCCCCAGTCCCCAATTTGTCCTTCATACCCAATATGTTATAAATATATAAACCCCTAAGGGTCTTCCCCTCCCAACTTGATTTTTTTCTTTTTTTTTCTAATTAAAGGGGCCACCCTTCACTCACTTCTTAAAGAGGCCTATTCACTGAATGGGCATTACCTCACTCTAAGCGAGTACCTGAAAAAAGCCTTAGCTTAAAAGGGTCAGCATCTCCCATTGCATCCTGGGTCATCTCCAGTCATCCTGATGATGACTGGACCCAGATGGCTCTGGAGGAGAAAGTGAGGCCAGTGACCTTGCACAGCCCTCCCTCATTCAAATCCAAGTCAACTGAAAGTCATGTCATCATCTCCTTGATGCCAAGGTCCTCTTCAAAAACAAAGGACAAACACATGTTATAACAGAAAAGAGCATTGGCTTTAGAGTCAAAAGACATGAGTTCAAATTCTGATTCTGGCACTTCATACTTTTGTGACCTCAGGCAAGTCACAGCCTCCCAGGCCTCCATTTCCTCCTCTCCAAAGTGATGGAGCTTGACCTACACAGCCTCTGCGATCTCTTGTCCCTCTAGTTCTGTGATACTATGAATTCTTCTCTTTCGATTAATGGTACCGCCATCTTCTAAAATATACAGACTCCCAGCCTCAGCACCATCTTTCCTCCTATTCTTTCCTAATCCTATATAGCCAAGAAATTGCCAGGTCCTATTGATTCTACTACAAATTCCCTCATACCCTTGGCCGCTTCTCAATCACTTCGGAAACTCTCATCTTTTCTCGCCCAGGTCATTATAATACTTACCTACTGATTTCTCTGCCTTCAGTCTATCCAATTTCCAACTCGTCTTTCACCTTTCTGAGTGGATAATTTTTCCATTCACTGCCATGATTACATTGTTTTTCTATCTAGAAACCTTCAATCGCTCCCCACTGCCTATTAACCAAAGTTTAATAACCTCATCCCAGCATTCAGTATTGTCTACAGTTTGTCTCTACTCCATTTTGCTAGTCCAATCTGATACTGATCCTCTTCATTTAATCTTTGTGCCAGCCAAACAGGGCCATTCTGTTTCCTCTTTCCACCTTATCTACTCTCATCTCTGTACCCTTGTTCATGTTTTGGAATAGCAATCCCCATCTTCATCTCTTGAAATTTCACCCTTCCTTCAAAGACCCCAAGTGGATCCCCTTAAAGATTTGTCTCACAGGTACAAGAAATTCCTCTTGTCTCACACTTCTTTTCCCCCAACACTTCACTCACCTCTATTCTGTCAAAACTATATTCTACTTATGGCTCCAGTACTTTAGGACTTTACTGGATCTATGACTGCTGACAAGCATTTATTAAACACTTACTATTTGCTGGGCTCTGTGATAAGTGCAGGGAACATGAATATAAATACAATGGCAATTCATGTCCTCAAGGAGCTCACATTCGACTTGGAGAAGACATCACATCCAAAGAAGTCAGAAAATGAGGTGTTTGGGAAGAAGAAGATAGTGAAAAATTAAGAAGGAGGGTTAGGAATAGAACTTGGAGAAGAATGAAGACAGAGCTAGCTTGAAGTCTCCCTTAAATGGGAGGTTTTCAGAGAAACCAGGGAAAGAGGGAGAGACCATAGGCTGGAGTGTAAAGTCTAGAAATAGAGTGAGCTTCCAGAGTGGAAAGATTTCTGAGGCACTGCAGAGCAAGTCTAGGAGTAGAGTCAGGAGTATAAACTAGAGAGAAATTGTCTTATTTGCATGAGTGTCCTCTCCAAGGGTAGACTAAAAACTCTCCACACACCCTCATTACATGCAATGTTTGTCCATGGCTTCCCACACATACTCACTAGAGGCTCTACCCAGCATACTGTGTCCTTTAAATGCTTTAATATTCTAGATATGCCAGTGCAACTATTTGACTTCCCATCTGCACTTTCTTGTTCTTGATATACAATCTTCTCATCTCTTTTCCAAATATATATTTTCAAGATTATATCTTTTTCATTGTTTCTTGTGCCCAAGTCAATTTTGTTAATGTACAGACTACACCATATACTTCTCAATTGCCCTTTGGGTCACCCACAATTTTGGTTCTTGAGAATTTGTGGTGTTCCATGATTTACCACCATCCAGTAACACCAGAAGAATGTTGGTGTTTTATGTCAGGAAAAACCTTAGGATTCATAAAAGTTTTGTGCAGCTTTCCAAACGCAACTGAGCACACTCTTTCCTTCCTTTCCAATTCTGGACACAGCTCCATGTGCTAATAGACTAACTTAATGGGGTGCCCATCAAACTGCATATCACAATTGGAACAAAATCCATTTGGATTTTTCTGTGTCAATTTCTTCTGAGTAGTCATGAATCTCATTGAGAAAGCTGTGTAGTATTCTTGGACTTTGTACAATAAGAATCATAATTCACAAATACCTAGAGCACCTTACCGTCTTTCATAGATTCCCAAAGTGGCTGATACTGCTCTCTGGAGGGCACTGGAACAATCCAGGAAGGCAGTATAGCCTTTGGTGCAACTGGGGGGCATTGAATAAAATAAGCATTAACTAACCAAACCCCAGTGATGCACTGAGTAATTTTGTTTTGAAAAGGGGGCAGTAGGCCAAATAAGTTTGGGAACCTCTGAAGTAATCCTTCTTACATTTGGCTTTACATATAACATTCTCCTAGACTAGATAATAGACATCTTATAGAAATGCACATCTTTCCATTTTATGCCTCAGTTAATAATGATCAAAGCAACTTTGAAAAAAAAGTGTTTCTCTCGTTAAAGTTATCAAGGAATAATTTTAACATAAATATTATATAAATATATATATGGGGAAAGAGAGAGGGAGGTATGGTAAGGGATGGAGAGAGGAGAGAGGGGGGTAGGAGGTAGGGGAGGGGAGGAGGGAAGAGGTATTTTTTTAGGACAAGAACTTTAAGTCAGCTTTGTGCTCCACCAAGTCCAGAGTTTTTTAAACAACCAACAAATAATTAGCACAATGGTATCTTGTATTCTCTATTGCACTTTTTAGTCCTTTGTGTGACATTGAAAAGGTGATCTGCTCTAAAAAAAATCACTTAGGAAAGCCCTTTTGTTCCTTTCTTATATTTTCATCATATATGTCCCCAATAACTTTATAAATCGTTTCCAAAAAGATCTTCATAGTGATAAAGCAGAACTATGGTATTTGCTATTATAAATGCCCTTCTGATCACCTTTTTTTGTTCTTTCATAATCTTTCCCTTTTTGAAATATCTTGAAAATTAATCAGTCCATGCTTTAAAAATTGTGCTGCTTCCAGCACAAATTTTTTTTCTGTCTACCAGTTCTATGTTTTCTTTAGTTTCATTTCCACTTCATCATTCAGCACATCACTGATGATAAAAACAGATTGTTATAGAAATGCTAACAGAGTCGTTCCATTTTTTTGGCCATCTGCTGTACTCTCTTCATCTTTGTCTTTAAATTTTCTTGGGGTCATCTCACTTTGTTCAGCCTCAAGCCAAGTTTGTTGTAATTCATTTTTCCTTCCACTACTACTCACTGCTGTTTTGTGCTTTGTAAGTCAAAATTGCTTATAATTTTCCATAATCTTTCTCTGTAACATTTTGCAAATGAGTTTGTAGTCTAAACTTAGATCTGCCTTGGCTACTGTGTCTCTCCAATTGATAAGAAGATCAAAAGTCTACTAGATAAGGAAGCTCATAAGCTCTTTTGCTCTCCTTATTCTGGCAACCATTTCACATAAATTAATTTCTTTAGGAAATGCTGAGAGTACATGTAGATGTTTTGCCTTATACATTTCCACATCAGAAGCTTCTTTGAATAGGTCAAGCTATAGGTACTGTCACTGCATTCCATGTCTTCTCATTTTTATCCTTTCTTCTAACTTGGGGCTGCTTTTGACCTTTACACTAGTAAGTCTATGGACCATGGTCACATACTGATAACTGACTTGGAAATGTGTGTCAAATTAATAGTCAGATATTACCTATGTATTAAGGTGGTTCATTTCCCTCAAAAATGTGCTGCTACTTGTTTAACAACCACCTCTCTATAAACAAAAAAGTATATACCACACACTTCTTGTTTTACCTGCATATTAATATTTTTCCCATTGTTTTCTTAAGCCTAAACAATCAATAAAACAATAAATCAAGCCCTCATTTGTAGTGCTTGCTGATGTTTTTTTTTTAATTTTCTCAGTAGTTCACAAACTTTGGGTATCATAATTTCTTAATCTTTATCCCTATTTTCAGACATATTCTATCATAATTATTTGTGTGAATGTTATATTACCATCTAACCTCACTCCTTCCCCATTATATTGCGATCAGGCAAGAACAGCGTCATTTTTTACCATTATATCCTTAGTGCTAAACATTATGCCTTAATAATAGTAGTCACAAATTTTGAGTTGAACTGAATTGAATTAAATTCAGTACATTCCCAAGGAAGCATCTATAATCATTAGGGAACTCACAATTATTTAGCGTGTGCAGTGGTATAATGAAAAGAGCACTGAATTTGTAGTCAAAGGACCTGGTTTAGAATCTGGGCTTTATCACTTACTCATTATTTCACTCCATGACTCAGATTTCATATTTGTATTATAACTGACCTTGTGGCCCAGCTATGGTTTTCTTTGAAGCTTTCTTTATAGATATTTTAAAGTTATTCTCTTCTCCTAAGTTGGTATCTTGACCTATCTCGCCCTGTAATACTTTCTTATTGTGAGACTTTTTTGGTCACTCATTATCCTGGGCTTACTTTCCAAATCGGGATGTTTTGTTAGCATCATTTGTTAGCCATTTCTGGAGGGAAGGTCTCAGTGTTGTTTGTTCCTGATCTGTGTTCTCTGTGACTTTGTTGCTACTGTCTTTAGGTACTGAGTATCATATTCTTCAAGGATCTCAGAGACAATGCAGGTCTAGTAACTGAAAACTTTCAGTGCACTCAAAGTGGTCTGATCTAGGGTGAAGTCTGATTACTGACATCCTGGTCTGACCACTGGAGGTTTATGTCTGAGGGGTTTGGTTCTGAGCAGAACATTCGTGGGCTTGCCCCAGTTGAAGTCCCAGTCGGCAATATTCAACAAGTACCTTTCCTGGTACTCAGTAAGGCCTTCTCCAACCAAAACGCCACAAAGAAAGAAAGGTGTGTTGAACAAAACAAAACAAAGAAAATTAGCTTCTTATCTCAGAAAGAAAGCTCATCCCTATACACCTTCCTGAACCCCAAGGAGCTTTCTCCAATGGGATTTAGAACGTGGAATTGAGGAAGTACCAAGACATGGTACTATGAATATCCTTCACCTGCTAGATCCTTTTTATGGGTTGATATCCCCCACTAGAATATAAGTTTCTTGAGGGTAGAGACTGTCTCGGTTTGATTGTATCTGTATCCCTTGCACTTAACACAGTTCCCGGCACATAGGAAGCCCTTAATAAATATTTTATCCATCTATCTACCTACTAAATGTGTGACCAGGGACAATACATTTAATCTTTTTGAGTCTCAGCTTCCTCTTTCATAAAACGATAATAATAATACCAATATTCTGATTCACAGAGTTATTATAAAAATCATGTAATGTAATGAAAATTGCTTTGCAAACCTTGAAGCCTTATATAAGCATGAGCCATCAGTTATTATTGGTCTGTTTTAACCGTTCTTCTGACTTCATCTTCCTAAGTACTAATTCTACTTCTTTATGTAACACTTTAGAAACTGAAGGGTTTGATTATAGTGATTCCTGTGACACTGATGAGGAAAACAGATCATTACAGAAACTTTGACAAATTCATTTCATTTTGCATCTATTAGTTGTTCTCCTGCTAATTTCATCTATCAATATTTGTGGGAGAACATAGGTGATTTGGGACTCACATCAAGCTTTTTACTCTATTTCACTTCCATTGCCTTTTGCTTGTCTTATGCTGATGCTGTTCATGATTTTCTACCATCCTAGTCTATAGAGTTGGACAAACGTGTTTGCATTCTCATCTTGTGCTATATCAGGCAATTCACTTAACCTGACCCTGGTGTTGCCTTTGACTGCCGACTCTCTCTCTGCTTGGCAAAGAGATCAAGTGTTTACTGGCTAACGTGGTTTTTCTAAGTTCATTTGATCTCCTCCATGTAGAAACTGATTTATATCCATTAGACTCTTACAGGAAATGTATCAAGGACTATGTTTTTATATATTTCTTTTACCATAGCATTGATGGATAATTTGAATAGGTCAGCTTGAGGCTCTTGAAGTGTCCTCTCTCCAACGTTAGTTTTCCTTCCAATTTATGTTGATTTGGGCTTTTGCTTTAACTAGTTGATGGATTCACTGCACTTGGCTGATTTTTCTGTGATATAAGCAATAGTAATCAATCATCTCCTCTTAATTAATACATAGCTAATTTAATGTTCAGTGTTCACCATGCCTAGTACCTTTTAATTCTATTCTGGAAAAAAAAAGATTCGTGATATACAGTCAGCACAAAAATTCTGAGTGATTGAAAAAGCCATGTGATTTGTAAAGGCCAAGCCACGTGTTTTCATTAGCCTTTTTACTATCTCTAACTTGACCTAACACATATGATCCCAAAGTAGCTGAATCCAAGAAACAGGACTAGGGCATAGAGGAAGTCTTATCTCACCTGCCTCTTACAAGTTACAAAGAGAGCTACACAGAGGTGATCGTGGTCCAAGAATTTTCTTCCAATGCACAGATACATAAGCAGTGATGAGAAGTGCCCAGTAGCCCGCAAATGCTATGCAGTTTTGCCTTCTACAGAAGCATTATAGTCAGTAATGCTTCAAGAAACAGATTTGGGACTTCCATCCAGGTCATCTGGTTCCAAATCCAGTGCACAGCAAAGTGCAAGTCATGTCATTTTTCTGGGCTCAGTTTTCTCATATGTAAAAGAAGATTAGACCAAATGGTTTCTGAAGTCCCTTCTATCCCCATTAGCCAAGGTACCAAGAGACCTTTTTCCCTCTGATCTGCTTTTTCACCTCCAAATTAGGAAGTTAGACTCTTAGATAAGCTTCAAGGTCCCTTCCAAATTCATCGATCCATGACTATTCTACAAGCACTGATTGTGCAGAACCCTACACTAGACTGGAAGTGATAACTCCTTAACCCTCAAAGGACTCTCAGTCAAGCAAATAGTGGGGATAAATCAGAGGCAATAATATCAGGCAGCATGTGGTTGGTACTACAGGAGATACACAAATACAGTACTGTGGGAGGAACAGAAGACAGCATATCAGACTGCGGGTATCAGGAAAGGCTTCATGTAAAAGGTGGCATAATCAGCACGTTAGCTAACTTCTGTTACAATGTACCCTGATTCTGACACATACTGGCTGTGTGACCCTGGGAAGGTCATTTAATCTATCAGTAGCAACTCTCTATCATTATCTATTATAGAGAAAGTATCAACTTATTACTGCCTTGGGAAAGTCCCTTCTCTCTAAACCTCAATTTTCTCATCTGTAAAATGAGTATAATAATGCTTACCCTACCCATCTCAAAAGGTTGTATTCAGAAAGTCTAGACCTAAAAGTGCTCTAGAAATTTTAGTTATTGTTAAGATTATTGCCTGAGGCTTCCGGGTTAGTGGTAGAAGAAGAACTGGGGGGAAAGTATCGGGATTCCCAGGCTAGTCTGAGTGTTTTATTTCAGACAAAAGCTATAACTAGGAATTCTTGCCCTTGAGGCAGATTCAGTTGAATAGTGAAAATGGGGTGCAGAGGATAGTCTTCCCAGGTTTTTGTTTATTGAATTATGACTTAACATTTGATCATTCTACTGTGTATCCTTCAATAAAATGAATCTTTTAAAAATGAATGATGAATGAAAAAGCATTTATTAAGCATTTACCATGTGCTAAGTGAAAAGGAAATAAATACAATAGCAAAGACAATCCTTGCGTTCAGTAAACTTGGATTAAAATAGGAGAAAACATTTATAGGAGAATCAAGGAAAGTCAAGTCTTGAAAGTCAGAGTAGAACCATTAGGGAGAAGAATGCCCCATCCCAGAACAAAGGCAGAGTTGATTTGATCATGGTTCAGAGTTCTTGACTTGGAGTGGGAAGAGAGGTAGTAAAGAAAGAGTAGTGAGGGAGTTACAGGAGAGCCAGAGAAGTGAAGCATGGCCAGGGCTTTCCTGAAACGGTATTCTGGAGAGGCAGCAAGGTCAAAATTCTTCTAAAGCATAATGTCTGGGGGCAGTCCTTGCTCTAGAAAGTCCTGCCTATTCTCACATGGCATAGACTATGGTCTTTAATCCCCAAATCTCTGGAAGGATTTGAGGGAGGCAGAAAAGAATATCAGTTTCTAGGAATAAGGCACCATGGATCCCAGGTGATAGCCTAGGGTCATGCAAAGTAGTGGGCACAGAGGTATGGGAAGAAAGTATACCCTGGGTCAAAGTCCTGGTTACTCCATTTATCTACTGTATCAGAGTAACCAAGAGAATAAGGGATGTCACATTATTTGTATAAAAGAATCTTTAGAATGAAAAGACATGAACAATAGAGGAATGGCTGAAAATAAGACACTGGCAATGAGTCCTTTCTTACCCAGTAAAGATAATGTAACAACCAGAATGTGGTGGTTTCCACGGGGCTCCCAAGTCTGATTCTATGTTGAATTTGTTGAGATCCCTTCCAAACTTGAAACTAAGAGATGAACTCTCTTACTAACATCAACGTGCCTTTTCTGATATGGGTAGGAATGCTTTTGCTGAATGTTTTTCTTTTCTTTATGAAAAGAGATGGCTCTCTAGGATGTTTTGAGGGAAGGATGTAGTAGGAAATGTAAGTGATTTAAAAGTAAAATATATCCATTTAATTTTTTTAATTGATGTGTTTCTCCATCACAAGAGGAATTCTCATGTGTCTTGGCCCTTGCAAATCACGTGTACTACAGATTTTGTTTAGAAGCAAAGCATCTAATAAGAAAGGTGCCAGAGAGAAATACCCTGAGAAAAGAAAAAAGGTCTCAGAAAACAAGTATACCAGTAACCTTACAAATGAGTGGGATTAAGAGATAGAGGGCTCTTTAGAGACTGACTTTAGAGATTATCTAGTCAAACCTTGCCATTTTACAAATGAAGAAATAAAGGCAAGATCACATAGGAAGATCTAAATTAGACCGTCTGACTCCAAAATCAATCTTTCCACCCCTTCAACAGGGAAAACAGTTTACCCATTTCCCAATTTTGTTTCAGCCTGGCCCTGTAATAAGAAGAGGAGAGGGGGGGAGCCCTGACAGACTGGAGGCGATCCAGCTTTAAGAAACAGAAACAAACATAAAGGCAATGTCTTGGCCCCAGAATGCCCTAAAATGGCAATCTTAAATGCCTTTTAATCACATGATGAGGTCAGTTGAAGGGCCATGGTACAGAAAACCTCGAGACTCTATAGCTTTGAAAACGTGGCTGAAAAAAAGAAAGAAAAAAAGAAAATGTGGTGGTAAAATAGAGAGTAGGAAGGTAGGTAACCAGACAGAACTAAAAGGAAAAAGAATTTTTTTGCAATTACGAAATCTGGGTAATACATTGCAACAAACCTACTGTGCACCTATCCATTATCTTTGGACAGCCTATACTTTTAATTTTTCAGGTCAATCAATTACACAAGAGTTTATCAAGCACTTGTCATATGCCAGAGACATTTTGCTAAGATCTGAAGATACAAAAAAATGCAAAAATAATGCCTTCCCTCAAGGAGCTTACATACTTATGGGAAGATCAACTTGTAAATAAAGAGGTATAGACAGGGTAGAAGGTAGGTAACCTTAGAAGGGAAGACTCAAGTGGAAGGCTTCCAGTAAAAGGTTCCACTTGAGTTAAGCCTTGAAAGAAGTCATAGAAATCAAGAGGAGGGGGAGTTTTCTAGGCATGGGAAACAGTGGAAAGACACAAAGATGGAAGACAAAACGTCAAATGTGAGGAACACCAAACAGGACTATTTTCCTGAACCAAAGTGAGAGGAGAATGGAAAGGTAGGAAGGCACCAGGTTGTAAATGTTGAACAAAAGACTTAATATCTGAACCAAGAGTTAATAGGAAGCACTAGCGTCCCAGTACTTTCAACCTTATTGTATCACTGGAAGAATATTAATGCTAAAAATAAAATGGATTTTTGTTTTGGGGAGAAGGGTTGGATCACTAAAAAAACACTGTTCAGTTTCCAAAAGAATATCTGACTATAAATGGAGGATCCTAGGATCCCTGGTTTTAGGCCATTTAACAAAAGTCATAAATAAATAAATAAATTTTAAATACCTTGATGAATCTCTGATACCATACTCCCTCCAAAGGGGCATATCAAAATCCATCCATTGTGTGACTCTTGTCCATGTCTTCCTACATATTACATATCCTCCATAATAGATCCATCCCACTTGCTGGAGGCCTTTCTCTCTCATAGACATATGGGACATATAAATATCAATGGGATACTCAGATGGTCCATCCATTATCCTCTACCTTTGCTAAATAACTAGCCTCTTCTATTTACACATGCTCCTATGTAATTCTTCTTTGGTAACATAATGCATCCTATTTATACTGACTATGAAACATTCCTTAACCTTTTGGTAACCCAAAACTTTAATTCTCCAGAAATTGCTACTCCATGACTTGTGGCCATTGAGTATCACTGAAAGAATAGTGGTGTTAGCTTATCTCCAAAAATGTTTCATTAGCACATTGGGAAGAAGGAGGGTTAAAAGTTTGAGACTGAAAGGCGAGGAAATTAGAATAAATTGGGTTCTAGTCTTGTTTCCGCTATTTGCTTGCTTTGTGAGGTTAAGGAAGTCATTTTGCCTTCTCTGAGACTGACTTTCCCCAGTTGAAGAAGTAGATGTTGGACCAAGTAACCTTCAAGCTCTAGTGTGCAATAGTTCTAGATCTGTGAATAACAATAGGGAAGTAATTACATTGTGAAAGTCCAGTGGAGATTGGATGACCACTTGGAGATGGTGTAGAGGAGATCCCTGTTCAAGTAAAGGATAGACTAAATGACCTTTTTGGGTGCCTTCCCAACCTAACATTCGGTGATACTATGAAAAGCATTTTACTGAATTTGCTTCTTAATAAGCAAACACTATATAAATCAGAGTAAAAAAAATGTACCAAGCTCAGGATAACCATAGGTTGACAGCCAGGCTGATGGGTTTATTCTCTCAGGACACCAGACACAAAGAGCCCTCTTAATTCCATTCCTGCCACCATTTCAGCATGCTCAGGGGCATTTCTCAAAGCCAAAGAGACTTTATTTTAAACATTAAAACTGGCTTATATTGGTGCTATACTGTCCTAGCATAGGAAAAAAAGAAACAGCTCAATGGATTACATTTATAGAAAGAGCAGAGCAAAGTAGAATTGGCAAAAGAAAAAAAACTCTAATGTAAGCAAATGCTAATGCTTATTACCTGCTGAGGAGGAGGGCAGTAATGCCATTAGCCCACTCCTCTGCTGATCAACCTTCCCAACTTCTTTATTCTTTGACCACAGGAAAAATTATAACCTGTTCCTTTCAATGAAATTTACAGAGAAAAAAATGTAAACGGGTCAAGGAAGTAAGCCCTGTAGCAGTGATCAGATCCCAGGACTGGTTGTGGGATTCAGAGTTTTTATTATTTGTATTAATAATCTGTATTAATAACCACCAGCCCCCCTCCCAAGCAGGGGAAAGAGGAGGGAAGACAATGACATAAATCTGTTGGATCATTGTCCTGAGCTAAAACTGTGAACTTCTCTCTTTTATCTCCATACCAACCCCAACTTGAGTAAGGAGAACAGGGAGTAAAGGTAGAGGTGATAAAACAAAAGATCACTCCTGAGTCAGACCCAAAGAAATAGTTCTTCACTTTTCAGAAGGGAGGAGGGAAGTCTTATTTATCCAAGTTCTGCCCTCCACATTGACATCTGCTGGTTACAAATGTACTTACTCTAGAATTTCTTTTTCTATCCCTGCTGGATTTTGCAGTAAAATACATTAGATAGATAGATTAGATAGATAGATAGATAGATAGATAGATAGATAGATAGATAGATAGATAGATAGGTAGATAGGTAGATAGGTAGATAGGTAGATAGGTAGATAGGTAGATAGGTAGATAGGTAGATAGGT
>CM053595.1:59390778-59405964 GCA_028646575.1 Pseudocheirus occidentalis
TAGATAGATAGATAGATAGATAGATAGATAGATAGATAGATAGATAGATAGATAGATAGATGTATATATACACACACATACATATATGTATATGTATTCTATGTAGAATATATTGATAAAGGATTACATTAGTAACATATAGAACAGATAGAATTAATAGATAGACTATATAGAACATATTGTGGGTTTATTTTGCATTCCTACTATTTCCTTTTAAAATTCTGATTACTTTGAATATTTTTTTTCATTGCATTTCTGGGATTCTCTAAGTAAACCATCACTCTTACAAATAGAGATTGTTTAGACTCCTCTTTGTCTATGTTTAGTCCCCTCTTTTCTCTTATTATGTTAGGACCTATTCTAGCCCTGGGCAACTGCCTGCTGGACTATTTCATTGATATATACACTCTTATATATGAAATTCTGAAGAAAATGCCCTGAGTAAATGTGAACCTACTCACACTACCTATGAAAAGCTTGATTGTCTAGAGACTGGATGAAGAGAGAGAAGAGTTAAATCAGAAATAAGTCTGTGAACAAATTTTGGCAGCTCCATTCTTTTCATGAGGTCATGACTACCTGTGCAAAGAAAAGTTTCTCCTAAGTCTAACGATTTCCATGAAGAAAGATTGCTATCTCTATGAGAATATCTCAAATCAGTCATGAATTGAATTAGATTTTCTCCTTTTCCCTTTCTCTCTTCTTAGAGCACTAAACAACTAGATGGCACAAAGAATAGAGCACTGGGTCTGGAGTCAAGAAGACCTGAGTTCAAATCCAGCCTCAGACATTTACTAATGGTATAACCTTGTGCAATTCACTTAATCTGTCTGTTTTCAGTTTCCTCAACTGTAAACTGGAGATAATAATAGCACCTACCTCTCAGAGCTGTTGTGAGGATCAAAGGAAGTAATATTTGTAAACAAAAACAAAAAAAACCCACTTATCACAGTACTTAAATGCTTGTTTCCTTCCTTCCTCAACAAATTACGATGTTCAAAAATCTCAATTTATAGATCTATAAACAAAGTTAACAACTAATACCTTCTTTCCCCACCAATCGCAACCTAGGAGTTTCAAAATAAGAAAGTACATCCCTAACACATGTCAGAGATGAGGTTCTTCCTATATAAATGGAAAAGGCTGGGAAGATATTCTAGGAACTACCACACCATTACTCACTTCTAATATAGCTGCAGACTTAGAGATTTGCAATACCTTTTCTCATTCCTCTCCCTGACCCCTTAACACATCCTGAGGTCTTGATCAGACATAGGGAATGATCTTTAATCAGTCTCATTGTACATAATTTACGTTGCATATACATTTACATAAATTTCATGGAAGTTTCGTGCACAGGGTTTTTTCCCTCCCTCCCTGGTGGACACTGATTTACTTATTTGGAGAAACCTTAGCTATCAAAAGTAGGAAATGAAATGGTTAAGAATAACTAATCAGGTTTCTTCTTTTTAAAATTCCTACAACCTGAACAAATAGCCCTCATTCAAATCGCTGAAATAGGTGACCCTAATATCTTTGTCTGATTGCTGCAGCTAGCATTACTTTCTTTGATTCAAGAAAAAATGTTTTATTCTGAACTTAACACCAAATCAGATAAGGATTTCCATATGCAAAGTAGAACAGAAAAAGAACATTGTACATGGAACTACACATATCTATTACATATAACTTGCTCTTACTTTCAAGTATAACAAATCCACAAAAAACTTTCAAAGCTGTCCTGCTTGACTGTGTTTCCTTCTGTAATCTTTCCTGTCCTCTTCTGTGCATTTTTAAAAAATGTATTAGTGACCTTTTTGTCATTTTTTCCCACAACCTTGTCATTACCTTCCCCACCTCCTTCCCATTGGGAAAAAAGACAAAAAAATAATCTTTGTAGCAAATATACATAGTCAAGCAAAACAAATTACTATATCGGTCATGTTCAAAAAATGTGGCTTATTTTACACCTTGAGTCAATAAGAAGTGCAACCTACCTTATGATCTGCCTTTAGGAATCATGGTGGGTCATTGCATTGACCTTAAGTCTTTACAAAGTTGTTTTTCTTCATAATGCCATTATTGTATAAATTGTTCTCTTGGTTCTGCTCACTTTACATCAGTTCATACACATCTTCACAGGTTCCCCTGCAGTTGACCCTCTTATTATTTCTTCCGATCAAATAATATTCAATTATTCATATGCCATGGTTTGCTCAGCCACATCCCAATTAATGAACATCTCCTTAGTTTCCAGCTCTTTAATATAACAAGAAGCGCTGCTATAAGTATTTTTTAAAGGAGTCCTTTTCCTCTTTCTTTGATCTCTTTGGGACATGAGCCAAACAGCGATACTTCTGAATCAAAAAGCATGTACAGTTTAATGACTTTTTAAGATATAGTTGGAAATTTTATAGCTTTACCCTGATCTTATTGAAAGTCTTCTAGAACATCTAAATTACAAATAATGCTAGCTCATGGTTTTAGATGCATGCTGTTTATCATTTTAAGGAACGATATATTTATGCCAAGGTTTTTAGTATTTTTAGCACAAATATTAACAACTATAAGTTGTTGAAGTCTTTTTCTTAATCTATTCATATAATCATGTAATATTATTAGTTTGTTGTAAATATAACACACGATGTTTGTAGTTTTTCTAGTGTTGAAGTACCCCGTATCTTCAGGGTATGCTGGCATATGTTTAACAAGAGGTTGACCCATAAAAAGTGCATATTTATGTATATGCATGTTTCTACACATATATACATACATATAGATACACAAATGTCTACATATATACAAATAAGCTTAATTGACATGTATACATTATCCATAATTTTAATAAGTCTAGAAATCAGCAATATAATAAATCAAGGCTTGATTTGTGGCATTAGTCAATTTCTGAGATGTCAGTACTCATTCTAAAAATCTTACAATTGGCTCTTGTGAGCTTCTTTGAGCTGACTACAACAGCTGAAAATAACCCATTTGTATCTAGTCTAGTAACAGTGAAAATTTTTTTTAATGTATTGCTATACCCTCTTGGTTACCATTTTTACATTTTTATTCAATAGTAGGAGTTGGTCTATAGTTTTCTTTATCTGCATTTTCTCTCCCTAGTTTGAGTATAAGGATGACATATTTGTCTCATAAAAGTTGAGAAAGGTGCCTTCTCTTTTTTTAAGATTAATTAATTTAATAAAGGAGTTAATTATTCTCTAAGTGCTTTAATAGCAATCACTTGTAAGCCTTCCTAGGTCTTGGATTTTCCTTTGTGTATTTTCCCCCTTCTAGGATTTTATTTATAGCTTGTTCAGTTTTGTTTCTGACATCAAGTTGTTTACAACCTCTTTTTCTTATTCCATATATTTCATATTTTTGTAAATATTCATCCATTTCATTTAAAGGTTTGGCTTTTTTGGTATGTAATCAAGAATAATAGCTTCTGATTTAGCTTTCCTTCATTTTGATTTGTTGCAAATTCTTTCTTTTCATTTTTTTTATTTCGCTAAGTTGATTTTATACTCTTTTTCAAAAATCTCCTAGCATTTTGATTAGACTATAACTGGTTTTTCTCAACACCGGGACCTCCAGAAATATTGGCAGGATCAAGGTAAAGTCTGTTTTCTTACTGATACTTACAACTTCCTTGAAAAAATTCCAAATGTGTTAGTTTACAATTGAAATATAATTGTCACTTGGGATCCACTGTCTAGCATAATAGGAGTCTCTACATTTTTAATCATCATTGTCACTCATGCACAGAGTCCTATGAGACCAGAGAAAAATGTTTCTGGGCAGGGGTGAATTTCTTATGGTCCTAGGACAGCTCCCTCCCCATGCCTCCAGTCTCCATTTTCTAATATTCATCTGTAGGATTCAGTCCATGAAAAACAAACATTGGATAGTCCTCTTGAACACACACATATGTACACACATATATACACATACACACAGAGCATACTTGTACCCATGTTGAACATATTAACAGAATACAATCTGGACCACTCAGGTATGTTCTTTCCATATTACTCCTGAAGCAGGCAGCCTTAACCTATGAGTCTGAAGAATGGGAAGAATAACTGAACAAAAATCCCATCATCAGTGATTCTGGTTTGAACTTCCATGAAAGCTAAGTGGTCTATTTGGGGAAGCACAGGGTTGACATATGTGGCTTCTAACTATTATTTTAGTCAACATATCCTGCCTCTAACTCACTAATCAACTATGTCAATTGTAAGAAGCTGAGGAGTAGGGGGTGGGATGCGGCTGTTTCTACTGCACAGGCAGTCATAGTGACAAGAATATAATAGCTCATCTTTAATTCCCCTGGGTCTAAATAAGTCACTGTGTTCCACAGTCACTATATCTTTGATCACTGCCCTCTGCAGAGTCTCTCCAGTTTTTGCACAGTCGGTTAGTCAATGGGCTAAGTATTTGGTTAAGTATTTAACAAGTATTTGGTTAAGAGTTTACTGTGTGCCAGGTGATGTGCCAAGAGCTGAGAATTCAAAGAAAGACAACAATATAAGGACAGCTTTAGTCTTTTTCAGGCACTATACAATGGAGAGAACCAAAAGTGAGGCTTTACTTTTTGCTGTAGTGAAAAATTTAGGAAATGGCCAAACAAATTGTGGTATATTAATTTAAGGGAATGTTATTATACTCTCAGAAACAAACATAAGGCATTTAGAGAAATGTATAAAAGCACAAACTTATGCAAAATAAAATAAGCAGAACCAAAAAAAATCTGTGATTACAACATAAAAAAACAACAACAACAAATTCCACTAAAACAGAGAGTTTTCTTAGAGGGAGTTTCTTTCTTAAAGACAGTTACTTTCTTAGAGAATTAGAAAACCAGGGGGTGAGGGGCAGAATTCTGCAGATACTATCAGAGGTGGCTAATGTGTCAACTAGTGTTTACTTAACTGTTTTTCTTTGTTACAAGGGAAAGTTCACTGAGGTTTAGAGAGGAGGGGGTTATATCCAGAAATGTTGTGCTAATAGGATAAAGGGCACCAATAAAACTAAAAAAATACTAAATAAAGATCAAAAGATTAGGAAAAGAAAACAAAGCCATCCTGACTAGTAGTAATCACATCATATGGTTCTCAACCCATGTGTAGCTTGTATGTGTGCCTCTCTACTGACCCAGGGTTGGAGAACCAATGAGGAGATAAATTCCATTAATCCATGCTCTCTAAGTGGCAAGCCTTGTCACTTATGTGAAAGAACTATCACAGGCCTCTTGGTTCCTCTTCTCTGTCTCCCCCTAAACCCTTCAGGTTAGCTGTTTTCAGGATTAATTTCACAACTCCAAGAAAGTGGAAGTGAGGTGGGTATCCTCACGGATCTTGTTAGGCACTGGGACCTCAGGGATGGGCCCACAGCTCTGGGAGCAAGTGAAATGGGACATCCTCCCCAAGTAGATTTGGGTTCATTCTTTGAAACCACGAATCATACAAGAATTTTTATGGGCAAGATTTCTATTATTACCCTATCACTATGTCAAAATTGAAAGCCATGTAAGATTTCTCAAGAGGGGCTATCTATAAAGCATTGCAGAACTGTGGGTAGGTGTTTTATGAAATGTGTTTTATTCAAGCTAGGATATACAACACTAACATTATTGAAAGAAATTGAGGGCCTGGTCGGTTCCCTTTAATATGTTCATTCTTCATGTTATAGTCCTTTAACCAAAAAGTAAAGTCGTATACATATTCAATTTAATTTAAAATTTTATTTTACCTGCTATTCATCTCTGGTGTCCAATGAAGAAGAAATATCCTCTTATTACTCCTGTATTAGTTTCTGACAGTTCAATTTCTCTGACTGCTACGCCTCAGACAACTGCTAAAGAATAGCACACAGGTAATTGCTTTGATCAAAATTTTTTACCAAATCTTTTAGACCTTATGTAGATCACATAGCCCCAGAAGAGAGAATGGTAGAGCTGTAGGCCTGTTGTTACATCCCACCAGCTGACCCTCTGGGGTTTTCTCTACTCATAACACCTACTCCACTCCAGTTTCACGCAGCCTGTCCAGATCTTTCTTGGCTCTCACCTAACTCCCACTAAGCTTAAAAAAAAGACTTAAGGTATGATGGCCCCCAGAGGGATTTGCATCTTAATAAGGAAATTATCAAATCTCAAAGGTCACCTATGCCAACTTCTAGCTGATATGTGAATCTCTTCCACAACAAACCTGACAAGGGGCCATCTGGGCCTCTGTTTGAAGACTTTCACCTCTTTCAGTCTAAAAGGGAAGTGGAATTTGCCAAGTTCACAGTTTTGTATGGCTCTCTCTTCCTCCGCCTCAATCAATGTAATACCTTGGTATTTCAAACTTGCTATCTATTTCAACTGCAGAAGAGGAGCCTCTTGTAGAGTGAATTGCAATCACCTTGGGCTGGTTTAACCCAGAGGTGGTTAATGATCACTGGGCCAAAGCCCCCCTTCTATCACGTGGAGCAGAGCCCACTTCACAATCACCGACCAGCTGAGCAGCTGAAATTGACTTGCTCAGCTGGTCCTCCAAATAAAGCCATTTTAAGAGTGCAATGTACCATAGGAAGCAATTTGTTTCCTTAAGATTTAGTACCAAACGTCTAGATTGATTTTGATTTGAAAGACAGAAGCTACTGCAAGGTGAGTAATTTTAAACTTAACATATTCCTCCTCTCAAGGAGTCGAACCATTAAAATTAGGTGCAAAGTACTTTTAATTTGTCAATCATCCCTTGTATAATTCCATTCTGACATTACCAAAAAAAAATTGCTCAGGAAATTTTGCCTTTGAGTCCTTCCAGCTCTGCTTTTCCTTGACTTGATCACAGCTTTAGCACTCACAAACATGTGAGGTCCTCCCCCAGAGCTCAGGAGGAAGGAAGGACAATTATAATAAGAATGGACCTGAACTTAGAGTAAACTTGTCTGCTGGGAGGTTTTTTCCTCTCAACTACATAACATAACAGCGTTTGATTGACAAAGTCAGATTGTGAAGTACTGTTTAGATCCAGCACCAAGGACAGATCTACTGCCATTAGAGGGAAGACAAGTCTGTTCACCAGTATTCCCAGTCTTATATAAACACATCCATATCATATTATGCCTACTGCAGTCATCTTCCAGAAGGGGGGGGGAGGGAAACCATACTCTCCTTTCAGTTCTTTGTTAGTTAACTTCCTAATTAGAAACTAACCTAAGACTGAGGCCTTATCTTGGGAGTAGGTCTCTAGGGATTTGGTTCTAATTTAATGGACAGAAAGAGATAGAAAAGCTATCCCAGTTTCAAAGTACTCCACGGAACTGCACTGATTCAAAACTATAGTTCACAGGCCCTCATGAACATTTTTATTTCTTCTACTCATCCATAAGACACAACCAATTCAGAACAAAGGCATTTGACAAAATAATAAAAGAATGTTTGCTGCCCACCCCAATCAACCTGGGTGACACTATCCCATAAATACATACTTTATCCATAAGAGAACGGATTGCATTAAGATTATGATGGATAGGGGCATGCATATAAAGAATTCTTGTGACCAGGGTTCGTGGAGGAGTGCATATTGTACCATGGAGGACTCATATAGAAGACACCCATAACCAGGGCAGATACATGGAGGGATGCCTTTCATGCAGAAAAGCATTGATGTCTTCCAGTGACCCTATCACAATCTCTCTAAGCCTATTCTCCAATAAGTACTGATCACTTCTAGGTCTATAACTGGATATCACATTGTACTACTGTTGCAACTGATCTCTCTCCTGTATTTCATTTGGAATACTATTTCTTTCCCACAAGAGTATCAGGTTCTGTCATCTCTCTTTTAGCTTAATCCTCAGAGCCTAAGCCTTAGCTCTTTTAGAAAGAAAGTGTGCTTACACATCCAGTCACCAGACTAGGAAAGAAATCTTCAGATGCTAATTCTCCATAAGGAGAGGAATTTGTCAGAAAGCTAGGTGATACAAGGGATAGGGTACTGGGCCTGGAGCCAGGAAGACTCAAGTGCAAATTCTGCCTTAGTTATATGACCTTGGGCAATCTCTTCTGTTTGTTTCAGTTTCCTCAGCTGTAAAATGGTGATAATAATAGCAATTATTTGCTGTGAGGATCAAAGAGATAGTATTTATAAAATGCTTAGCACAGCACCTGGCATATATGAATAATAATTATTACAAATATTTTTACATTCCATAGTCTTTGCCTTCAGGGACCAAACTATTTTATATCACAGAATAGCCAACCAGCTCATTCAAGCCTATAGGCCTTTGATTTGTCTTTGAACTCAATTCTTCCTGCTAGCCAGAACCAATATTGCTATCCTGGTTCTCCAGCTGACTTAGGTTTAGAAAATCCCCTTTAACTCCCAGTACTTGATTGCCACCCAGCCCTACCCTCAAGTCATTTCAGAGACTCTCTTCCAAAAAACCAGAAAGGGCTGTCTGGGTCTAGGAAACTGTTTTCCTTAGCTCTCCAAATCCTTTAGGTCTCATTATGCAAACGAATCTAAGCAAAACCAAAAGCCAAGAAGTAGGACAAAGATCGTTATCTATCCCCTAGTCTACACTCCTGTATTATGATGTGGCCAACAACAAACTTTCCAGGTTTTGAGCCATCTTACAAAAAGTATGTGTATAAATTCAAATCAATTCAGTAAATGGCATAATGAGTATAATGTTGGGCCTGAAGTCAGGAAGACTTCAATTCAAACCTCCTCTGTTACCCTGAACAAGGCTACGTATGCTTCAGTTTGCTCAGCTGCAAAACAGGGATAATAATAACACCTACACAAAGTAGTATTTAAAGGACTAGTGTAGTGCCATACGCATGGCAGACATTTCATAAATGTTGTGTCCTCCCTGTAAGGTTCAAGGCATAGAAATAATACTGTAAACCATGAAATGATCATAACAAGGATAGCTGGGACACAGAGGCAGTGTGACAGCAGATAGAGTTGGCCTGTGAGCCAGAAATTCAAGCTCTACTTCTGACATGCACTGGTGGTGAGACCTTGGGCAAGTCATTTTACTTTTCAATGCTCCAGCAACTCTCTTGCAAGCTGTAGAACTTTTGTCCATCTGCTATAGAAGAGGAAATTTCTTCTCTACTTCCCTACCAATGAAATCTCACACCTGGACAAACTACCCCCCCACCAAGTTAGGAATAATGTATGTGTAAAAACATAAAACATAAAACAATACTATACATTCACATTGGTAATATAAGATCCTTGAGAGCAGGAAGTGTCTTGCTCTTATCTTTATCATCACCATCATCATCATCGTCATCAGAAATTCTGTCTCTTACTTCAGACTATTGTCTCATAAAGTGGTTGTGTGCTTCCATGTCAAACATTGTAGAGCCAAGATAAAGGGAGAAGTGAGAGCATGAGCTAACAACCCAAGATTCCATAGTCATGGATCACCAGAGTTGGAAGAGGCCTTAGAAATAACTTAAGGTAGCTCCCTAATTTTACAGTAGCTGCCATTTTATAGCACAATACAAAATGTTCTGTTTGACAGTCAAAGACCTTCATAACTTAGCCCCCTCCTATCTTTCCAGTCTCCTTACACCCTACACCCCAAGAGGCACTCTTTCATCCAATGACTTTGGCCTCCTGGCTATTCTTCAAACAATTCACTCCATCTCTTAGCTCTGGGCATTTTCTCTGACTGTGTCCCATGTCTGGGATGCTCTCCTACTGACCTCCCTGGCTTCCTTTAAATTCCAACTAAAATCCCACATTTTACTGGAAGTTGTTCCCAACCTCTATTAATTCTAGTGCCTTCCTTCAGATAATTATTTCCTTTTCCTCCTCTATGTAACTCATACATATTGATTTACTTGTTGTCTCCCCCATCAGTTTGGGAGCTCCTTGGTGCAGGGACTCTGCCTCTTTCTGTATCACTGGTGCTTAGCACAGTGCTTGGTACATGGTAGGAACTTAAGTTGTGTTTATTGACTGACTGACAGTAGTCGTAAATAAACAGATGGGATTTTCTTCCCCTGTCTTACTGCGGCGAGGAATGCTGCAGATCCCAGATCGTGGCTCTCATGCAAATGGGAGGATGAGGAAACAGAGCTATCCTTCCAGACTGAAGTTAATGAAGAGTCAAGAGATAATTTTTTCAGTTAGGCAGGAAATAACTTGCCTGAAAGATGAGTTGGATTGGTGTTGCTGATAAGACTAAAGTTTTCCCCGAATCTCAGCAAGGGGCCTGGGGCTGACGATGTCTCCTAATAAAATCTCATTAGGAAGATGCCAATTTATAATTTAACTAAGTCATCTGACAAATATTTATTAAGTTCCGACTGTGACTAGCCCTGTCATAAGGAAATATTGCAATGACACAAGTTTTTTTATGTCTAAAAAGGAATATTGAAAAGGGAAAACTGGGAAGGGTAAAATTAGACAATGTTTATCCAGCTGTATTTCTTATCTCTCCTATTAGATTAATAATAGAACTCATTTACATAAATTTTTAGGTTTATATATACTATCTCATTTGACATTTGCAACAATCTTGTGGGTTGAGTGCTATTATTATCCTAATTTTACAAAAAAAGAAAAGTGAGGCTTAGAAAAGTTAGATGACTTGCCCAGGGTCTCACAGCTGGACAATACATAAAGTAAAATTCAAACTTAGTCTCCCTAAATTCAAGTTTGGCTCTATGCACCACACTAAACTGCATCCTTTAATCAGATTCAATTAAAGAAACAGTTACTAAATACCCGCTATGTGCAAGGCACTGTGTAAGGATTAAGGCATTAAGGATATGAAGATCACTGACTTCAAGGACTGTGCATTCTACTTCAGGAATGCATTGTGTTCAAAGATAAGGAGGGGAGAAGGAAGATTAAGGTGGGAAAATCATAAATCACTGTGAAGATCAGGGAAGACTTCCCAGAGGAGGAGGCATCTGAGTTGATCCTGGAAGGAAATAAAGTAATCTAAGAGGCAGAGGTGAGAAGAGGAGACTTTCTGAGCATGGGAAATGTCTTGTGTGGACATGGAGGCAAAAGATATAGTGTTACAGTTGGGAGACATCTTATAGACTAGTTTCCATAGAATGAAGGGGAATGATATGAAATAAAACTAAATAGATAGGTTCACTAGGTTGTGAAGAGTCTTAATTATCCCATCAAAGCATTTGGGTCTTATCCTCAAGGTAATTCAGAGTCCCTGAAGATTTTTGAGCAGGAGAGTGACAAGCTCACTGTGCTTTAGGACTATTACCGTAGCAGCAGTGATTGAATGGGGAGTGAGCCTGGAGGCAGGGAGGTCAGTTACTTTACTGTTACAGTAATCTAGATTAGAATTAATGAGGTCTGACCTAGCATGATGACTATGAGAGTGGAGAGAAGAGGGTAGATGAGCAATGCTGAGGATATAGAATTGACAAGACTTAGCAAATGACTTAATGGGAGATAAAGAAGAGAGACAATTCAAGGATATCTCTGAAGTTAGGTAGATGAATGACTGGGAAGACGTTGGAATTCTCAAAAGAAATGGAATATTTTGAAGGAATTCTAGGGTTATGGGGGAAGATAACCAGTTCAGTTTTTGGACATATTTCATTTGAGATGCCTGTGGATATTTAGGAGGAGAGACACAGAAGACAAGTGATAACGTGTGACTGGAATTTGAAAGAGGAATTAGGGCAGAGACTCCTGTATTTCTTCTTTCTATTCCCTATGTCTGTTACAAAGTCTTATATATTGATCTGGTCCTTTCCAACAATTTAAGGACTTAAGGGAGGCTTTTACAAAAGAGTCAGATAGTCCACGATGGGTAAAGCAGTAAAGAAGATTTTATTGGAACATGTTTTAAATTACACAAGGGCATACATAAGGTCTGAAATAAAGGATCTGGAGGTGGAAGCATGGAAAGCAAAGGCAACAAGATTCTTCAAAAACAGCAAAAGAGGGAAGGGGGATCAACAAGGTCCTACAAACAGCCTGCCCCCAGATATGGCATACCCAGATTTACTGACTCTCTGGGACTCCTCCAAAGAAATACATGAGATAGCTGGGGTACTTTTCCTCCATAACAGAGCAACTCAGCTAAACCAAGCAAGAAGGGTTCATGGGAGACCCCATGAAAGTCAGTAGGGCTTTAGAGAGTGGGGAAGGTGGGTCTAGAACAGAGGCAGTTTACTACAAGTAAGTGCTATGATAGGTCTCCCCTACCATCAAAGGGAAGGAAGAAAGGAAGAAAGGAAGGAAGGGAGGAAGGGAGGAAAAGAGGAAGGGAGGAAAGAAGGAAGCCCAACCAAGCAATCTGATGTTGTTCAGTCTATTTCAGTAATGCCCGACTTCTTGTAACCCTATTTGGGGTTTTCTTGGCTAAGACACTGGAGTGGTTTATCCTTTCCTTCTCCAATTTATTTTACAGATGAGGAAACTGAGGCAAACATGATTAAGTGACTTGCCTTCATAAGTGACCCTTCATTAAGGGTCACACAGCTAGTAAGTGTCTGAGGTTAGATTTGAGCTCAGGAAGACAAGTCTTCCTGACTCCAAACTTGGCACTCTATCTAATGAACCACCTAGCTGCCCTAAAACCAAGTGATAAGACAATAGAATTTAGAGCTAGGTGAAGCCTTAAAAGATTCTATTCACTTCTTCTCATTTTAAAGATAAGAAAACTGAGGTCCACAGAGGTTAAATTACTTTTTCAAGGTCACTCTAGTAGTAAAAGTCAAAGCTAAGATTTGAATACAGATCTTCCAACTCCAGTTGCAGTGGTCTTTCTACTGTATCACAACACCTCATCCCCCTGATTCTTTATTCATTCATGTCATCTTTTGACTTATGTTCAATTTTCCAATTAGACTTTCTTACTGTGAAGGCTACCTAAACCAATGACAAGGAATTTGATCTGCTTGACCTTTATATTTCCCAGTCAATTAACAAATTGGCAGATGTTTAATCATACCATTCATCTAGTTTCTTGTGAGTCTAGCTACAAATCTACCGCCCTTAGAACTTCATCATCTCTAAGCTAACTGATAAGATCTAGTTCTTAAACAGGCAAAACCAAGTATATCTTGACCACAACCATTTGGGCTGAGTTTTCATAACTGATAGTGTAGTCTGTGCTCATTTATCAGAAAACGTTGGCAAACTATGAAGTTTGTTTGGGAGGAAATTCTCCTTCAAAGGGAACTAGGGTTTCATGATAGTGTTTGGCATCTCCCATGCCTCCCTCCCTAAAGAAACCCCACCAACTTTATTTGGGATGTGTCAACTCATTATGACATGCTCACTTCATTCAACACACTAGCCCCTTAGATGTAACATGAGGCATTTAGCATCTCTTTCAGAGATCTTCACTTCAATTCAGTAACCTCACAGACTTTACACAAGGTGTTTCAAACCTTTAGAAAAACTTCTTATGCACATGTGTTTAAGCTTATACTGAGGAGGAAACTGAAAAACTGGTCCTAGGAAAGGGTCAGCTGGTGTCTTAGATGAAAATGGAACAAAGTGATTACCTTGTGGTATCTGTAACATAATTACTAATTCTTCAAAAATTAAAAAGCTATGACTTCATCAATGTGGCTATTTCCTCTAGTAAAGCATTTCATAACCATGAAAGCTTCCCAATGAAGTTTAAAAGAGATAAGTTTAGGCATATAAAAGTAAATCATGTCTTTAAAAGTAGGAAGATAGAAAGATATATCAATAGAAGAAATGCCTTTGAAAAAGGAAAAGAAAATCCTACAAAGCACAGACATTTAGAGGTCATTAAAATATTGTTTTTAAAAATATGTTAAAAACAAAACCTAATATTATTTGCAATAGGAAAAACACTAGAAGCTTCCTCCCCCCAAATAGGAGTAAATCAAGGATGCCCCCCATTTACATTGCTATGTGATATAGTTCTATAAATTGTAATGATAGCAATAAGATGAATAAAGATACCTTTATTTATTGACATAATGGGATACTTAGAAAACCTAAGAGAATTAGAAAGGAAACTAATGAGATAATAGCTTCAGAAAAGCAGCACACAAAATAAACCCACTAAATCAATAGTATTTGTATAAAAATGACTGAAACAAAATCCAAGGGGTAAATAATAGAAAGAGAAGTTTCTATTCAAAATAACTACAAAACACAAACTATCAGGAAATCAATATGCAAAGGTATACTCAGGACTTATATAAATATAATTATAAAATACTTTTTAAAAAAATAAAGACTAACCAATAATGTTAAGAATTGCCCATTGGGGGAGGGGGATGGAGCCAAGATGGTGGCGTAGAAGCAGCAAAGCACCACAGCTCCCACACAAACACGCTAAAAAACTCATAAAATGGGACTCTAAACAGATATTCAAGCTCCAAAACTCTCCAAAAGACAGAAAGCACATCTGTTGCTACAGGCTGCTCAGCAGGTGGGGCTCTTCTCAGCAGTCTGGGAGCCACGCCAAAACGAGGCCGACTCAGGCCCGGGGGCATGGGTGGGGAGCCGCGTCTATAGGAGAGAAGATAGGCTGCACTGGAGGCACAGTTACCACATTTATCAGGCCAGAAGACAAAAAGGCTAAGAGAAAGGTCTGTGGATTTTGCTAACTGGGGAGGAGAAGAACAGGTCCGGCCAAACTGCTCCCAGGGCAAGGAGGCAGCAGGAGGTGGCTGTAGCACCAGGAACGGTGCAGCAGTGGCTTCCACTGGGCTGCTTCAGAGCCCTCAGCCTGCAGATAGCAGGAGGGCTGACGCAATCCATCGGGGCCAAGGGCTCTTGCGTTGAGCGAACTGGATCTGGATCGGGGTCTTGAGTGGTGGTCCTGGGGTGCGCTTTCAGTGAGCCAAAGCTGGGGGTGCGGGGACTGCAGCATCCCACTATTAGCTCCGGCAACTGTGAGGGCCCCAGTGATTTGGGACAGAGCTTTCCCCCTCCAGGAAGCAGAGTTCCACAGAGATAAAAAACCAAGCAATTAATAGACTGGCCAACATGAAAAAAAGGAAGCAGGCTAGGAACAGCAGTAAAACTCTAGAATCCTTTTTTATGGACAAAAAAGACCAAAGCATGGAGCAGGAGGAAAACAACACAGTCAGAACTCCCTCACCAAATGCTTCCAAGACACTGGAAGAATGCCTACTAGCTATACATCAACTGAAAAAGGACTTTGAAAACCAAATAAGAGAAGTGGAGGAAAAATTGG
>CM053595.1:59406464-59422211 GCA_028646575.1 Pseudocheirus occidentalis
ATTCGACTTTTTAAGGAATTCTTCTCTTCATTGGCTTTCTGGGCCTCTTTTGCCATTTGGGTTCATCTATTTTTTTAACATGTTTTCTTCAGTCAGGTTGTTGACCCTCTTTTCGTCATTTTCCTGCATCATTCTCATTTCTCTTCCCAATTTTTCCTCCACTTCTCTTATTTGTTTTTCAAAGTCCTTTTTCAGATTATCTATAGCTGTTAGGCATTCTTCAAGTGTCTTGGAAGCATTTGGTGTGGGAGTTCTGACTGTGTTGTCTTCCTCCTGTTCCGTGCTCTGATCCTTTTTGTCCACAAAAAAAGGATTCTAGAGTTTTATTGCTGTTCTTATTTTGCTTCCTTTTCCTCATGTTGGCCAGTGAATTAATTGGTTGTTTGTTTTTTTTAGCTTTGTGAAACTCTGCTTCCAGAGGGGAAAGCTCTGTTCCAAATTGCTGGCGTTTTTCCAGCTGCTGGAGCTATTAGGGGGTGTTGCAGCCCCCCAGCTTTGGCTTGCTGAAAGTGCTCCCCAGGATCACCAGCCAAGACCACGATCCAGATCCAGGCCGCTCAACGCAAGAGCACTTGGCCCTGATCAGTCGACTCAACCCCCTTGCCGGATCCGCAGGCCAGGGGCTCTGAAGCAGTTCCTGCTCTTCCCCCACTGCTTCCTTGCCCTGGGGGTAAGTTGGCCAAACTGCTTTTTCTCCCCCAAATTTAGCTTGAAAGCTTCACTCACTTTTATTGAACTCTAATCCCGGCTCAGTAGATGTGAAGATTGCTCCAGGTGCTTTAGATCTTCTCTGAAGTATACTCATGCTGTGGTTTGGGAGGCTTGGCTCCTCCTGGCCGTCCTGGAGCCTGGCCACATGGCAGTTTCAAGCTGGGCTGGTCTTGGCTCCCAGCCTGCAGGCCTGCACGATGAGCCCCTCCTGCAGAGCTGCCTTTCTCTAATCCTATTTTCACACCTTGGTGGATGTGAGGTTGCTGGAGACTATAGATCTTCTCTCTTGTAGACTGGCTGCGGCTAGGCTCAGCTCTGCTCAGGTCCTCCTGACTGTCCTGGGGCCTGGCCCCATTTTGATTTCAGGCTGCCACCATGATCTCCTGCTGCCGAGCTGCCGAGCTGCCTTCCGCGAGAGATGTGTTTTCTGTATTTTTGTAAGTTTGAGAGTCCTAGAATTTGTCCAGAGTCATATTTTATGGGTGTTTAGGGTGGCTGTGTGGGAGCTGCGGGACCTTGCTGCTTCTATGCTGCCATCTTGGCTCCACCCCCCATGCCCTGATATCTTATAACCAGAGGGTCAAATAGACTTTGAAAGAATCCACTGATCACTTCTTGAAAGACATCTCAAAATTTAAAATATCAGGAAAATCACAGCCAAATTCCAGGGCTCCCAGGTCAAAAAGCAGTCAGAAAGAAACAATTCAAATGTTGTGTAGCCACAGTCAGGATCACACAAGAGTTAATAGCTTCCATTTTAAAGGAGTAAAGAGCTTTGAATATGATATTCCTGAAGCCAAAGAAGGCAAGAGTACAAGCAATTAAAATTAAGTGTAATCCTTCAAGGGAAAAAATTGATATTTAATAAAAGAGGTGATTTTCAAATATTGCTGATGAAAAAATGAGTCAATTAGAAATTCTGACATTCAAACACAAGACTCAAGAGAAGTACAAAAAGGTAAATATAAAGGAGTAATCATAAGGAACTAAAAATAAAGTTGAACTATTTACATTCCTATATTAAAAGATGGTAAAAATTAATACATTATTAGAGAGTTAGGACTCTACATAGACAGAGGTCATGGATGTGAGTTGATTGTGTGGGAATTATCTCCAAGGGGTGAGAAATAGAGGTGTACTGGGAGAAGGGGGAGGGGAGAGGTAGAATGGGGAAGTTTTTATCATGTAAAAGAGCTGCACAAGAAAAAGCTTTAACAATGGTGGGGCAATTGGTAGTGGGCAGTTTTTGAAACTCATTCTCATTAGAATTGGCTCAAAGAGGGAAGAATATGTGTGTGTATGAACACACACACACACTTAGTTGTGTATAGAAAGTAACTTACCCATTGAAGAAATAGGAGGGGAAGGGAATAAGGAAAAAGGTGAAGGGATATGATAAAAGGGAGAGAGAATTAAGGAAGGCAGTGTTTAGAAGCAAAATTGACTTCTGAGGAAGGACAGAATAAAAAGAGAGGAACAAACAAGAAAATGGGATGGAAAGAAATATGTAATTAGTAATCATAACTGTGAATATGAAAAGTATGAGATCACCCATAAAATGGAAGCAGATAGCAGCATGGATTAGAAGCCAGAATCCAAATATATATTGCTTACAAGAGACACACTTGAAACAGAAAGACACGCACACAGAGCTAAAATAAAATAGCTGAAGTAAAAAAAAAGCATGGTTAGCAATTATGATCTCAGATAAAACAAAAGCAAAAATAAATTTAATTAAAGGATTATCAGGGAAACTACCTTATGCTAAAAAAAAAAAGTACCATAGGCATTGAAGAAGGAATTGAAAATTTCACAGCAATTTTTTCTGATAAGAGTCATTTCTCAAATATATTCTGAGTATAGAACTGAGTCAAATTTATAAAAATAAGAGCCATTCCCCAATTGATAAATGGTCAAAGCATATAAACAGGCAGTTTTCAGAGGAAGAAATCAAAACTATCTAGAATCATATGAAAAAAGTGCTCTAAATCACTATGGAATAGAGAAATGGAGGTTAAAACATGTGGGGTATCACCTCACATCTATGAAAAATAACAAATGCTGGAGGAGATAAGGGGAAAAATAAAATGAACTGCTGATTGACTAGTGAACTGGTCCAAAAATTCTGGAGAACAATTTGGAACTATGCCCAAAGGGCTATAAAACTATGACCCAGAAATGCCACTACTAAGCAAAGCACAGTTATAAGACAACTTTACAAATCTCAGAATGGAAGGAGATATCTTTATTCAGAGAAAGATCTAGAAAGACCAGAGTTTAAATGGAGACTGAAGCAATCTACATGCTATTGTTCTTTTCCATGTTTGGTTTTGTTTCTTCTTTCCTATTGATCACTTCATTGGTTACAACCCTTCTATACAACCAGATGAATGTCCAATGTGAAAGTATTTGCAGATCCTATACTTGATTGCATGCCACCATAGGGAGGAGGGGGGGAAAGAGAGGAGAGGAAGTTTGAAACTCAAGGGATTGTGGAACTGAATCTTGAGAACTAAAAGTAAATAGATCAATTTTTAAAAAAAAGAATGGAGAAGAGGGGCAGCTAGGAGGTGCAGTGGATAGAGTACCAGCCCTGGAGACAGGATGACCTGAATTCAAATCTAGCCTCAGACATTTACTAGCTGAGTGATACTGTGCAAGTCACTTTACCCTGATTGCCTAAAAAAAATTTTAAAAAATTTAAAAAAGAATGGGGAGGATTTGGAAAGACAAGGAGAGGTCATGTCAGCTCAATTCCTCAGTCTACATGGGTGGAAGGAAATGATGAAGCATTCTTTTGGCCCTAGTCATTCTCAAAGACAAGAAAACTGTCATCCATACTGAATATATGAAATACACTCACCAATTAAATTACAGCCTCTGGAAGCACTGAAGAATTACAGTGTTATCCTATGTGACTCCATGGTCCTCAAAGCAAACTACTTGTATTTCCTCATTCATTGGATTCCATACTTGTAGAACTTTGGAAATCAGCCAGGCAAATTCCCACCTATTTCAAATGAGGAAACCAAAGTCCAAGGAGGATATAGGAGACCTAGAATCTAGCCCTTGTCTCCTCATTCCAAATCCAAGAGTCTTTACATTTTACCATCCGCCATTTCAGACTCTACACCTGGATAACTGTGAGAATGGTTGGCACCATTGACAGTAACAGGAAAATCAGGGGGAGGGTCAATAAAAAGAAAGAGGTCAGCAATCTATCAATAAACATGTATTAAGCACCTTCTGGGGTATACAGCATGTTAAGGGAACATTAGTACCTCTGGTATCAGAGCTGCTCATCCACCTTTGGTGTCCACTTGCTCCGTGTCTCACCTGTGGCTCAAAGAAGCTGTAGCATACACAGTGGCCACATCCCCACTAAACTGTTTCAGCAAACTGACTAAACCAGGTTGAGGAAAAGCAATGAGTCTCATACTCATTGGTGAGTTAGGGGGGTGTCTACCCCAAACATGTAAAGACTTCCTCTGGTGGAATGGGCAGAAAAGAACAACTTGTTCCAACTGCCATGAAAGCAACTAAAGCAGGTGCTGTGGTGTGTTTACAGCATGGTAAGACGTTGTAGAACCAAAGATCATTCACTGCATCTTTAGCCATCACCAATTGTCTTGACTCTGTCCTGCCACTGGACTGTGAGGACAATGGAGAAGAGAGTGAGGCTGATGATTTCATGTAAATCTGCCTCACTTAAATCTAATTTACACACAGATCAAAAAATATCACCCATATCATTTTGCCATTTTTACCTATCTCAAAGTCTTGTGGTGACAGGCAAGTGACAAAGCAACAGGTGAGAATACACTGGGAGCTAGAGTCACAACCCTGCACACAGGCAGCCCTGGTCATGAGGTCATCTTCTCACTGGAAGCAACAGTGGGATTCAGCAATCCCTCGGATGTCTGAGCAATGGTCCTTTTAAGTACCATGCTGCTTACCACCTTGCTTGAGGAAGGGGCTAGAAAAGATGCCCTAAAAATTGTCTGCTTACCCAACCCTGGCCTGTTTACTGCCACAAGTGTGGCTCCCACCCTGTAGTCAAAGCACAAAAAAAATGTACAAAAATTTCTGCCAAGATGATTCCACTCACCATCAGCACATGGAATTTGAGCACACTTATAGACAACACAAAATCCAGTAGACCTGAAAGACAAACAGTTCTCGTTGCAAGATAACTCAGCAGTATCACATCCAAAGAGCATCTCTGAACAAAACTAGGCAAATAAAGGCCAGTTTACTGAAGTCTGAGATGGATACACATTTTCTGGAGTGGCCACAGTGAAGGGAAGTGCTGCGAAGCTGGCGTAGGTTTTGTGATCAAAACTAATAAAGTCAACAAGCATGCATGCCTACCAAAAGTAGTGAATGACAGGGTCATGACAATACAATTGCCACTTGCAGAAAAATGCCATATCACTATCACTGTTATCTATGTTCCCACCATGATGAACCCTGATGAGGTCAAAGAAAAATTTTATGAAGACCTGGAGACCCTTATCATCAATACGCCAAAAGAGGACAAACTTATAATTCTGGGTGACTTCAATGCTAAAATAATCTCAGACTACCAGACTTGGCAGGGAGTCCTAGCAAGGGATGGAGTTGGAAACAGCAATAGCAATGTTCACTTACTGCTGAAGACTTATACATCTCATGACCTTCTTCTCACCAACACTGTCTTCCATTTACCTAAATGCAATAAAACAATGTGGAACCATTCTTGCAGCAAACATTGGCATTTAATAGATTATATGATTGTAAGAAGAGACAGACAGGATGTGAGCGTGAGGAAGGTAATGTGTGGTGCAGAGTGCTGGACTGATCATAGATTCATCCTTTCCAAACTAAATATTCACATTCAACAAACACAGCAGCCTCAAGGCAAAATGACTACCAAAAGAATTCATGTCAACAGATTATAGCTCATCTCTGAGTGGGAACCGTTTGTTGCTAACTTGGAGGGAAAGTTGAGCCAGCACACAGTGGAGCAGAAAAGGAGTGGGCAGCTTTCAGAGATCTGGTGTACAGCACTGTATTTGCTCAAGTGGGTCAGAACATTCACAAATATCAAAATTGGTTTGATGAAAATGATAAGACAATTCATAAGCTGCTAAATTAAAAATGAAAGCTCCACAGGTTTTACCAGGAGGATAATTTATCTATCCCTAAGAAAGCAACATTTAATTCCATCAAAAGTAAAGTACAAGTGAAGTTTACAGAGATTCAAGATTCTAGGCTCAATAAGAAGGCAGATGAAATTCAGTTTTATGCTGATAACAATAATCCAAAGCACTTTTATGATGCTCTGAAAGCTACTTATGGGCCAAATATCTATGCTGCATCTCAACTACTCAGGGCTGATGGAGTCCCATTGATTAGTGATAAGGACATGATCCTAGAGAGATGAGCTGAACACTTCCATAGTGCATTCAAAAGACCATAATCAATCAATGCTGAAACCACTGACTTTACCTCAGGTTGAAGTCAATCTTCCCAAAGCTGAAATTCCAACTGAAAAAGAGGTTTTGAATGTCATTAGACTCCTTTCATGTGGCAAAGCCCCTAGTGCTGATTTTATTCCAGCTGGGATTTACAAGGTGGGGGTCCACTGCTTATACAAAATCTGGCTGAAATTTTCCAGGTTACGTGGCAAAAGGAGGTTATCCCCCAGGATTTCCAAGACACCGCTAATCTCCATCTCTATAAAGGTAAAGGAAATAGATTGTCCTGTGACAATCACAGGGAGGCATCTCTCTCTTAGTCACTGCTGGCAAGATTCTTGCCAAAGTCCTCTTTAATAGACTGATCTTTCATCTGGAAGATGGTCATCTATCTGAGAACCAGTGTGTCTTTAGAAAGGGTCAAAGAACAGTTGATAGAGTACTTGCTGCCCAACAACTCCAGGAGAAATACCAGGGTCAGAAAAGAATTCTGTACCCAGTGTTTGTAGTTCTGATCAATGCCTTTAATACTGTCAGTCATGAGGGCTTATGGAAATACTATGTCAAAATTTGGTTGCCCAGAGAAGTTCTTCAGTATTGTACATCAATTTCACCATGGTGTGCTTGCCCAGCTTCTGGATAATGGATTATGTTCTCACAGTTTCCCAGTCACCAATGGAGTAAAACAAGCGTGCTTGCTCCCATGCTTTTTAACACAACATTTTCAGTCATTTTTCAAACACCTTCAATGAGGACAAACATGGCATCAAGGTCAGCTATTGCACTGATGGCAAATTCTTCAACCTAAAAAGGCTACAAGCCAAGACCAAAGTGGAGGGAGTGTTAGTGGATGATTTTCTGTTTACAGATGATTGTGCACTCAATGCAGCCTCTGAAGCTGAGATGAAACAAAGTACAGATCAATTCTCTGCTGCTTGTGCTAATTTTGGCCTAACAATTAACACCAAGAAAACACAGGTGCTCCATCAGCCAGCACCACACCATCATGTATGAAACCATTATTTACAGCAAATGGAGAAGTTTTTAATGCTATAGCTAAGTTCACTTACCTTGGCAGTATACTTTCCAAAGATGTACAGGTTGATAATGAGGTTAATGCACACACTTCCAGAGCTAACTCAGTGTTTGGGAGGCTCCAAAGAAAAGTGTGGAAGAGAAGTGGGATTAGATGGACTACCAGACTGAAAGTCTACAAAGCCTTTGTACTGACTTCATTGTTGTGTGCCTGTGAAATCTGGTCTGGAGGCTGAGAAGGAATGAAATTGGTAGAAGGGGAAGGTAGAATATGTCACAGAAGGCAGGAATAAGATCCCTTTGAAAATAGGTGGGAGCACAAGTTAAAGGCACCTCATATTAACATGTGTGACATATTCTACTTTCCCCTTCTACCAGTTTCATTCCTTCTCAACCTCCAGACCAGACCAGCTGAGTTTTAGAGAACATAGCCAAAATAGCTTCTGTTTGAATTGTCTGTGGAGGATTCTGAAGATCACCTAGCAGGATAACATGCCAGACACTGAGGTCTTCCTTGAATTGACCTTCCAGGAATTCACACTCTACTGAAGAGAGCACTATTCCGATGGGGTGGCTGCATTGTTTGAATGCCAAACCTACAACTGCCAAAAAGACTATTTTATGGAGAACTCACACAGAACAAGCACATTCACATGGTGGTCAGAAAAAGTAACACAAGGACATTCTCATGATCTCTCTTAAGAACTTTAGAACTGATTGTGTAACATGGTAGGCACTGGCACTGAACCACTCAGCATGGTGTGCCCTCATCAGAAAAGGTTCTGTGCTCTATGAGCAAAGCAGAATTGAAATAGTTCAAAAGAAACAAGATACTTAAATTTAGAGACTCCGCCCCAAATATTCACATGGACTACTTGCACCTGACCTGTGGAAGAGCCTTCCAAGCTCATATTGGTCTGATCAGACACACTGTAACTTGACTCTAGCATAGTGATGTCATTTGGGTCATCTTCAAGAAGGTAGGACAACAACAAACAATTAAGCAACTATTAGGTGCCAAGCACTGTGCGAAGTACTAAAGATAAAAAGAGATAAAAGACAGGCCCTGTCCTCAGAGAGCTTATAGTCTAAAAGGAGAGACAACATGAAAACAAACATATACAAAACAAGTTATATACAGGATAAATAGGATATAATTGACAGAGGGAAGGCACTAGAATTAAGAGGGATTGGGGAAGGCTTCCAGTAGAAGACCTAAAGAAAGCCAAGGCCTTTTCAACCCAGTCCCAGGCAGGATGGCTCCCCCAAAGAAAGGCGGAGAGAAGAAGAAGGTGCGTTCGGCCATCAACGAGGTGGTGACCCGGGAGTACACCATCAACATCCACAAGCGGATCCATGGCGTAGGCTTCAAAAAGCGAGCTCCCCGGGCTCTAAAGGAAATCTGCAAATTTGCCATGAAAGAAATGGGAACTCCAGATGTACGCATTGACCCCAGACTCAACAAAGCTGTTTGGGCCAAAGGAATAAGGAACGTCCCATACCATATCCGAGTGCGTCTGTCCAGGAAACGCAATGAGGATGAAGATTCACCAAACAAGCTGTATACGTTGGTTACTTATGTGACTGTCACCACTTTCAAAAGCTTACAGACAGTCAATGTGGATGAAAACTAAATTGAACTTCATTTAAATAAAGTTATAAAATGAAAAAAAAAGAAAGCCAAGGATATCAGTGGTCACAGTAGAGGAGGGAGAACATTCCAGGCATGAGACAGCCAGGGAAAGTGCTCAAAGCAGGGAGATGGACTATTTTGTTCATGGCAAGATGATGAATCCAAACTTTTGTGGTGACAGTGGGATATCCGGCTCAAGATGTCTAGAAGGCATCTAGACCTCAGCAGATGGGTCAGGGCTGAAGACAAAGATGTAGGAGTTATCTACAGGGAACTTAGATTAGGGAATGAATGGGATCTCTAAGGGAGAGAGTAGCTGAACAGAAGAGAGTAAAACCACCTCTTTCAAGTGAGTTCCATGGGGAAGTTATCCTTCAGCTAATTGCAGTAACTAACACTTGTCTGTAGGGCTTAGTGCTCTTTCCTGACCACTTCTTAGCCTCATCACCAAGATGGTCTTTAGCCTACATTCATCTGTCTTATCTCTGATCACTGCCTTTAAGTGATACTCAATCTCAGACTCAGGTTTCACCTTAACTATGGTGTTGACATGAGGTACCTTCAATTTGTGCTCCAACCTGTTTTTGAAGGGCTCCTCTTCCTACCTTGTGTGACATATACTACCTTCCCCTTCTACCAGTTTCATTCCTCCTCAACCTCCAAACCAGACCAGCTGAGTTTTAGAAAACATAGCTTTAAATTGGCTGCTCTCCAAAAAACCGCTGTGGGCAACTTTTATCCTGCTATTTGATGCTGGAAAAAGAAAAGAGAACTCCCTGACCTCCAAAGCAGCTAAAATGCTTTTACAGAGGGCATCTAAAAGAAAGAGCCTGACCCAATGGAAACAACACTCTGCCTGGTCTTTCTCATCACCACATTGTGGGCTGATCTTTGACATGGTGCAGGCTGTCAGGAAGAAGGCCCCAGATATCCAGCTGCTTGGTTCCTAAGGAGTCCTCTTAACGTGGTGCACTCAGCAGGACCAGAATTTGCAGCTACTCACCACAGTCCTCCAGATGGGATCTGAACTATGCAGCATACAGTCTGGCTATCACCGCCCTCATTCTGGACACCAGGCTTCTGTTGTGGCCTGGGATCATTAGCTCTCTTGGCAGACAAACTGAGCTTACACTGCATTCCTGGGCTAGGAAATAAGTGTTCTAAGAATTTCATCTATTGTCAGTCCTCCCAAAGGAGTTTGTCTTGCTTCTGAGGGAAACATTTAAAATTATTCCAGATAAGGAACGGAAGCAAGAATTCTCACAACAAATTAGCCCTTCTCCTTAATTCTCTTTCCACATAAGAAAGCAAGAGGCAATTAAGACCAGCCCCCCCCCCCAACTCTCCCTGCCCCAACTTGCCAGCCAGAAGATTTCTGGGGAAGTGAGTAAAGGGATGTGGGCCTTTGTTCTCTATAATCAGGCCAAGAGATATACAGGAATATGTTTCAAGAACAAAAGACTGGATGGATGGTTGCCAGCGGTCAAGGTCACTCTCCCCAAAGCAAAGACTGGTAGAACCTATTTGCCTAGAGCTCTCTCTCATCTCTGAATTGAATATTCTTTTCTGATTTTTTATAGTTACAGGCTGGCAGTGGGGCTGCCCGGCTGCCAGCTCTGTGTTCAGACTATGGCTCCTCAAGAGGTGGCTTTATCATTATTCACTGGATAGCACATGCTACAAAAAAGACTTAGAACAACACTAAGGTATGTTTGGAGCAAAGACCCAAGTCCCATTTCTTGGCAACTAAGCTGAGAGATATTTTAAAACGTCCTTCACGACCATCAGGAAAAATTCTGTCCTGTAGCCACACAATCAACAACTCTCTATATGCAATATGAAAGGAAGAGAAGGAAAGAGGAAGAGAGAAAAGAAGGTTCTTGTAAAGTGTCAAAAGGCCTAGAAAAGTGGTTCTCAACCTTCCTAATGCTGCAACCCTTTAATACAGTTCCTCATGTTGCGGTGACCCCCAAACACAAATTTATTTTCATTGCTACTTCATAACTAATTTTGCTACTGTTATGAATCGTGACATAAGTATCTGATGTGCAGGATGGATTTTCATTGTTATAAATTGAACATAACCCACAGGTTGAGAACCGCTGGCCTAGAAGAAGGCTTCCAGTAATAGGAGGATTCTTGGAAAGAAAGGAAGGAAGACCACAACAGATGAAAAGGCATGAATGGGCTGCTATCTGTACTGTTGGAGGAGGAAAGATGGTACAAGATTCTGAATCTACTAAAGATGAAATCGCAGAAGCAGTTGCTACAAATAAAGCATATGATGAAAAGCAGGTACATTTGCAGCAAACATCCAGCCTTCCATTTAACAGCCCAAGACTTATTTGAGATTGAATAGCTACTTTTGTTGCTGTTGTTTTAAAGTATAATCCTCTCCTCTCTACCTTATAGCACCTAACACAATGTTGGTCTTAGACAACATTTCATCACACTTACTGAGTGACTGAGAGCCTGCATACATTCATTACATTTCCAAAAGAGGGATTATGCTTGTTCCACTTGGTCCCAGAGGGCTGAACCAGAAACACTCAGTGGAAGTTGCAGAGTGGCAGATTTCTGCTTGATAGAAGGAAAAGTTTCTCAAAAGTTAGAGTTCTATAAAAGCAGAATGGGCTGTCTTGGGAGACAGGGAGTTTCTTGTCACTAGAGATTTCAATCCAAGGCTAGATAATCATTTATCAGGATGCTGAAGAAGGGATTCCTATACTGGTGCGGATTGGGCCAGGTAACATTTGGGGTCTCCACTAGCTCTGAGATTTAATGATTTCTTCGCTCTTATTAACAAAGAAGTTGGCAGATCATACAAAGGTAAGTAAAGTGAAGAAATGAGGAGAATAGGTCAGGAATGATTTTTTTTAGGACTGGGGTTTCAGCTCCTATCACATCTCCCGAGTCGCAGCCTGATGTCCTTTTAGAATCTTGATTATGGTGTGATATTTGGGTAGATACCTTATTTCTGAGGTATTATTTCTGAGCATTGCCATTAAGTAGTAGTTAAACCGAGTATCTCCACTTAAGTAAACTTGCCCAGTGAGATCCTTATATTGGCTTTTTGGAATAACACAAAAATAATCTTCTTATCCTCGCCACTGTTATTCTCTTCTGATGCCTTTTCTAAACACAGTGTTCTAGTAGTGGGTAGGCATTAGCATGTCTTAGAAATAGTGCTGGATTAGGTTCAAGACCTGATTTCACATTCCAATTCTTCTTTTTTACACATATTACCTTGGGCAAACCACTTAAAATCATAGGATTTAGAACTAGAGGAGACATTAGAAGTCATGTAGTCTACTTCCCCTCTTTGGGTCTCCATTTCTTCACCTATCAAATGATGGTTTGGATTAAACAGTCTCAAAAGACCATTGTAGCTCTACATCCTATGTTATCAATAAGTACTTTTTTTTGCTTTTTGGAGGGCTGTTGGGGTTAAGTGACTTGCCCAAGGTCACACGGCTAGTTTTTTTGTGTTAAGTGTCTGAGGTCAGATTTGAACTCAGGTCCTCTTGACTCCAGGGCTGATGCTCTGTTCACTGCACCACCTAGCTGCCCTCAATAAGTACTTACTAAATGCCTACTATAAGCCAAGTGCTATGTTAGGTGCTCTAAATACAAAGACAGAAATGAGACAGTATCTTATCCCAAGAAGCTTATATTCTAATGGAGGAAGGTACTGTATATGAATAATATGCACATAAATAAGTATATAAAAATAAATTCAAGGGTGAATAGAGTTTTGAAGGAAATAAATTATTCTGAGATATAGAGTTGCAAACTACAGGTGAATTCCAGGCACAGGGACCAGTAGAGAGGCACAGAAATGGGAGATGAGTGCCATGTAAGAAGAACAAAAAGATGAGTTTGGCCGGATCACAGAGTTCAGGAAGAGGAATGATGTATAAAAAGACTGAAAGGGCAGGAAGAGGACCTTATATTTGATCTTAAAGGTATTAGGAGTCTTTTGAGTTTATTAAGTAGGGTACAGACATGATCAGATCTATGATTTAGAAAAATCACTTGGCCAGCTGTGTAGAGGATGAAAGAAGGAAGAGATATGAGCAAGAGAAACCAATTGGGAGACTATTGCAGTAGTTCCAAGAGGTGATGAAAGCATGAATTGGGCAGTGGTCATGTGAGTGGAGAGAGGACAGATATGAGAGATATATGTGAAAAGACAATATAAATTGCAAGAACTGACACTTAGGACAGGGGGTAAAGAGGAATGAAAGTGCAGTGGATTTGGCAGAGAAAGTCTAGGAGAAGAGTTAGGAGAGCATCCTGGAAAGGACTGAAGGTATGGGTGGGCTTAAAATGTAGTCCTAAGAAAAAGCAGCCAATCAGAAAGAGGCTACCTGGGGGATGGTCCTTCCCACTGTGTGAAATCAGGGCTGGAGTGAGCTTCCAGGGTAGAAGGTTTCTGGGATATAGTAGAAAAAACTCTGGAAGAAGAATCAAGGATATTTTTTTTTTCAAAATGGAGACGGCTAGGCAGCAGGGAAGAAACCAATCAATAGGGAGAGTTTGGACATTAGAGTGACAATGATCTGCCTGAGAAGACAGGAGAGGGTAGAATGAAGGAAAAATGTAGAGAAAGGTTGCCTTGGTGAGAAGGTCCACCTCATCCTCAGACACTAGAGGAAAGGAGAAAAGGATGAGGGATTAATGTCAAAAAGTACTGAAATGCAGAGAAGGGAACTGGAAGGCACTCTGGTAATTGACTTCTATATTCTCAGAAAAGTATGAGGTGAGGTCTTTGGTTGATGGCTGAGAGAAAGGAGGGAGGAGATTATGTGCAAGGCTTGAGGTCAGAAGAGAAGATTGGAACAGCCTCAGGAGAAGACTGAGTCACTGAATCAATTAGGTAGAAGTAAAAAGGTTGTCTGTAATGAGGGTCAAATTGAGATAGGATAATGTTATAGTAGGCTCTCTCTCCTAGGTTATGTGATCTCTTCTAGCTTTGAAACAAAAGGCTGTTAGGCAGAGGCAGGGGTTCCTAATAGCTATGTCAGCAGAATGGGACCGATCAAAGGGAAAAGACTTTGAGCATGGGTACAAAAATGGACTGCTTTTTCTGCCATCCAGGAACAGAAAGAAGTTCGGTTTGTGCCAGACTTGTCAGGATGACCTGGGATCAAATTTCTTCATAAACAATTAACTCTCTGTGCTTCCATTTTCACAACTGCAAATTGGGAATAATAACAGCACCTACCTCACAGTGTTATTGTGAGGGTCAAATGAGCTAATAATGTACATAAAGCAATTCAGAAAAATTCACCAGGCTTGCTAAGTGCAAAGAGGCTCCCCATCAGAAAACTGGTCCCTGGAGAATGAAGACTTTTAGCCCCAACAGCTCACAAAAACCACCTACCATCTATTAGTAGTGGAAAAGTTGTGCTCTTCCTCCATGGAAGGACCAGGGGACAGCAGTGAAATGCTAGAGCCTTGAATTAAGGAATGGCCTAACTGCAAACAGGATGCTAAGAGATCAAACAAGAGAAAGATTACCAAGGAGAAAGTTCAAGAAAAGGCTCCCTGTAGGAAAAGCAAGCCACAGAGGGATTACATCAACCTAGAGAATGTTAGACCTGTTGGAGCCTTGAGAGACAATCTAATCTAACCCTTCATTTGACAGATATGAAAACTGAGACATAGACTGATGAGTTGCCCAAGGGCACAGAGTTAGTTAGTAGCAGAGCCAGGACCAGACCCCAGGGCTCCTGACTCCCAGTTCCCTGCTCTTTTAATTAGCAAAACAGACAAATGGCCACAGTTCCTGAGATGGCTATTAATGCCAGTTTCTTCACAATGATTTCTGAATGTAGTAGTTATGTTTTGCAATGAATTTCTAGCAGTAGAAGAAATCACCAGCAGAATGAAGTCAAATCATCATATTCACACACACACACACACACACACACACACACACACACAACCTCATTAGCTGATCCAGCAGTATAACTGGGATTGCCTGAGGCCTTTTGTGTAGTTCTGGCTGCTCTACCTCAGGCATCAAAGTAACCTTAATGAGGCTAGGGAGAAAATAAGGAGAGCCCAGCAGAACTCAGCAAGGGGCTCACTTACCCAGCTTTGAAAGGGAGTCCATTCACCCGGTGATCACATCTCATTTCCTCTGTGTAAGTATTGTGACTTCCCACACACACTTCTGTTTCACTAGATGGGGAAACATCTTCATTATTTGAAGAGTTTCTATAGAGCCTGGGCCCCAGTACTTAACAGGTGAGTAAAAGTTGTATGACTCACACACATGGACAGTGGCCTTCAGGGTGAAAGGCCTCCCCCAAACCAAAACCACTTTGTTCAGTCCTGAGTAGGCTGATGGAGAACTGTTTTCGAAAGGAATCAGGATGTGCAGCCCTCCAAACTATCATGGCATCCTCAGTTGTATCCGTCCTTACAAACCTAGGGTTTGGATCCTGAAGAACCTCATTCCTCCACATACTCTATAATCCAGTGATCCTGACTTTCTTGCGCTTTTTAAAAAAATTTTATTGACTTGTTTGTTTACTTTTAGTTTACAATATTCAGTTCCAGAATCACTTGAGTTTCAGATTTTTCTCCCCTTCCTCCCCACCCCCGCCATGGTGGCATACAGTCATGTATAGGATCTGCGAACTCTTTCACATTGTACAATAGTCTGGTTGAATATGTGTTATAGCCAATGGAGTGAACAATGAGAAAAAAGAAATAAAAATCAAACATTGAAAAGAGTGATAGCATGCATTGCTTCAGTTTCCATTTAACCTCTGGTCCTTCTGGATCTTTCTCTGAATGTAGAAATCTCCTTGTGTCCTGAGACTTGTAGAGTTGTCTTTTAACTGTGTGTTGCTGAGAGGAGTCCAGTTTTTCAAAGTTGGTCGTCACACATATGAT
>CM053595.1:59422711-59447906 GCA_028646575.1 Pseudocheirus occidentalis
CCTCTGAAAGCAGAGTTCTACTGAACCCAAAAGTCAAGTAACTGACTGGCAACATGAGCAGGCAAAGGAAGCAAAGAAAGCTCAGCAATCCAACGTTAGATTCCTTTTTGGGGGACAAAAAGGATCAAAGCATGGAACAGGAGGAAGACAACACAGTCAGAACTCCCACACCAAAAGCTTCCAAGAAAACTATGAACTGGATAGAGGCCATAGAGGAGCTTTAAAAAAAGGAATCTGAAAACCAAATAAGAGAAGTGGATGAAAAATTGGGGAGAGAAATGAGAATGATGCAAGAAAATCACGATAAGAGAGTCAACAACCTGACTGAAAAAAATGACACTTTTAAAAAACAGACTAACTCAAATGGCAAAGGAGGCCCAAAAAGCCAATGAGGAGAAGAATGCCTTAAAAATTGAATTTGCCAGATGGAAAAAGAATATCAAAAGCTTGCTGAAGAGAATAATTCCTTCAGAATTAGAATGGAGCAAATGGAAGCAAATGACTTTATGAGAAATCAAAATACTGTTAAACAGATCCAAACAAATGAAAAATAGAAGGTAATGTGAAATATCTCATTGAAAAACACAGTGATCTGGAAAATAGATCTAGGAGAGATAATTTAAAAATTATTGGACTACCAGAAAACCATGATCAAAAAAAGAACCTAGAAATCATCCTTCAAGAAATTCTCAAGGAAAATTGCCCTGATATTTTAGAACCAGAGGGTAAAATAGAACTTGAAAGAATTCACCAATCACCTCTTGAAAAAGATCCCCAAAAGAAAACTTGTAGGAATGTTATAGCCAGGTTCTGAGTTCCCAGATTAAGGAGCAAATATTACAAACTGTCAAGAAGAAACTATTTGAATACTGTGGAAACACAATAAGGACAACCCAGGATCTAGTAGCTTCTACATTAAGGAACCAAAGGGCCTGGAAAACAATATTCTGGAGATCAAGGGAGCTAGGATTAAAACCAAGAATCACCTATCCAGCAAAACTGAGTATAATGTTTCAGGGGAAAATATGGTCATTCAATGGGGTGGAAGACTTTCAAGCACTCTTGAGGAAAAAAACCAGAACTGTGGGGTGGCTAGGTGGCACAGTGTACAGAGCACTAACCCTGGAGTCAGGAGGACCTGAGTTCAAATCTCTCCTCAGACACTTGACACACTTACTAGCCGTGTGACAGAACTGAACAGAAAATTTGAGATTCAAACAGAAGAAGCAAGAGAAGGTAAACATTGAAAAGAAATCATAAGAAACCTATCAGAGTTGAGCTATTTACATGCCAACATGGAAAAATGAGAATTGTAACTTGTAAAACTTTTCTCAGTATAAGGAAAGTATAAGAAAAGGTGAAGGGAATATGAATGTGTGTGTGTACATTCACACATATGTCTATATAGAAGGGCATATTTGCATATGAATACATATGTGAGTGCTAGTATTTATGTGTATGTAGACAGAGAGCACAGGATCAATTGAATATGAAGGGATGGTATTTTAAAAGGTATAATTAAGAGGTGGGAGAGGATTAGAATGAGAAGAGACAGGGAGATACAGAATGGGGTTAATTATCTCATATAGAAGAGGCAAGGGATAATTGTTACAATGGAGGGGAAGAACAGGAAGGCAAAAAGGGAATGGGTCAACCTTACACTCACTGAATTTGGCTTAGGGAGGAAATGACATAAACTCTAAATTGGGTATCTTGCCTCACAAGAGAGGAGGGTGGAAAGTGATGAGAGGGGGAATGATGGAGGTGAGGGCAGGTTGGGGGGGAGGGTTGTTAGAAGCACACACTTCTGTAAAGGGACAGAGACAAAGTAAAGAACAGACCAAGTGGAGGGCAGGATAGAAAGGAGGGAAATATCTTCAGTGTTACACAATATGCCCATTGTGGAGATGTTTTATGTAACTACACATGTATGGCCTGTATTGAATTGCTTGTCTTTCCAGTGGGGGTGGGTTACAAGGGAGGAAGGGAAAGAATCTAGAATTTAAAGTTCTAAAATCATATGTTTAAAAAATTATTATTATTATTGTTATTATTTACATGAAACTGGGAAATAAGATATACAAGCACTGGGGTAGGGAGATTCATCTTGCTCTACCAGAAAATCAGAGGGGTGATGGGGGAGGACATAGGAGAGAGCAGACTGGGGGAGGGGGTATACAATGGAACTGCTGTTTTGGGAGGGTGGGTAGAGGAAAGACAGGGAGAAAATTTGTGACTCAAAATCTTGTAGAAATCAGTTATGTAAAATAAAAATAAAAGTTAATTACCAAAAAAAAATAAAAAAAATAATTGCATACCCTTTGACCTAGCAATATCACTTCTATGGTTATAGTTCAAAGAGATCACCAAAATGGGAAAGGGACCCATATGTACAAAACTACTTATAGTGGCTCTTTTTGTGGTGACCAAGAACTGGAAATTAAGGGGATGGCCATCAATTAGGGAATGACTGAACAAGTTATGGTATATGAATGTAATGGAATACTATTGTCCTATAAGGAATGATGAACAGATGGACTGTAGAAAAATCTGGAAGGACATATATGAACTGATGCTGAGAAGTGAGCAGAACCAGGAGAACATTGTACACAGTAATAGCCACGTTGTGCAATGACTAACTTTGATAGACTTAGCTCTTCTCAGCAATGAGAGGACCTAAAACAATTCGAAAAGACTCATGATAGAAAATGCCAGCCACATTCAGAAAAAGAAACATGGAGTCTGAACGCAGATTAAAGCAGACTATTTTCTTTTTTTTTTTTTTTTTTTGCTTTTTTTTTTTACGGCAATTGGGCTTAAGTGACTTGCCAAAAGTCACACAGCTAGTTTATGTGGCTAGTTTTTGTGTCAAGTGTCTGAGGCCAGATTTGAACTCAGGTCCTCCTGACTCCAGGGCTGGTGCTCGATTCACTGCGCCACCTAGCTGCCCCGACTATTTTCTTTTTTGTTTTGTTTTGTTTTGTTTTATGTTTTTCTTTCTTATGGTTACTCCCATTCATTCTAGTTCTTCTGTATGACATGACTGAGGTAAAAATGTGGTAAGTGGAAACATATGTGTAGAGTCTATATTGGATTTCATGCCATCTTGGGGAGGGGGAGGAAAGAGGGGGAGAAAAATTTTTAAATTAAGGAAGTGAATGTTGAAATCTAAAAGCAAAACTAAATAAATAAATAAATTTTTAAAGATAAAAAAAAGATAGTTGGAAGGGAAAGCACAGAGTGAGACAGAAAGACAATCAGGAAAGGTTTCACATAGAAGGCATTGCTTGAGGTACATTTAAAAAGAAGTGAGATATTCTATGAGTAGAGGTGAGGAGGAGAGCACAAAGTGACATCAAATACTGGAAAATATGACTCAGGATCAAGAGGCCAAAGACTTATTGCAGCCTACTCAGAAGAACCATCTATCTGTCATGACTGTAAAGCAAAGATGATTAAGAAATATCCAGATTCCTTTGAGTTCCCCAATCAGCTGGGTGAGGTTAAAGAGAATGGACATTGTCCAAAAGGGCACAGCTCATGCAAGTAGACATGCTCCCAAGTCTCTTACAGGAAGAACATAAAGGGAACCCCTTTACTTGGGTCAGGTAGTCAGTGTTCTGATAGTGGGAAAGCAGTTCTCTGTGTCCTCTCAGCTACCAGCTAGAGCTCATACCTAATTTGCCCCCATTCTGATAAAGGTCACAGAATCACACATAGACTTAGAGTTTAAACAGACCTTAGAGGCCATAAAATACAATTCCTTCATTTTACAAATGTAGAAATTGAGGCATGGGGTGGCTAGGTGGTACAGTGAATAGAGCACCAGCCATAGAGTCAGGAGGACCTGAGTTCAAATCCAGCCTCAGACACTTAACACTTACTAGCCATGTGACCTTGTGCAAGTCACTTAACCCCAATTGTCCTGCCTTCCCCCCTCCAAAAAGCAAAAAAAGAAAAGAAAAGAAAAGAAATTGAGGCACAAAGAGGTAAAATGACTTGCTTAGAATCTAGTTAATGTTTGAGCTAGGATGTAAACCCAATTCTTCCTGATACTAAATCTCTGTTTACTGGCCTCTATCTACTATTCTATGTTGCCTCCATAATTTCATCAACGGCCACACCCTGCCATCTCATCAAGTTGTTCCAAGACACTCAAATTGAACAGGAACCTCTAGTCTTTCCTGCTACAAATAATTTCTCCAAGAAGAAAGTCAGAAGATGCCAGGTGAACCACATTATCAAAAAAATGATATTGATTATATTTTAACAGATAGTAAACAACTGATTATGATATGAGAGTGATTTTAGAATCTGCTTATATGTAGTCAGAGCATCAACTACTTAAGTGAAAGTCAAAATCAGCAATGAAATTGGGGAGAAAAGAATAAAGATGAGAAGTCAGTTCATAAAATTACAGAACCTCCAAGAAAACCTGTTCAAACAAGTTGTCAACTCTGAAAAATGGATAAAAGACTCTGGTTATTACCATTTATTAAGGAAACTTAATCAGTGCAGAATTGTTTCCACAATAAGAAGGCTAAAAGTGGCCAAAAACATCCTCAACCAACAAATGCTTGATTGTCTTGCCAGAGAGAAATGGCAACCAAGATAAACACCAGTTGAAAGTAAAAGTTCAATACAGTGATTTGTTTTGGTTTACTATAGTTCTTTATTATAAATGAGCATTCTATTCGAATGTCAGTCATTGGAGAACTAAGAACAAAGTAAAAAAAAGAGGATAGGTAAAGCCTCTCACATACCTTTTTTAAGGGAAATAACAACATTTGAAACAAATAAACACTTTAAAAGATATAAGAATCTCTGGAACAAAAGGACCAATCATGATTCCAGAGGACTGATGCAGAAGAATGCACCCCACCTTCTGACAGAAAGACAGACCCAAAACACTGAATGAGGCAAACATTTTTAGACATGGAAAATAAGGATTTTTTGTGGATTATGCATATGTGTTGCAAAATGTTTTTTTTCTTTTTTACCAATGGGAGGAGGTGAGAAGGAAAGAAAATAGATGGTTGCTTATTGAAAAAATAAAATTTGACTTTAAAAAGAAAAAATGGGAGAAAGAGTCAAGATGAAGTAAAAGCAAGGAAAAAAGGAAATAAAAGTTCATTTACAAAAAAAAATTACAGGGAGGATGAGAAAAGATGACAGCCAATATCACCTCACAAAAATACCAAAAAGTGATTGAGAAGTAAACAAGTATGCTGAGAACTTAGCATGAAATCCATGTAAGTCAGACTGCCAATAATATCTGTGAATAAAATTGAAAAGACAGCAAATTAAATAGAAAACATATATTAGATATCTGTCCATTTTTCTATAACATTCAATTTTCATCAGCAATAATAGTGGAGCAAGCATATATGGAGTTTATCAAATGAAAAGAATGTCAATGGTATCTAAGAAGATAATACAAAGAAAACAGTTGTATTTGACCAAATACTTCAATAATTCAGAAGATCTGTGAATTTCTCAGTGTGAGTGCTCCCTCCTTTGATAAAAGCTTGTAATTGTTCATCAAGAATAAACCTCAAAAACTGAAATCATTTTATTAGGTCATTTGGCAAAGAAGAGAATCAAAAAAGGTGTGGCTCCCTCTGAGTCTTTATGAAATTACCTTTATGTAGAGTTCAGACAAAACCATAAGGACATTTGCCTGATAGACTGTGTGTAGCCAAGAGGTAATTTCCAGAGAAGGATATTTTGAAATTTATATCACCAGGTAAGTATAAATATTCAATATAATTTGGGGAACCCAAAACACAAACTTTGGGTAGATCCAAAACAAGAAGTGAGAGGACCCAAAGCAAGCACTGGGTATGATTTAAGCATTCCTTACAGCTATCCAGCTTCCTTGGAGAATCTCTGAGGTCAGCCTGACTTCTAAGGTAAGCTTTTGGGTTAGACAATTTCTAGCCACAAAAAGCTAAGTTCAAATAATATTAAAAATTAATAAGATTTTCCAAACAATATAATAAAATTTTCCCACAATTCCCTTCTACTCCTTCTGTTCCTGTGAAATTCATAGTCATGTCTTTCAGGAAATCCCTACGTAGAGGATCCCCTCAGTGCCCTAAAGGTCTTCTTCTTATTAAAGGCTGATAGAATTGTTATATCTTTATATAATATGCATGTTTCTATACCTTCCACTTAAATCCTCCCCCTTTTTACTAAGGTGTAGAGGCATCCCTGAACTCTTAAATAGTGCTCAGCACAGTGCTGGAAATATTCAGTTCAGTCATTTCAGTTGAGTTCAACCCTTTGTGACCACTTTTGGAGTTTCTTTGGCAACAACACTGAAATGGTTTGCCATTTCCTTTTCTAGTTCATTTTACACATGATGAAACTGAGACAGAGATAAGTGACCTGCCTAGGGTCACACAGCTAGTAAATGCCTGAGGCTGAATTTGAACTTGGGTCTTCCTGACTCCAGGAATGTCACTCTAGGCATGACACCATACCACCTAGGTGCCAAAATGTTTATTGACTGATTGAATGTTATGTCAGCAGTGCACAAGTTCCAGCAGTGTAATACAAGGAAACAAGAATTGGAGTCAGAGGATCTGGGTTCAAATTCTGATTCTTCTATATATTCTGATTCTACCTGTATGTAGTTGGGGGAAACATTTAATTTCTTGAGGCATCAACGTCTTTATTATTGAAATAGCAGGGTAGAATAAAGGGATCATGGTGGCACATGTCTATAATACCTACTACTGGGATGGCTGAGGCTGGTGAATTGTACAGTTTTGAGCTGTGGTAGGGCTAATACCAATCTGGTGTTCATGCTATCTGATACCAACACCCTAGCAGTGGTGGGGGAAATAAGTGGATACCAGGCTGCCTAAGTCAGGGTGAACCAAAAAAATAGAGCAAGTCAAAGCTTCTATGCCAGTAAATAGTGAGATTGACTCAATGTGTGGCCACTGTGCTTCCAACCTAGGCAAGACAGAGAAATGAAAAAGGAGACAGAGGAAGAGGAGGAGGAAAAGAAAAGAAAGAAGAGGAGGAGGAGGAGGAGGAGGAGGAGGAAGATGAGGAGGAGAAAGGGAAGGAGGAGGAGAAAAAGGAGAAGGAGAAGGAGAAGGAAAAGGAGGAGGAGGAAGAGGAGGGGGAAGGGGAGGAATAAAGGAACTTGGAAGAAGGGGACAGAAATGGATTAGGTGATCTCTGAGTTTTCCTCTAGTTCTACATTAATAATAATAATAATAATAATAATAATACCAAAACTATGCCCAAGGGGCTATAAAATGTGCATTCCCTTTACATGTGATTTTTTTTTTCTTGGAGGGCAGTTGGTGTTAAGTGACTTGCCCAGGGTCACACGGCTAGTTTTTGTGTTAAGTGTCTGAGGCCAGATTTGAACTCAGGTACTCCTGACTCCAGGGCCATTGCTCTATTCACTGCGCCACCTAGCCGCCCTAAAATGTGCATTCCCTTTGACCCAGTAACACCACTTCTAGGGCTGCATCTCAAAGAGATCATACAAGTTAGAGGGGGACTTGTATGTACAAAAAATATTTATAGCAGCTCTTTTTGTGGTGGCAAAGAATTGGAAACCAAGGGGGTACCCATCAACTGGGGAATGGCTAAACAAGTGGTGGTATATGAATGTAATGGAATACTATGGTGCTTTAAGAAATAAGGAGCAGATAGACTTCATAATAACCTGGAGAGACTTACATAAACTGCTGCTGAGTGAGGAGAGCAGAACAAGGAGAACATTGTACACAATTACAGACACATTGTATCTGTGATGACTGACTGATAGACTGGACTCCTCTCAGCAATGCAAGGCTATAAGACAACTCCAAAAGACTCATGATGGAAAAGGCTATCCACATCCAGAGAAAGAATTACAGAGTCTGAATGCAGACTGAAGCAGACTATTTGCACTCTCTCTTTTTTGTTTTGTTTTGTTTCTTCTTTCTTGTTCATTCCATTAGTTATAATTCTTCTTTACAACTTGACTAATATGTAATGTGAAGGCATTTGTAGAACCTATATTGGATTGCATGCCACCATGGGTAGGGGGTAGGGAGAAAATTTGGAACTCAAAAGCTTGTGGAATTGAATGTTGTAAACTAAAAGTAAATTAATTTTTAAAACATAATAAAAAATTAAAAATGGGGAAAAATAGTAATACTATCAAGCTAGTCTGATGCCAGACTCTGTCTGATATCTAAAGAGTAGCCTGGCTAATTTTAGAAAGGCTGATCACTACTAGAAGGCTAAGTTCCTGGTGACAAAGGTTTTCAGCCCCAGCATCTTACAAAGTGGCCTTTGGGTGAGCAAAGCTTTGAGAGCAATGGGGAAGTGATGATCAGTATTGAAGGAAGAAATCCCCACAGTGATGAAGTGCTTTTGTGTGATAAGGAATGAGAAAATAGATGATTTAAGTAAAAAAAATGTTAAGATTTATATCAACTGATGCCAAGGGAAGTGAGTACAACCAGAAGAGAATGAGGGCAGGGAACGAGCATTTATTGAAGGCAATGTGGCAGTAAATGTATTAATGAATGTACCATTAATGTAATATATTAATTAATGTAGTACTGTGTACCAGGCACTGTGCTAAGCACTTTACAAATATTATCACATGTGATCCTCACAACAACCCTGGCAGGTAGGTGCTATTATTATCCCCATTTTACAGATGAGGAAACTGAGGCCAATAGCAGTTAAATTACTTGCCCAAGGTTACATAGCCAGTAAATGTCTGAAGTCATTCTATCCACTATGCTGCCTAACATTATATAACATCAATATTATTTAAAATGGACAATTTTGAGGATTTATAAATTGATGGAAAATGAAATGAGCAAAACCAGGAAAATAATTTCTAGAATAACAACAATGCACTAAAGATAAGCAACTTTTTCCTCAACATTTTAATTTATTATTTATTTACTTTAAACATTCTTTTCTTCTTAACTTTTAAGTTTCAAATTCTCTCCTTTCTTCCCAATCTCTTCCACACTCACTGAGAAGATAAACAATATGATAAAATTATACATATGAAATCATGTAAAACACATTTCCATATTAGCCATATTTCCAAAATAAAGCAATAAAACTAAAGAAAGTGAGGAAATTATATTTCAATTTGTACTCAGAGCTCATAAATTCTCTCTCTTGAGGTGGTTAACATTTTCTCATCATGAGTCCTTTGGAATTGTCTTGGACTGTCTCTCACAAATGATCATCATTACACCATTGTTGTTACTGTGTATAATGATCTCCCCATTCTTCACACCTTCCTTTGCATCAGTTCCTATAGGTCTTGCCGTGTTTTATTTTTTAAACCACTGGCCTCATTTTTTCTGTTTTTGTTTTTGTTTTTTGCTTTTTTGGAGGGCAGTTGGGGTTAAGTGACTTGCCCAAGGTCACAAGGCTAGTTTTTGTGTTAAGTGTCTGAGGCCGGATTTGAACTCAGGTACTCCTGACTCCAGGGCCGGTGCTCTACTCACTGCGCCACCTAGCCGCCCGGCCTCATTTTTTCTTATGGCATGGTATTGTTCCATCACAATCATATGCCACAACTTGTTCAGCCATTCCCCAGCTGGTAACTATGCTCTCAATTTCCAATTCTTTGCCACCATGAAAAGAACTACCATAAATATTTTTGTACATACAGATCATTTTCCTTTTTCTGTCATCTCTTTGGGAAACAAACAGACTTTGTAGTGGGATTGCTAAGATAAAAGATCTGAACAGTCCTTTGGGCCTAGTTACAAACTGTCCTCCAGAATGGTTGGACCAGTTCACTAGTCCACCAGCCACTCATTAGTGTACCTATTTTTCCCTTATCCCCTTCAGCATCTGTCATTTCTGAGAGGTATGAGGCGGTACTTCAGAGTTGTTTTAATTTGCCTTTCTCTAACAAATGGTGATTTAGAACACTTTTTTCATATAACTATAGAAAGTTTTTATTTATTTTTATGAAAATTGTCTACATATATATCTTTATTTTTCTTAGGGAATTCACTGATGCCTTATTCAGTTTCTTTTTCTAAGACTAGGTAATTCAAGTGTTTTATTTCTTCTGTTAATCTGGACAATTTATAATTGTGTAAATATTTGTCTATATTGTCAAATTTATTGGCATATAATTGGGCAAAACAGCCCCTAACAATTGTCTTAATTTCCTCTTTGTTGGTGGTGAATTCATTCTTTCATTTTTAATACTAGTAATTTGGTTTTATTCTTTCCTTTTTTTAATCAAATAAGCTAGTGGTTTATCTATTTTATTGGGTTTTCTTTTCATATAAAACCATCTTCTAGTTTTATTTATTAGTTCAATAGCTTTCTTACTTTAAATTTTATTAATTTCTGCTTTGATTTTTTAGGATTTCCAATTTGGCATTTAATTGGGGATTTTTAATTTGTTCTTCTAGACTTTTTTTTGCAATTGCATGCCCACTTCATTGATTTTTTTTCTGTTTTATTGAGGTATACAATTAAAGGTAGAAATTTTCTCCTAAGTACCACTTTGGCTACATTCCATAAGTTTTGGTTTGTTGCCTCATAGTTGTCATTTTCTTTAAAGAAATTATCAATTCTAAGACCCATTTGTCTTTTAGAATTAGATTATTTAATTTCCAATTAATTTTTAATCTGCTTCTCATTGTTCATTATTTAATGTAATTTTTATTTCACTATGATCTGAAAAAAAGATGCATTTACTATTTCTGCTTTCTGCATTTGGCTGTAAGGTTTTTATAGCCTAATATATGACCATTTTTTGTGTAGGTGTCATATGTTGCTGAGAAAAAGATATATTCCTTTCTATTCCCATTTAATTTTCTCTGGAGATCTATCATATCTAACTTTTCCAGAATTGTATTCACCTCCTTCTTTCTTGTTTAATTTTCTGTTAAATTTATCTAGTTCTGATAGGGGAAACTTGAGGTTCTCCTCTAATATCGTTTTATTTTCTATTTCCTCTATAACTCATTCAACTTCTCTTTCAAAAATTTAGATGCTGTACTACTTGATGCATAGATATTTAGTATTAATATCACTTTATTGTCTATGGTACCTTTCAGCAATATATAGTTTCCTTTTTATCTCTTTTAAATAGATCTATTTTTGCTTTTGCTTTATCTGAAATCATAATTGCTACTCTAACTTTCTTTCCTTAAGCTAAACCATAATAGATTCTGCTCCAGCTCCTTACCTTTATCCCACGTGTATCTCTCTTCTTCAAATGTGTTTCTTGTAAACAACATATTGTAGGATTCTGGTTTTTAATCTATTTTGCTATCCACTTCCATTTTATGGATGAGTTCATTCCATTCACATTTATAATCATAACAGTGTATTTCCTTTCATGCTATTTTCTTCTTGCTTATCTCCCTCTGTCTCTTAGCCCCCTATCCTTTCCCTCCTCACAAGTATTTAATTCTGATCACCACCTTCCCCAATATGCACTCCCTTTCATCTTGTTTCTGTTTTATAAGTGAGCTTACCCCATTCACATTTATAGTTATCATCACTGTGTATTCCCCCCATCCCATTTCCTTCTGTTTCTTCCTATCTCTGTCTGTATCTCTGTCTGTCTATCCCTCTCTCTATGTCTGTCTGTCTCTCTCCTCTCTCTCTCTCCATTTTGTTCCTTTTCAAGAGTCTGTTATTTCTAACCACTGCCTCCCTTAATCTACATTTTATCAAGGACAAGCAACTTTGAATGTTACGAGAACTATGACTATCCACAATTCTAAAGGACTGATGATGAAATATTCTATCCATTATAGAGACATGACAGATTTAAGTTACATATCAGCCATTAGGAGAATTTATTTTGCTTATTTATGCATATTTGTTATAAGAATTTTTTTCTTTTTCTAACAAGAGTGGGAGAGTGGGGAGTGAGAGAGAGAAAATAAGACTTCTGTTAATTTTTTTAAAATAAAGAGGTGAAGAGGTTGGTGTGACAGATGTGAAATGTTGCATATACTTTCAGATGAGGTCACTGTATTATTAGTTTTATTTAACTATTTTACTGTATTACAAGAGCTATCCCACAAAGTAGAAGTAAGCTATTAATATTTATGATGTAAAAAACATCAATTTTTAAAATTAGAGTTATCAAAATATTTTTAAGTTCACAGATCCTAGGTTAAGAGTCCCTGTTCTACAATAAAATACAAATCATGCAGCCTAGCATTTAAATCCCTCATAATCTGGCTCCAACCTGACTTTCCAGCTTTATTTCATATGACTCTCCTTCATGCACTCTGCATTCAAGCTAAATTGGACAACTAGCTGTTCCTCAAATATAATATGAGATCTCCTGCCTTTATGCATTTGTGCAGGTTCTCCTCATGCCTGAAATGCACCTTCTCCTCATTTATGCTTGTCAAAGACTTAGAGAGATAGTAAATAATAGAAGGGTTTAGTGTGCTATGGTCCATGGGGTCACAAAGAGTTAGACATGACTGAAGGACTGAACACCAACAAAAATTCTCGTCAAAATCCTTCTCTTTATTCACTACACAACTCAAAAAGAGCAAAAGTAATCTTTAAAAAATTTTAAGAAATAAATTTTAGAAAACTCATTGGGTACCACCCACTGTATAAACTGTACCTGAGCCTTCCCCTTCCCCCCATCCCCACCATGAAAGTCTTCTCTCCCTCCTAAAATTTTCCTAGGGTTCTTTGTATCTCTTTTGTCCTCATTCTATCCTACCTTGTATTTTACTCCTCTGCACACATTGCAACCTTTTCCACCCCCAAGCAGAAGGTAATCTCTTCAAGGGCAGGAAATGTGTCATTTTTACCTTTGTACCCCCAACATCTATCTCAGTGCTTTTTCCATTTAGAAGGTATTTAAGTATTTGTTGAACTTAATTTTGTTGGCTCAATTCATAATCTCATCTTCATCTTTGAGAATCAGGAACTCATTTCTATCAGTTCACTCATAGATAAGGAAGATCAGGGGACAGATTTGTGATAACCAAACTCACATGATGCTGAATGATAAACTAGACTCCAATTTATTAATTGACCTTGAGAAGTAAAACTGCTGAGCAGACCCTTAGCCTCTCATGGACCAGTCAGCCCATCCTACTCCCCACAGGAAAGTCAACTTGGGAAAATGAAGGAAGATCCCAAGCTAACATTGGTGATCAGAGAATCAGAGGAAAAGACAGTAGAATGATTTTAAATTGTATTTTCATCAAACCATGGTAACCTGCTCCATACTATAGAGAGAAACCCAGAAATGACTGTGATCATCCCCCTAAGCAGGACTAGAAAGATATCAATCAGTCCTTATGTTGCAACAACGCTTTGCAAGTCTTTGTCATTAGTCAAGAGAACCTTCTGCGGTAACTTCCTCACTTGTTTCATATCTTACAATAAGCTAAAGATAATGGTACCTGAATAGTACAGTGGATAGAGCACTGGGCCTGGAGTCAGGAAAAAGTTCAAATCTAGCCTCAGACACGACTAGCTGTGTGACCCTGGGTAAGTCACTTAAACCTGTTTGCCTCAGTTTCCTTGTCTGTAAAATGAGCTGAAGAAGGAAATGACAAGCCACTCCAGTATCTTCATTGAGAAAATCTCAAATGGAGTCATTTAACCTCTAGGTGCCTCAGTTTCCATATCTGTAAAATAGAGATAATACTATCACCTACCTGCAAGGGTTGTTGTAAGATATTTGTAAAGTGCTTAGCACTTCTATAAGGTGCCTAGCACTCGATAAGTGTGCTACATAAATGTTAGCTAGAATTACGATACGCCGCCATTTTCAGTTTTATAGTTTTTTTATGTTAACTTCCATTTCAGATGGTGTCTCCATGATGTAATCTTGTAAACAGACCAAAATTAGTGAAACATTGCTTACTCTGTATCCTGGGAGAGGGAAGGTACAGTTGGAAAAGACAAGTCTGGGAGTTAAAAAAAAAATACCAAACAAACAAAATATGAATTTGAGTCCTGTTCTAACACTATTAGTCCTGGGATCTGGGCAAATCATTTCACCTCCCTGTGTCTCATTCAGTTCCCTCATCTGTAAAATGAGGCTAATAATACAATGTTGAGATAAAAATACTTTGCAAGACTTAAAGCACTGTAGAAATGTGATCTGCTCCTTTAAAGATATAAATTATTATTTCTTCAACACTTAGTCAAGGAACTATGATTTGCCCATGGAAAACATAGATTATAACCCCTCTTTGATTTACTAGTTGGTTTTCAGGAGCTGATGTGAACAAAGAATCCATCACGCTGAGGCCAATGTAGTGATGTGCCTCTCTGGTTAGACCGGTCCTCAGACAAGGTGGATGCAGTCCATCATTGGGCCTGTACCTGAAGCCTTTCCAGCTGGGCAAAACCAGTCTTGGAAGCCCTTTTGGTTAAAAATTTCTTTGACCTTGATTGGTACCTTGAGCTCTCTTAGCCTAATTCTCAAGAAGCCACAGCATGAATCAAAGGAGGTGTTACCATTCATCATCAAATGCCTCTGAACAAATAGTCCCCCATGCCTAGAATGGACTCTTTCATCTCTACCTCACAGAAGGCCTTTGTTATTGTTGTCCAGTCCTTTCAGTCTGGTCTAACTCTTTGTTACCCTATTTGGGGCTTTCCTGGCAAAGATACTGGAGTGGTTTGCCATTTCCTTCTCTAGCTCATTTTACAGATGAGGAAACTGAGGCAAACAGGGTTAAGAGACTTGTCCAGGGTCACACAACTAGCAAGTGTCTGAGGCCAGATTTGAACTCATGAAGATGAGACTTCCTGATTCCAAGTCAAATACTGTATCCAATGTGCCCCCTGGGTGTCCCCCATAGAAGGCCCACTTTCCTTCAAAGCACAATTCAAGTGACACTTCGTACAGTCTTCCCTGATCTACTCCTGTATTAGTGCCACCTCTACCAGTTGAATTCAAGCACCCTGAGGACAGGGACTGATTTTTGTCTTTTTAGCCTTACATGCTTAGCACAATGCTTGGTATACAGCAGTTCTTAACAAATGTTTGTTAAACTGGACAGAACTAAATTATATTTATAAACTAGATCTCAAAGTAGGTCACTTCTAGGAGTATACCCACAGGCTGCAAATGGTCATCCATGGAGTGGGCATTCCTCTTGTCCTCATTCAGGACACTTTCTGACTTTCTTCCCACTTTGATGACCTATAGTTCTCTACCTATTCACCACAGAGGGTAACTGAATTCTGTTTTGATGTCCTACATGGATTGCTATCTATGTGATGAAAAAACAAGGAAACTATTTCATTATTGGACTCGTGATATTGCTACTGGTTTCTCGACCTTTTACCTCTTTCATTTGAAGCCAGGGTCTGCCTATTCTTGCTTTAGGGAAGACATGGCAAGATACAGAATATTTTCTTTTTTCTTCATAACAAATTTCACAGCTTTTCTCCATCCTGAGTATTTTTATTTTTTTTCTTCTTGTCTTAGTTTGAGACTCATTGTTTCTAACCATCAGGTTAGAAATTGAATTTCTTGAATTTCTTCTAGATGACTGTGTTCAAACTATTTGGCTCTAGGCAAGTTGCTTAACCACTCATCGGAACCCCAGTTTCATCATTTATAAATGAGGATAATCACTACTCCAGTACCTGCCTCATAGGATTATTTTGACAATGGGGAGAAGGGAGGGATAGAAAGGGGGAGGGGGAAGAAACAAGTAGAGGAAGAAAGGAAGGGAAGGAAGGAGGGAAGAGAGGAAGAAAAGGAAGGAGAGAAAGATCCTACTTTTGTCATCTTGAGCTACATAAAGTCTAACTCTTCTTCCAGCCTTAAGGGATATAGTTATTAGTCCTATAGTGACCTTCCCTCTCCCAGGTCTTCTCTTTCCAACCAGTCTGCCCTCCCTAAGGGGACTCTTGCTGACCCTCCCTTAACTTTCCCCTGAGGATATCCATGGCTCCTCATTTCAAGTACTGAAACCCTCTAGAGGGCTATAAAGGAGCACTTGTTTGACTAAACAAAATGTCCCCACATTCCTCTGAACCAACTCAAAACCTCAAGAGTTGAGGGGAGAAGAATCAGCCTTGTCCTTTCCTTGCCCCTATCCCTCACACATCTGAGGTTTCTAGATCTCTGGGGATCTTAGAAATTATTAGTTAATTGACTGATAATTTAAATTAAATCTTTAAAAATTATTAATTAAGCTTTAACTATGTAAAGGAGTGTATGCCATAGGAAAAATAATATTTTAGGGTCTTCATGACCCCAAAAGCTGTCCATTTCTTAGTAAGACCCAGAAGGTACATCTAGGCCTCCAGAATTTCATGGGCTGCCTAGAGAATGGCAGATGTTGACAATGATTAAGGAAATCACTCATGGCAAGTATAAGGAAGGATGGAGCAATATCCCCCTAGGAAAGGATTGCAAGGTACAAACCAGGGTCAAAGAAATTTTTAAACAAAAGGACATCTGAAGTGAATACCAAACTTTCTTTGGTGACTCAAATCCAAGGGCCTTAGAATTAAGAGATTATTACCTTTTTTGAGTGTGTCATGGACCCAGTTCATGAAGCCTATGGACCACTTCTTAGAAATATTTTGTATTAAAAGGTGTACTTATCTTATTTGTAAAAGGGGAACCTATCCTAACCTTGCTTGCTATCCTGTACCCCACTGCCTTACAGCCAAGTTTGTTACATTTCACCCTTCCTCCAGCATTTTCTGGTACCCTGAAAGAGTCTGGTATTGCTAGGCTTTCTGCAAATGGCTCCCATCCCCTTTATAGTGTTCCTTCAAGTGTAAGAGTGAGTCCTCTGTATTCTGGTTCCATTTAACAACTAACAATCAGGTTAGCTTTTACAAAAGAATACTTCAAAGGTATAATCACCAATATGCAAACTTATTACCCCAACACGTGGGAGTCACAATAATATCCACCTCATACTTTCAGGAAGTGGGGAAGGGGATTAAATTCATAACTTAGCTCAGATCCTATTAAGCACAGTCCCAAGGCCAAGTCCAAAAACCCCTTCAGGTTCAAGTTCCAGGTGTCCTGTCTTCTCCAGGTTTTCCTGCTTAGTGGGCTAGTTGCAACATCCCACTTGGAGTCCTGGCTGCAAGATTACCATGGTTGAAACTCTTGGGTTCATTTGGGACCACCACTAGAACCTGAAACCGGGAGGGGTAAACAACACAGAACAGAGTCTCCATGTTTATTTGTCAGGAGTTGAGATAAAAGAGAAGGAGATTTGGCAAAGGAAGTCCTTCCCCACTCACTGGTTCAGTTCACTGGTACCATGATGTGGGCAAACTGTGATCTTCACTCTCTGTGTACATCACAAAAAAGAGTATAAGGAAAAAAGTGACTGACTCAGTCTGGCCAGTTATACAGTCATATGCAGCCAATGAAATGAAGCTACCCCTATCCTTGTGATAGTGAACACAGAGTACCTTTGTTTTAGGCAAACTGGGCATACCCACATGGAACCTCCATGTTAAGAGGAGGCAAATGTTAAGGCAAATTGGATAAGCTCCAAAGGTCCTTTACATATTGAAAGAGTTATCAAAAAAAAGGTGTTTTTATTTTTATTTTTATTTTATTTTATTTTTATTTCACTAACCAAACAAGTATGCCTGGTTTATATACACAAGGAAACTTTTTCAAAGCAAAGATTTTGTCCAGGAAGTTAAGTATTGAATGAACCAGTATTCACTACAGGGAGTTAAATGTTTTTCTTGACCTGTCTCCCCAAAGCTTCAGCATTTTGTGGTGACACATTCCAATCCCCATCCTCCATTAATGTTTTGGTGTGGCCATGGGCTGGGCCCACCATGTCCGTTTTTGATTAACCCTATTGGTACATCCATAGGGTCAGATACATAAGAACTTTCCATTTAAAAGCACTTTGAGCTATGATTCCTATAGCCTGAGTTTCCCAGAAAATAATAAATTCCAGGTAAATGGTCTCGCCTACATATAATTCATTCCCATTACACATCAACTCTATATACTAAGTATGTAAACATGGGGATGAGATGGTTCCATAAGAAGACCTTTTTGTACCTATTCTTTATTAACAGCCTTAAAGACCAGAAAACGTTAGAGACAACTTATCCTGATTACCTCACTTTATGTATGGGGAAACCAATACCAAGAGAACTCTAAGAGGAGCAGGTAGGTGGCGCAGTGTGATAGAGAGCTGGGCCTAAAGTCAGAAAGACCTGAGTTCAGATCTGACCTCAGATACTTACTAAGATTGATCCAGAGCAAATCACTTAGCCCTGTTTGCTTCAGTTTCCTCATCTGTAAAATGAGCCGGAGAAGTAAATGCAAACCACTCCACTATCTTTGCCAAGAAAACTCCAAACAGGGTCACAAAGATTGGGCATGACTGAAACAACTGAACAATAAACAACAAAACAGAATGAAGAATGGACTAGATCATCTCAAAGATCCCCCCCACCAGCCCCGAAATATATGAATGTAACATCCTATATTTTTAATCCCATGTTCCTCCTTGATATATAGTGGGCATTGCACATGTTAGACACTTCAAAAATTTCTGTGTGTATGTTTTATATATGTATGTATGTATATGTGTGTATATATGTATAGAGATGTATGTGTAGATGTGTTACAGATCAGGATACCAAAGTACCAAATTGCATCCACTTGTGACACCAGAATTCTGAAGAGGAAAGAAGCAACTAAAACCAGGGTCATCAGTCTAAGCTTTATAAGGGGATTTACTTAAAGAAGTCCCTGCAGTAGCACCTTGCCATAATCAGTAAGTATCAGAGAAGACCTATGGTATATGTTCAGGCTGAGGCTTTGTTCTTTAGCTTTTAATATTTTTTAACTGAAACTGCTAAGGGGAGAGTGGGCTGAAATATGTAGGAAGTGGCCAAAATAGCAGGATGTATAAATGTTCAACCAAGACAGGGCTGATTGCTAGCCTGCCACTCATCATTCTTGACCTAGCTAGAATATTTGTAAGTTTCTTGTCCCTAATTGCAATCATTGTAATGACAACTTGTAATGTTACTAACTGCACCCATGATCCATTTAACCCACAATCCACCCCTTTATGGTTGACCAGTACCTCCTCTTCTGCCATGCATCTAGGGTCCCATGGAGGGAGAGCATAATACAGTGTCTAAAAGCTTTGGTTGCCATATTTGTAATTTGTAAAAGCATACAGTGCACCAACAGTACAAACACATGCCAGCATAAGGAAAGTCCATAATGTGGCAAAATAATAGATCATTACTTAAAGCATATTGTGTGGTCTTGATTTCATTAAGAAAATTCTCGAAGTTAACAATAGCTTTTGTTCCTCGATACTTCAGCTATCCAGGGTTCTTCTCCATGAGCAAGAATAGGGTATAGACATGCCATATGCAGCAACTGCAGCATTGTTCCTCAAGTGCCACACAATACACCTGATCCACCTACTGGCTCTCATGTCCACAATGGGATCAGATTATATAACAATACAATACAATAGCCAGACTGACATACCTAATATTCAATGGGTAAAAAAAGTGTGATTAGACTATTGTGCTATAAGAAATGGGAAGGAGATGGACTTCATAATTACCTGGAGGGGCTTGTATGAATTGATGCTAAGTGAGAGGAGCAGAACCAGGAGAAATTTGTACAAAGTCACATATACATCATATGTGTGATGACCAACCTTGATAAACTGGACTCTTCTCAGCAACGCACAGTTAAAAGACTCAGGATGGAAGGAGATATCTACACTCAGAGAAAGATCTAGAAAGACCAGAGTTTAAATGGAGAGTAAAGCAACATATGCTATTGTTCTTTTCCATGTTTGGTTTTGTTTCTTTTCTTTTTTTCCCCATTATTTATTCCATTGGTTACAATGCTTTTATACAACCAGACTATTGTACAATGTGAAAGTGTCTGCAGATCTTATACATGATTGTATGTCACTGTGGCGGTGGGGAGGGGGGGAGGGAGAGGAGAAGGGAGAGGAGAAAATCTGAAACTCAAGTGATTCTGTAACTGAATCTTGTAAACTAAAAGTAAATAAACAAGTCAATAAATTTTTTTTAAGTGTGATTAGTAATAGTTCAGCAGTTAGAGGGTCACTGGACAGAGAGCTCCAGATGCAGAGTAAATGGGCTTTTTAGTCAGGGTAGGGGCTTGTGCCACAGTGGAAGTGGGCTTTCTGAAACAATTGTCAATTAGGCTTCTTTAAGGTTATAGATATATTCAAATGGTCACAGGGATATCTCTTGTAATAGCTTCAACATATAAGGCTAGAAAAACAGCTAGCAGTAGTTTTTCTAACAAAGTATACTGTCTTTCAGAACCCTTAACAACTGCATGTAACCAGAACCCAAGGGGCTATTGTATCCTAAATTGGGGGTATTGCCAGCCAAACATACATATCACAGCAAATGCACAAGATTTATGTTTAATATATGTTTGCTAAATTTTAAAATGAATTATTCTTTTTTTGAGTTCTTACTGTTGTTGATAAGTGTCCTAATTAGCTCACTGCTAAAATTAGTCCTGTTTTAAGTAAAATCTCAGCAATTGGAGTCAACCAAAATTAGAAAGGGCAAACTAGAGAGACAGTAGGTCCCCACTCATTGGGGATCTCCATGGCTAGATGCCCACTCTGGGGGAAGAATTCTTTTTTATTTATTTTATTAAATATGTTTAGATTGTGTAGATTAAGGTGTAGAAGCAGGAGAACGCCTTGAACACCCCACATAACCACCTCAAATACCTATAAAATATGACTCTAAACAAATTTTAAAGATCCAGAACTCATAAAATGACAGAGAAACAAAACTCCTGCTGAAGGTAGCTCGGCAGGCAGACAGGAAAGGCTCATTGCAGTGGGCTGGGAGCCAAGCCCAGCCTGGCCTGAAATCCCAGCTGTAGTCCTAGGGCAGCCAGGACAAGCTGTGGCTAGAGCACTTGGGAGAGTGGATCACCAGCAGCTGTGGCAGCTTCCAGAATTATCAACATATAAGAACCAAGGACAAAGTGAAAGGTCAGTGGAACTCAGCTAAATTTGGGGAAAAGAAGCAGATCCAGCCATCTGCCCCCAGGGCAAGAAAGCAGCAGAAGTGGTGGCTCTGCAAATGCCTCCATGTGGCTGCTTCAGAGCTCCTGGCCTGCAGAGTGCAGTGGGGGCAAGCAATCATTCAGAGGCCAAGTGCTCTTGCTTAACCTGCCTAGATCAGGATCGAGATCTTGAGTGGCGGTCCTAAGGTGCGTGACTGGTGAGCCAAAGGTGAAGAGGGCTGCAGAGACAGCGGCCTCCTAATAGCTCCAGCAGCTGCAAAAACCCCAGTAACTTGGTACAAAGCTCTCCCCTCTGAAAGCAGAGTTCTATAGAGCACAAAAGTCAAGTAATTGATTGGCAACCTGAGCAGGCAAAGGAAGCAAAGCAAGCTCAGGAATCCAACTTTAGATTCCTTTTTGGGGGACAAAATGGATCAAAGCATAGAATGGGAGGAAGACAACACAGTCAGAACTCCTACACCAAAAGCTTCCAAGAAAAATGTAAACTGATTACAAGCCATAGAGGAGCTTAAGAAGGATTTTGAAAACCAAATAAGGGAAGTGGAAGAAAAACTGGAAAGAGAAATGAGAATGATGCAAGAAAATCATGAAAAGAGAGTCAACAATCTGACTGAAAAAAATAATACCTTAACAAAATATTAATTCAAATGGCAAAAGAGGCCCCAAAAGCCAATGAGGAGGAGAAGAATGCCTTAAAAAGTTGAATTTGCCAGATGGAAAAAAAAATCTCAAAAGCTTTCTGAAGAGAATAATTCTTTCAGAATTAAAATGGAGCAAATGGAAGCAAATGACTTTATGAGAAATCAAGATACTATTAAACAGTTACAAACAAATAAAAAATAGAGGGCAATGTGAAATATCTCATTGAAAAAAAACCACTGACCTGGAAAATAGATCTAGGAGAGACAATTTAAAAATTATTAAACTACCTGAAAGCATGATCAAAAAAAGAACCTAGAATCATCCTTCAAGAAATTCTCAAGGAAAATTGCCCTGATATTTTAGAACCAGAGGGCAAAATAGAACTTGAAAGAATTCACCAACCACCTCTTGAAAAAGATCCCAAAAAGAAAACTCCTAAGAATGTTATAGCCAGGTTCCAGAGTTCCCAGATCAAGGAGAAAATATTACAAACTGCCAAGGAGAAACTATTTGAATACTGTGGGAACACAATCAGGATAACCCAGGACTTAGCAGGTTCTGCATTAAAGGATCAAAGGGCCTGGAATATGATATTCCAGAGATCAAGGGAGCTAGGATTAAAACCAAGAATCACCTACCCAGCAAAACTGAGTATAATGTTCCAGGGGAAAATATGGTCATTCAATGAGGTGGAAGACTTTCAAGCATTCTTGCTGAAAAAAACCAAAACTGAATAGAAAATTTGACATTCAAATACAAAAAGCATGAGAAGGTAAACATTAAAAAGAATTCATAAGGAACTTATCAAAGTTGAACTATTTACATGCCAACATGGAAAAATGATAAATTGTATCTTATGAAACTTTTCTCAGTATGAGGATAAGTAAAGGGTATATAAAAGCCTATGTGTGTATGTGTGTATATATATATACACATATGTCTATATAGGAAGATATATATGCGTAGGAATACATATGTGAGTTTGTGTATATATGTGTACATAGACATAGGGCATAAGGTCAATTGAATAGGAAGGGATGATATTTTTAAAAGGTGAAATTGAGAGGTAGGAGAGGAATAGAATGAGAGGAGACAGGGAGAGACAGAATGGGGTTAATCATCTCATATAGAAGAGGCAAGGTATAACTGTTACAATGGAGGCGCAGAACAGGAAGGCAAAAGGAAATAGGGTCAACCTTACTCTCATTGAATTTGGCTTAGGGAAGGAATGACATACACTCTAAATTTGGTATCTTACCCTACAGGAGAGTAAAGGGGAAGGGGATGAAAGGGGGATGATGGAGGGGAGGGCAGGTTGGGGGGAGGGTTGTTAGAAGCACACACTTCTGTAAAGGGACAGGGACAAAGTAGAGAATAAAGCAAGTGGGGGACAGGATAGGAAGTAAAGAAATACAGGGAGTCTTTCACAATATGTCCATTGTGGAGATATTCTGCATAACTACACATGTGCAGTCTGTATTAAATTGCTTGTCTTTCCAGTGGGAGTGGGTGATGAGGGAGGAAGGGAAAGAATCTAGAATTTAAAGTTCTAAAATCAAATGTTAAAATATACATATGTATATGTGTATATATGTATATATACATATATGTTTATAAATATATGTATGTATGTAATTATTATTATTTATATGCAACTGGGTAATAAGATATACAGGCCCTGGGGCAGGGAGATCCATCTTGCCCTATCAGAAAGTCAGAGAGGTGATGGGGGAGGATATAGGAGAGAGCAGATTGGGGGAGGGGATATACAGTGGGATCGCTGTTTTGGGAGTGGTCAGTAGGGGAAAGACAGGGAGAAAATTTGTAATTCAAAATCTCATGGAAATGAATGATATAAACTAAAAATAAACAAAACTTAATTTTTAAAAATATGTTTAGATTACATGTAAAAAATTTTTAACATTAATCTTTTAAAATTTTGAGTTCCAAATTCTCTCCCTCCCTTTTGTCCCTTCTCCACTTCTTGAGAAGGCAAACAATATAATATTAATTGTACAGATGACATCATACAAAACATATTTTCCTATTAGTCATATTATAATAAAAACGTACTAAAAAGCTAAGAAAAATAAAGTAAAAAAGTATATTTCAAGCAGTTCTCTCTCTGGAGGTGTATAGCATTTGAATATCAATATATCCTCCATTCCTATAATTTCCCCCTCCTTTCTTTAAAACAAATTGACATTGAGTTCATAAGATTTTGACACGTATTTTTAAATTTTTCATAATGAAAACACACTTTTATCACAACTGATATTAAGCATATTTTTGACAAACGCTTCATTTTTTTAAAACTAAGCCTTGATCACAGCCTATAAATTTTCAAAGGGTTTAAAAATAAGCCATTAAAACAAATTTATATCTCTGTGTCTTGGATAAAATTCTTAACCTTTTGTGGCCGACGGCATGTGGCATGGTTGAGCCCAAATTTATAGTATTCCATTTCCATTTGGAACTTTCTGGTATTCTGGAATAACTTTTTTTTTCTTAGGCATTCTCACTGGCTGTCCCCCATGTCTAGAATTCTCTCCCTCCTCATCTCTGTCTCTTGGCTCCTCTATGCTCCTTAACCTCTATGACTTCCCTCTCAGATGATCTCTAGTTTATCCTGTCTATATCTTGTTTTACATAGTTGTTTGCATATTGTCTTTCTCACTAGACTGTGAGGTTCTTGAGAACAGGTCTCTTTTTTTTGGTTTTGTTTTGTTTTTTTGGTTTTAGGGTGGGGGGTTTTTTGTTTGGGGATTTTGTTTCTTTTTTTATTTATTTTCTTGTTCACATCATTCATTTCCACGAAATTTTGAGTTACAAATTTTCTCCCCATCTTTCCCCTAACCCCAACCCCAAAACAGAGATCCCACTGTAAAGCCCCTCCCCCAATCTGCTCTCTTTTGTGCCCTCCTCTAACGCCCCTCTAACTTTCTGGTAGGGCAGAAAGGGTCTCCCTACCCCAGTGCCTGTATATCTTAATATTATATAATTATATATTAATATTATATAATATAATGCATGTATTATAGAGCTTTAAATTCTAGATTCTTTCGGTTCCTCCCTTGTCACCCATCCCCACTGGAAGGACAAGCAATTCAATACAGGCTGTGGATGTGTGATAATACAGGGCATCTCCATAGTGGACATGTTGTGAGAGGTTGATTATATGTCCCTCCTTCCTATCCTGCCCCCCCACCCTTCTTCTGCTCTCTACCCTGTCCCTGTCCGTTTACTGAAGTGTGTGCTTCCAGCAACCCTTCCCCAGACCCTGCCCTCCCCTCCATCATCCCACCTCTCATCCCCATGCCCCCTATTCTCCTGTGTGGCATGATACCCAGTTTAGAGTTTATGTCATTCCTTCCTTAAGCCAAATTCAATGAGCTTGAATGAGAGTAAAGTTGTAACAGTTATCCTTGCCTCTTCTATATGGGATGATTAACCCCATTTTGTCTCTCCCTGTCTCCTCTCATTCTAGTCCTTTCCCACCTTGGAATTTCACCTTTTAAAGTA
>CM053595.1:59448406-59535114 GCA_028646575.1 Pseudocheirus occidentalis
ATTTGATTTTCAAAGTCCTTTTTAAGTTGATCTATGGCTTGTAGGCAATCTTCATATTTCTTGGAAACATTTGGAGTGGAAGTTCTGACTGTGTTGTCTTCTTCCCTTTCCATGCTTTGATCCTTTTTGTCCCCAAAAAAGGATTCTAGAGTTTTACTGCTGTTCTTGCTTTGCTTCCTTTTCTTCATGTTGGCCAGTCAATTAATTGCTTGCTTTTTTAGCTCTGTGGAACTCTGCTTCCAGGGGGGAAAGCTCTGTCCCAAATTGCTGGGGTTTTCATAGCTGCCAGAGATACTAGGGGGTGCTGCAGCCCCCACCAGCTTTGGCTCACTGAGAGTGCACCCCAGGACCACCACCCAAGATCACGATCCGGATCCAGGCTGCTCAACACAAGAGCCCTTGGCCCTGATCAATCACCTTGGCCCCCCTGCTATCTGCAGTCCAGGAGCTCTGAAGCAGCCCAGTGGAGGCAGTTGCCACTTGCAGATGTTCTTGCTGCTTCCCACCACTTCCCTGCTCTGGGGATAGTTTGGCCAGACCGCTTTTTTCCCCCCCAAATTTAGCTTGAATTCCACTGACCTGTCTCTTAGCCTTATTTCTTCTGGCTTGATAAATGTGGAGCTTGCCCCAGGTGCCTCTGATCTGCTCTCCTGTAGATTCCAGCTGCGGCTTCTCCCGACCACTCTGGGGTCAGGCCAGGGTTTGGGCTGGGCTGGCCTCAGCTCCCAGCCTGCCATGATGAGCCCCATCTGCCAAGCTGCCTTCAACTAGAGATGTGTTTTCTGTATTTTTGTGAGTTTGGGAGCCCTAAAGTTTGTTTAGAGTCATATTTTATGGTTATCTAGGGTGGCTGTGACAACAGGGCTCTTTTTTGCCGTGCTTTGTATCCCCAGAATTTAGCACAGTGTCTGATACACAGTAGATACTTAATTTAAATATTTATTGAATTGACTTGATGTATGTCAGCATTTGTCATTTCCTCAATGAGGGAAAAACTTCCAGGCCTGCTGGAAGTAAAAAACGCTCTCCAAATACTTTTTGGGTAGTTATTTTATAATCTTTGCATTCTGGCTTCCAACTTCATTATTAAACTGAAATTGCTCTCTCCAGTGTTACCACTGGTCTCTTAAGTGCCCAATTGAATGGTCATTCTCAGTCTTTATCCTTCTTGACCTCTGCAGCACTTAACTCTGCAGATCATTCTCTTTACTTTGATACTTGCTTCTGTCTAGGTTTTTGTTACACTGATTTCTTCTCACCCTCCGCCTACTTATTTGACCTTGCCTTCTCGATCTCTTCTAGTGGATCTTCATCCAGGTCATATGTGCTAACGTTAGATGTCCCCCCAAGGCTCTGCCCTGTGTCCTTCTTTCCCCCATCTATATTATTTGCTTGGTGATCTCATCAATACTCAGGGAACTATTGTTGTACAGAGAATAAGAGCAAGCCAAGAGCTGGGTTCAAGATAAATTTAGGTGTGGATTAATTAAGCAAGCACTCAACTACCGGAATGTTCATTCAAATTGGTACTGATCCTTTGGGGGCACCACTTTGGTTACAAAGGCTAAAACCACAGTCAGGGAGGGGAGCTAGCAGAAGCCATAACATACAGAAGCAAAGAACAACAATTGGTTAGATCTATAGTTCAAGGCAAATTTTGGAATATGGCACAAGGGTACAGGGGTGCAATCTTCCTGTGACTCAGGTGTCCCTTGGAAGAGCTCAGTGGAAGATTATAGTCAGTGCTTCCCAAAACAAGGTGGAGGGTCATGGGGTAAGGGGAACTGGAGGGGCACTAGAAATCCCCAGAACAGGCCAGACAAAGGGTGGTCAGCAGAACAGAACAGAGTGGTCATAACATCCTTGCACCAGAATGATTCAAGGAAAATATACAGAATGCTAATTTGAGGAAGGAGGCAGGGAACTATGCCTTGAGCAACACCCAGGCATGCCTTTAAGCAGTTTCAAGCTATGACAAGGTATAGGATAGAGACAAAGACAGAAATATAAAAGGGGCTTAATGGTGGGTCACAAATCAGGTGGTATGCAGTGACCCAGGATTTGGGTTTGGGTACAACACTATCAAAGTGATCTTCCTAAAGCACAGATCTGATTGTGTCACCCTGCTATTCAATAAGTTCCAGTGGCTCTCTATTACCTCTAGGATCATATATAAAATCCTCTGTTTGACTTGTAAAACCTTTTACAACATGGCCACTTTTTACCATTCCAGTTTTCTTACACTTTACTCCTTTATCTATACTCTGAGATTCAGTGACACTAGCTTCCACACTGTTCCTCACCTAAGACACTCCACTCTATCTCCCAACTCCCCTCTTTTTTATTGGCTATTCCTCGTGCCTAGAATGTTTTCCCTCCCCCTGCTTCCTGGCTTCCCTGGCTTCTTTCATGTCTCACCTAACATCTCCCCTTCTGCAAGAAGCCTTTCCCAGTTCCCCTTACTACTAGTGGTGCCTTCCCTCTAAAATTTCTCTCCAATTTCTCCTGGATATATCTTGTTCTTACATGGTTATTTTTACATGGAATGTTGTTACATGTCCCTTTGAGGAAAGGAACTGGTTTTGTTTTTCTTTGTATCCCTAGCACTTAGCCCAGTAGTTGGCACACAGTTAAGTGCATAATAAATGCTTGTTGACTGACTAATGGATGAAGATCCCCAGATCTTAGAGATTCACCTGGACTTCTTCTGACAGTGGTTTTGGCATAGCCTTGGATGAAGTGAGCTTTATCAGTAAAAATGACTTTCTTTCCTCTTTTCAGTACTTCAGTCTTTCTATGCATGACAAGCATATTTTTATAGCAATGGTAGGCTGCTGCCACTGTTGGGTTGTTGTTTTTTTTTCCTTCATCTTCTTGCTGTTCTTCCAACTACAACAATAAGCTGCATGAAACTATAGAGCACAGGTTTCCAATATGGGCAATACTGCCTCCTGGCAGATACTGGAACAATCGGAGGGGGGGGCAGTAGTAGCCTTGGATGGAATTGGGGGGGGGCAGGGAGAAAGCATTGAATAAAAATAAAGGACAGTGGAAGCATAAAGAAAGAAGAGAAGACAAAAAAATTTGAAAATCATTCATACATGTTTCATATGTTGTGTAACAGTGTTAAAGTCATAGTGAATACATTATTTTTCAAATAAACACACTAAATGCAAGTTGTAATCAATCCTATAATAAACAAGTATGCTGACAAGTCTTAACCAGTAAGTGTTGGCAGGTGAGCGAGTTGCACATTGTCAGGAACCAGCATGCATTAGCAGGAATACATGCATGTAATGACTTTTTTATAATATGATATTATATGGTTACAAGATGAAATGTTGTGTCGTCAAAATTTAAATGCAAGAAAAATATCCACAAATTCATAATAAATCATTAAATTTAAGATGCATCACTTTTTTTAAAAAAATTTATTTTTGAAATGAGGCAAATTTCAGGAAAAAAGGTTAAAAGGTTAAAGAAAATAGATTTCCAGGGGGGCACTGAGAATTTTTTTTAAGGTTGCTGTAGGCCAAATAAGTTTGGGAACCTCTGCTATAGAGAAATCAAGAGCAAATCCCTTCAGCTGCTAGGTTGCTTTGTTTGCCAAAAAATCAAGTAGGATTTTTTGCAGGAACAGTTTGCCAGTTTGGAGAATTATTTTTATTTTCACCTGTACTTTCTTTTGTACTTTGGTTCAAATGACCTTCTTTCATCCTGGGCTTGAAAATTTGACTTCCCCATCCCCACATTATATCTCTAATAGTCATTGAAGTGTGCTCTTGAGAAGCTACAATTTTTACAAATTTCCTTAGAATTATATTTCTTCTTAAACACCACAGAATTAAAAACACTACAGAAGAGGGAAAATAGATATGCATACTGCACTCAACTGAAAGAAGATTTACCTAAGGTGAGGAAAGCTAGCTTCAACCTGGTTTCATCTGGTGAAGTTCAGCTATTCTGAGTCATCCTAGTGTCAGGAGAAGCACATTTGGCCATCACTATCACAAAATGAACCATATCAAAATTATCACTTGTGCCAAGTAATTCACACACCATTGTATCAGCTCTACCAAAGCCATGTTCCTATATTGCAACATCCTGCTAGCAGTCACCAGAAATTAGAATTTTGAATCTTTATGAAAGAGATGTTTGCTATCAAAATGATTCCATGTACTTTGCCACAAGATGTAAGAGAAGCAAAGTGGCCTCCCTGGGTTGATGCCCAATGGGTCCCATTGGAGTAGGAAGAGCAAATTTGCCCCTGCAGAATAAGCTGAAGGAAACTAAAGCCCCTTTATTGGTCTACAAGAACAGCAAGGAGACATGCATTACCCCCAGGCAGAAGCCTGAGAAAGAGAGAAGCTTTCCCTAGAATCAGAGGCAAGTCAAGGATATAAAGAGGCCAGAAAGCTCAATGGAAAAATATTCCCTTGGTGGCCTGTGTAGAGGGAACAAGAAGCCTGAGGAACTGACAGTCAGAGTTACAAATGGTCCCAAAGGCATTGCCACAGAAGCCTGGCACAATCAGACCTCAATTAGCAAACTCCAATTACCCACAATTTCAGTTATCTGACATTAGCTCATGTCCCCTGCTGTTTCTCTCACCCATTACAAGCTTCCCTGCTCAACAGTACCATCAGTCATTCAAAACAATTCATTGCTCCTTCATTCCTTTCAGGTTTTGCTCAGATAGGAATGGGCCTTCTCTGATTTTGTGCAGGCTTAGACAGTTCAGTGGATGGACATAGCTATAGGTGTGCCAGCCCCTACAGGACAGGAAGGTTCCTAACTCAATCATAGCAGCCTATGGCCCTCCTCCTCACCCTGTACTGATTCTCTGACCCCATATCCCTCCCATTGAGGCAACATAAGCCCAGTCTCACAGATTCAGCCCAGCCCCAGGCCCTGAGATCAATCCAACCCCAGAAAAAGTTAATAAAGGCCCCTCTAGCTGTCAGGTCCTTCCAAAGATCTGCTTGTTTGCAGTGTTTGTCTGGCTCCATAGCTCAAGTATTTGTACCTAAATCTTCCAGAACCCAAGTCCTTAATCCTTGGGGAAGTTAATCCACTTATTTCTGAATTACTGCCCAAGGACCCAGTCATCTTAATCCATAACTGAAGGAATACAAGCTAGTCCCCTCTATCTAACTGGCCCCAGACCCCACATCATGCTTCCCTTCACATTCCTTCCAGGTATCTAGCCAGGCCATCCTGCCATCTGCCTATCTGAGCATATCTCCCCTCCCACCTCTTGCTCTGAGACCTGTAATCAAATTCAAAGTGCCACCATTTCTGCAAAGATTATATCAATGGCTTCCTCACAGTTCATACTCTACTATCCCTCTAATTATCCAGACCAAAACTCCCTTTCCTGGTCACCAGCCGCATTCTTTATGTGTTATCTTGCTTTATTAGAATATTAGCTCTGTATCTTTTTGTAATTGTATCTCAACTGTGCTTTAGAACAGCACTGTGCCCTCACATTGTAGTGCTTAGTAAATTATTTTTCTTTTGCAATAGAGGCCTGCTGCATGCACAGACCCCTTTAGCTCGTTCAGCTGATACAACCCTTCTACACAGAGGAGTTAGGGAGCGTGCTGAGTTAGAGAGAATTGCGATGACAGGTGAGGGAAGTACCTTGGAGAGACGGGAGCATGTATAGACGTCCTATACCTGGTTCTGGTTGCCTAACCTCATGGTGAAGGGGAGGATTTCTGACGGGCACAAAGGCATTCCAGAAAGCCCGCCAGACACGGCTACGGTCTCTTTGCTTCAAATGAAACAAATGCATCTAAGGGAGCTTGGTTACACTTCTACTCAAAGCATCAGGTGAGAGACAATGTGGGAAGAGGTCTTCCTTCCTCTGAGCCCATATGGTGCCAAGAAATAGGCTTCAGTCAACCTTTTAATAAATTTTAATAAAAATTTGTAACAATTTTTAAAACTTTTTAATAAAATTTTAACAAAATTTATTGTTTATATAGCAACTTTAAAGTTTGTGAAGCACCTTATATATTATCCTGTTTGATCCTCAAAATGAACCTCTGGAGGAGGTGCTGTTATTATCCTTGTTTTACAGATGAGGAAACTGAAGTTGGGTGGGGTTAGGTGACTTGCTCAAGGTCACACAGCAGTGCTAGCAAGTGTCTGGGATGGGATTTGAATTCAGTTCTTATTGACTCCAAATCTTTTCATTTGTTCTTTTCTGTTTTAGATGAATGGAATAAAGTTTCCAACCTTGGGAACTTCAAGGGTTAGGAGAACAAGCTATGAGAAACCAGAAGTTGAAATCCAAATTGGAATTTGTACTTAGCATATGGTCATTGCCCCAACATGCAAGGAGTGATTTTTCAGGAGTGTCCTTCAAGACCGCAGCCCATCAGAAGGTCTCACTGCATAAGTCATGAAGTCAGCAGGACCAAAGTGCTATAGGAACTGAACCATTATGAATCAGTTTAATATGTCCCCCAACCCCAACCTCTACTCTCCAGAGACTGGAAGACGTACAGAAGAACAATGTGGTCAGCCTAGTCCCAAGGGACAGGGGCCAGAGCATGTTCTTTCCTTTTCCTTTCTTCCTTCCTTCCTTCCTTCCTTTTTCTTTCTGACTTTGTCCTCAATTTCTTACTCTCTGTGTCTAGTCTCTGTCTGTCTGCCTGTCTCTGTCCCTCTCTGTCTCTGTCCCTCTCTGTCTCTGTGTCTCTCTCTATCTCTGTGTGTGTGTCCCTGTTTCTGTATCTGTATCTCTCTGTGTCTGCCTTTCTCTGGTGTGTGTGTCTCTATGTCTCTCTGCATCTCTGTCTCCGTCTCTCTGTCTCTCTCTTCCCTTCTGCTGGTTCTGTTCTAATCATATACTTAGTTCTAACAAACAGCCTCTCTCTTATCCTTTGGGACAAAGACCCTGACTTCTTAACTTGTTTCAATAGAATTCATGCTATGCTTCCCACCAATCCCTGTTTCCACTTCAGACCCTACCATAGTGCCCAATTCCATAACCCAGTTTTCCCACAACAAAGACTCTGCTTTTTTTTGCCAACATTTATAAAGTATCATCCCACATAAAATGCTGTGAGTCCAAACTTCCCATACTCCTCTCACCTGCCTCTGGACATAAAGTTACATGCTAGCCCCTGCTAGACCTCAATGATACTGACAATCTGCCTGCCTGGATCAGGTCTCCACTGATCACCTGCTGCCAAGCTGCCTAGATACACCACTCTTGCCTGAACTTTTCCTGAGAAGTAGAGGTCAGAGCACTAGGCTGGGAGTCAGGAAACCCATACTCTGGACTCGCTTTGCCCTTAATGGGCTACGTGTGACTTTAGGCAAGTCATTGAATTTCTCCAAGCCTGAGTTTCCTCATCTGTAACATTGGAGTGCTACTTACCTCTTAGAGGGGTTAGGAGCACACAATGACATAATGTCAGTGGAAAACCTTTGATTTTGCAAATAGGATTGAACCAAGGGTTGCTAGAGGTGTTTGAATAGATGGATATATATATATATATATATGTATGGGCTGTGCCAGTTTTCTGACTCTGCAGTTGTAGAAACACAATAGCCCCACATCTCTCATATTCTCAATTGTCCCCATCTTTCAAGGGTGCCAGACTTGAAGGAAAAATAGATGATTTGTTGGGAATATTTTCTATTTGCAATCAAAATTGAACTGATAACATTTAATTATGATGCAGACATTTCAAAAGCCACTAAAGATCTCATAGCAACAGGAACAAAACAAAGACTCAAGCCTGAAATGTGATTCGTCCTTTTTTTCATGTTAGAGTGAAAAAAAAAAAAGCCCTGAGTGGCAAGTAGGACGATCTGAATTCTAGATTTGTTTCTCCCTCTCAGTCATTGTGTGATGGGCAAATTGTTTTACCTCCCTAGGTCTTAGTTTCACCAGCTGTAAAATGAAGATGACCTCTAGGTGCTGTCCAATTCTAATGTTCTGTCATGCTGAGTGTTTTGCATCAAGGCAGTGCTGTTGGGGCCCCATTCCCCAGCACAAAGTGGGGAGAACAGGCTCACAGAAAGCCTCTAAGAGAGGGCTGTCCCATAGCAGCTTTACATGTAGGTGACAAATAGCCTCTAAGGTCAAGGACCCACACAGTGAACTACCCTGCCCTGTGGCCTACCATGTGTCCAGGGTGCTACAACTACTCCCAGACCACAGCAACTGTCTGGAGGGAAGGAAACCACAGGGATGAGGATAGAGTGACTTTTGTCCCTGTGCATTGTTCATCTGGGTTACTTCCAAGAGAGAAACATGTTTTCAAACCTCTCTAATTGAAACCCTTGTTCTTTGGGTCACAATCATTTCCTTCTTTTTAGGGCTAATGAGACCTCACCCAGCCCTGCCCTCTCACAAGGCTAGGGAAGGCATTATGGGTATAATGTTGGTGGTGGAGTGCTTTGAAAACTCACCCTTAAAGATGTGAGAGAAACAGAAATCATTCCTGCATGAAAGCAAATGAACATGGGCTCTGCTGAAGGCAGCATTTGTAATTCTAGTTCTTTGACTCATTTTTACCTAGCCTTCATCACTGAATGGGTGTTGCCTCAGACAAAGTGAGACCTAGGAAAGATCTTTAGCTTAAAAAGGCTAAGGTCTCCCACTGCATCCAGGGCCATCTCCAGTCATCCTCATTTATATCTTGCCACTGGACCCAGATGGCTCTGGAGGAGAGAGTGAGACTGATGACTTTGCACAGGCCTCCCTCACTTCAATCCAATTCACCTGAAAATCGAGATATCTCCTTTCTGATAACTTGGTCCTCTTCAAGAGTGAAGACAATTGTTATTGTTGTTATTACTGTTGTTATATACTGTTAATATTGTTGTCGTTTTTGTTGTTATTATAAAATAATAACAGCAATGAATGGCTTTTAAGATTTCAGAAACCACAGTACTTCATCCTACTTCTTCCACCACCATTTCCCCCAGGCTCCCTCCCCTTCTTCTCCATCAAGGATAGCCATCTACAGGAGAACAACTTAACCCCGTCTGATCCTCCAGTTGTTACTTCCCAGGCTCTCCTAAAGTACCCAGGAAGGAGACTGAGACCCTAGCATTAGTCATATTCACAACTACACAGCCACCAGAAACTGACATTTCAGACCCTTGGTTCTCAGGGTCATTTTGGGAGGAGGACAGGGCGGGTCAGATTTTGACCAACTCAACAACAAATAGCTCGGACCACTCTCTAGTTCCAGCCTCTGGCTATACCCCTAGAGGCCACAGCTCTTGAAGAACAACAAAGAGAATTACAATATATTTTAATACTCCAAATATCTGAGGGTGCTCATAAGATCACTGATACAGAGTTGAAAGAATCCTTAAAGATGAATGAATTTTTTATAGGTGAAGAAACCGAGGTTCAGCAAGGTTAAATAATTTGCTCAAGGTCACAGAAGTAGTGTGTGGCAAAGGAGAAATGGTAAACTCAAGTCAGACTCTTCCCAACCTACCAATTTTTCTACTCTGCCAGACCGCCTCTTAAGTCAGTCCCAGATATAGATTACATCTCTCTGACAAAGGTTTTAAAGTTTTTATGGCTGAAAAAAATCATCACTTTGCAGAGAACTTGGCAATGAGCCTTTCTGAACTTAACTAGACTAATCCTCAGACAGAACATGCAGCCCATCACTGGGCCCACACCCAAGCCCTTCATAGCTTGGGAGGACCTGCTAAGTATTCACACTCCTCTTGAATATCCTTTAAAAAGGCTATGTCTGTATGCCAATGAGTCAACAGAGAAGAAATAATAATATTTAGAGGAGAAATAATAACTCACATTTCATATTATACTACTTTAACATTTACAAAGCATTTTCCTTGCCACAACCCTAGGGTAGAAGTAATGTAAATGTCATTATTTCTGTTTTTACAAATGCTATCACTGAGCCTTGGAGAGGAGAAGAGTGACTTACCCAGTATGACATTGTAATTAAAGTGACAGAGTCAGACCTTCAACCCAGGTCTTCCGATTCCAAAGTTAAGGTTCTTTCTACTATACCTGGCTGCAAGCCCAAAACTTACAGCCCTGGTTCTTTTGTAAAAGCCTCTTTCCCAGTCCATTAGCACTTCTGACTGTCCTGTTCAGAAATGCATCACCTCCAATATGTTAGCAAGAGGTAACAGGCAAAGCATTTCAGGGACCCATGGTAACAATGCTAGGAAGCCTATAGTGGTTAATGAATCCCCTATGGAGAGCATGGCGTTAGTCGAGGTTTAATACCCTATAATGGCAGGGAGTCATTTCTCCATGAGCTATCGCTCCTCCTCGTTCTCTGTACATTAAGAGTTATTTATGAGGCAATTTAAGCAGTTTCACACTAGCTGGTCATTATGTTGCTGTCTGCTTACCACTAGGAGGGGAGCTGGCCCCTAAGAGGAGAGCACTCCTTTCTCTGTCTGTGCTTTGCAGTAAATGATGACATAGTGGCTCTTAGCGGGTACCATATTTGCTCATGGGGGAAGAGGGCAGAGCCAAAAGCTGCAGGAAAGTAGCTTTTACTGTATCTCCAGCACAGCGGCTTAAGGTCCATGCTGGAGTTTGTAACTGCTGAGCCCTGTCCTCAAAGCTATTGAAAACAGGCTCATCTTAACCAGGAAAAGCTTGAATGTGTGGGGTTTATACAGATCACATGAGCTGTATTCAATGGAAGGGCCCATTGTTTGTTGATAAATAAAAAACAACCGGTTTCTGATTGAATTCTTCATTTTTCATCCAGGTAGTTTTATCTTTCTTCACAATATCACTTCTTGGTCCTTTCTCCCTATAATCCCATAGAAAGGTTATAGGATCAAAGGAGCTAGACGGGACATTAGAGGGCATCTGCTCCAAACTATTCATTTTACAGATGAGCAAAGTGAGGTTTGCCCAAGGTCACATAGGTGGTTAAACAAAGAGTCAGGTTTTGAACCTAATTCTTTCTACTCCAGATCCAATGGTCTTTCCACTTTGCCATCTTTACATACATAACATTATATGATCTTCATACCATAATTTATTTTAGATCATAGGATCACTGATTTAAAGCTAGAAGGAAACTTAAAAGTCATCTACTTCAATCCCCTCACTTACAGATGAGGAAACAGAAGCCCAAGAAGTTAAGTGACTTTCCCAAGGTCATACAAATAATAAGTGACAAAGCCAGGATTTAAATTCAAGTTCTCTGATACTAAAACCAGCATTCTGTGCACTATACCACAGGAGGTAAAATAAGTATTTACTTAAGTGTTGAGAAACCTGTTAGACAATTTGGGACTATGCCCAAAGGGCTACAAAACCATGTATACCCTCTGACCCAGCAATGCCTCTACCAGGTCTGTGTCCCAAAGAGACTTTAAAAAAAAAGGAAAAGGACCTATAGGTACAAAAATTTATATAGTAGCTCTTTTCTGGAGGCAAAGAATCAGAAATTGAGGAGATGCCTATCAGTTGTGGAGTGACTGAACAAGTTGTGATATGTGATCATGATGGAATACTATTATGCTATAAGAAATGATGAGCACAATGTTCTCAGAAAAACCTGGAAAGACTTGAATGGGCTGATGCAAAGTGAAATGTGCTGTGTATGAAGTAACAGCAATATTGTCAGATGATCAGCTGTGCGTGACTTAGCTATTCTCAGCAATACAACAATCCAAGACAACTCTGAAGGACTTAGGATGAAAAATGCTACCCATCCCCAGAGAAAGACCTGATGATGTCTGAATGCAGAATGAAGCATACTTTTTATTTTACTTCATTTTTCTTGAGGTTTTTTATCTATGTTTTCTTTCACAACATAACTATTATGGATATGTAACCTATATTGAATTGCTTGCCCTCTCAATGGGGTCAAGTGAGAGAATTTAGAACTCAAGGTTTTAAAAAATTATTGTTAAAAATTGTTTTTACATGTAACTAGGGAAAAATAAAATACTAAATGGAAAGTAAAAATAAAATAAAATTATTGATATACAAAAAAGAGTCCTCAGAGTGTGGCAAGATTACCCAGGGAAGGTTTTCTGAGAAGGAGAACCAGGACAATATTATCACATTTGTAAAACATATTTCTCCCTACCAATGTAGCGTAACTAAATTCATTGCTCCTTCACATATACCCAATTAGGCTGCTCATGCCAAGCCAACCCTAAAGAAATTTCAATGTTCACTTGTATCTTTGGCCTGATATTTGGAACATTAATTAATTTTTGAATGTCTGAGATATTGTCCCATGTCTTTCTGTGTTATCCATGGCCAACTCTTTTGCCTTCTGGCAGGGGACGTCATTGATCTTCAGGTGAAGCTACCGTTGTAAATTGTAGGGGATAGGAAAAGAGGATGATTTTCAACTTCCATAAGATTGCATATTTAGAGCTGGAAGAGACAATCTTATCCAAGGATTCTTTTTTCCCCCTTTAATTTATTAATTTAATTATTTTTAGTTTTCAACATTCACTTCCATAAGTTTTAAATTTTCTCCCCCTCTCTACCCCTTCCCTCCCCAAGACAGCCTGTAATCTGATATAGGCTCCTCACATACATTCCTTTTTAACACATTTTCACACTAGTCATGTTGCATAGAAGAATTATAGTGAATGGGAGAAACCATGAGAAAGAAAAAACAAAACAAAACAAAATAAGAAAATAGTCTGTTTCGCTCTGCATTCCAACTCCATATTTCTTTCTCTGGATGTAGATGACATTTTCCATCACGAATCCTTTGGAATTGTTTTAGGTCCTTGTATTGCTGAAAAGGGCTAAGTCTATCAAAATCAGTCATCACATAATGTGGCTGTTACTGTGTACAATGTTCTCCTGGTTCTGCTCACTTCACTCAGCATCAGTTCATATAAATCTTTCCAGGAATAGCAGGAATCAGGCTGGGCACTGAAACACATAGACCCTCAGACCCAGGGGCTCTAAGGACCCTAGCACTCTGGCCTATGACACCATAGAAGACCCTGAATAATCACTGATCTAAACCTCAAAGATCCAGAGGGGCTCTAACTCCTAGAGTTGGGGAGCCATGTGACTAAAGTTAAGAACCAGTGGGGTCTACCACTACTCAAAAGCACAGAAGGAAGAAGAAATAGTCAAAAACAAAGCAAACTTTCTGACCCAGAAATGGACATTTTAAAAAACAAAAAGAACTGGAAACTAATAGGGTACCTATTAATTGGGGAATAGCAGAGCAAATTGTGGTACATAGATGTAACAGAATATAATGACACCATAAGAAAAGACAAAACCCTCCTAGCAAGGCAGAAAATGGTCATGGCTGGGGCAGCTAGGTGGCACAGTGAGTAGGTCACTGGCCCCTGAATCAGGAGGACCTGAGTTCAAAATTGGCTTCAGACACTTAACACTTACTAGCTGTGTGACCTTGGACAAGTCACTTAACCCCAACTGCCCTGCCTTCCCCCTCCAAAAAAACAAACAAACAAAAAAATGGTCATGGTGAAGATTAAGGATACCTAGTCCCAGGGAGTTCCACACTGAATGACTCAGCTTTACTCAAACAAGGTCTACAGAGAGCTGGTTTAAGGCATGCTTGTCCCTATGGTGGTATGGATAACACTTTTATCAATAACTGGGTGGAATTTAATTGAGGTAAATATAAGCCTTAAGCTTAAATTTAAAAAAAAATCAGTTTCACAAGTACAAGAAGGAGGAGATGTGGTTAGACAGCAGTTTGTCTGAAAATTAACAAAGGCTTTAAGGCTCTGCAAGCTCACTATCAGTCAACTATAAGGTATAGCAACCCCAAAAGCTAAGACAGTTCTGTATTAGAGAGGCAGAGTATCCAGGAACTAGGTGGCATGGGAGAGAGAGTTCTGGACTTGGAGTCAGGAAAACCAGACTTTATATCCTGTCTCAGACACTTTCTATGGGACTCTGGCTAAGTCACTTCCCTTCTCTCTGAGCTTCAGTTTCTTCATCTGTAAAACAGGAATAATAATAACACCTAACTCACAGGGTTGCTGGGAGGAACAAAGGAGGCAATGTGTCTATCGTGCTTGGCAAACTTGAAAGTACCCCAAAAATGTTAGCTGTTAGATTAAGGAAGTAAAAGTTCTCCTGTATTTTCTTCTAGTCAGGTCACAACTATAATATGGTGCTCAGTTCAGGGCACTATATTTTAGGACAGACCTTGATAAGGTAGAAAAGGAAGGGAAGAAGAGATCCAAGGATGATGAAAGAGCCATAACATGACATTGGGGACCAGTGGAAGGAACTAAGATGAGAAAAGGCTGGGGTCAGGGGGAGGGGGAATAATAGTGACTGTTTTCAAGGGTCTGAAAGTCTTTCATGTGGATGTGGGATCCAGTTTGTTCTGTCTAGCCCCAGAAGGCAAAATGAGGAGGAGTCGGAAGAAGTTGCTTAGAGGCAGATTCCGCACTAAGGGAAAAATCCCTAACAATTTGGGCCATCCAAAAGGGGAATGCTACTCCTCAGGAAGCAATGGATTCTCCTTCACATGAGACCTATGAGTCAAGGCTGGAGGACCATGACCACTTCCCTGTTATATAATAGAGAGGATTCTCATTCCAGTTTGGGTTGGCCAAGATGGTCCCTCAGGCACATTCCAAATCTGAGATACTATAACTCTGTGTCATAGACACATATAAAGAATTAAATTGGGCTTTGAGGTATTGGTAGAGTATTGGATAGAGATGTCTTCCTTCTACAGAGTTGAAGTTGTGGGCCTGGAGCTCAGATAAGAGGTCAGAGGCCCAAGATGGCGGCCACCCATTACCAGCGTTTCCTCAAGCTCTGTGAAGAATGGCCTTTGGACGAGACCAAACAGGGCAGAGACTTGGGCCCTTACCTGCAGCAGCAGCGGGTGACACAGGCCTTTCGGGAGGGAGAGAGCGCCCAGATTGCCGAGCCTGAGACCTGTGACCAGATGTACAAGAGATTAGCACAACTTCATTCAAACTATTACAAACACAAATATCCACGCCCAAGAGACACTAGCTTTAGTGGACTGACAGGGGAAGAATGCAGGGCTGTACTAGCTACAGATACCTTGGAAGAATTTAAGGAACTGAATAAAGGCTTGTGGGAAAAACTTCAGGATAAGTTCACCACCAAGAGACCAGATGAAAAGACTAAGGAATAGCTTGTGTCTTTGTCCTCCCTGTGTACATAAGTGTAAAGCCTTGTATATTGCCAAGAATAAAACTGTCCCTCCTTCCAGCTAAAAAAAAAAAAAAAGATAAAAGGTCAGAGCTGGGGATAGATTTGGGAGTCACAAGATCATAGACTTAGAAGCAAAAGGGAACTGAGAGGCCTAGTTCAGTCACGTATTTTAAAGATGAGGAAACTGAGACCCAAGAAAGTTATTCAACTTGCCTAAGATCACATGGGCAGTAAATGACAGAGGCAGCATTTGAACCCAGATCCTCTGATTCTAGAGCCAAAGGACAGAGTTGCAAGACAGAAGATAAGAGACAGAATCTTTGGAAATGTCTGTGTTTAAAGGATAAGAGGAAGGAGAGCATCTTAGAAAGAGCAGTCAGAGAGGTAGGAGGAAAACCAGCACAACATTATTCACATTTTTCATTAAGTTGAAGGGTAATGGACCTCACTTCCTCCTTCTGAGAAACGTGTTGAGGATTAATTAGCTTGTGTTCATCCAGTGTTTGGAAGATAATAACAAACTCCACAGGGGCACTGCCGAACTATTAAGTTTAACTAAGCGTAGAGCTCATCAGAGCTGTGTATCATAAGCTGATGATGGCCTGTTTCAGCACCAAGTGTGAAACCTGCTGACTCCTCCCAGGAAACAGCACACTATGAACGTCAAGCCTCATTTAGGGCCCATTTCAGGGAATGCCAAGAGAGGAGTTAAACCAGTCAAGAAGGTTGAGGTCCTGCTTTGCTGACCTCATCTACCAATCTCACCCATCAGTACCAGCCCTGCATTAATAGTGATTTACACTAGTTCAAGAGAAAGAAATACATTCTGAATTTTCTGAATTGAAGGTCTAATACACATCACCAGTCTTCCCATCCTGAGTGGCAGGAAGGGCTCAGAGAATTAGTGACTCAGTCTTCAAACTCACTTCAGCTTCACCTGTACTATGATCACTTAGTAGTTAGGATCACTTCTGATCAGTTTCCAAAGTAATGAGTATATGTATTTGGAATGGTCTGATTTCTATGTGCTGAGAAATGCCATTACTGCCAATTTTCCCTATCTATGTTTGCGATGGAAAGGCTGCCAAAATCATGGCTTCGGCTCCTTGGGTCTAGCACACCTGGCAGCAGGAATGTGATAATGATGTTTAACTGGCTCTCTAGATATATGCAAGATGTACTTTTAAGTTTAATGCACATTCCTAACATTTTCTCTATCACTTTCTAAAATGTATACAATCAACAAAACAACAAAGGAAGCCCTAAAATGTGGTGCTTGCCAGTTTCCAAGGTATAAATGCTCACACTGAAAATGTTACAATCAGCTCCACTACCTGGCAGTCATACATTCGACCTCAGTCAGAAGTCCCAGCCATTAGTGTGGTCCCTGGGAAGGTCCTTCTGACACTGGGCCCAGGCAGTCTAACATCTGTGCAAGACTCTTCGAAGTCAATAGTAAAGAGGAGGTTAGGGAAAGGGAGGAAAGGGAGAAAAGGGAGAATCAATCAACCAATCAACATTTATTAATTGCCTAGTAAGTGCCAGGCACTATTTATGAAAAGAGGCAAAAGACAATCCCTGTCCTCAAGGAGCTTACAGTCTAATAGAGAGACAATGCATAAACAAATATATACAAAGCACACTACATACAGAGTAAACAGAAAATATTTTAAAAGGTAAGATACGGGGAGTTTGGAGGGATTAGGGAATGCTTCCTACAGGAAGTGGGCTTTAAAGCAAGCCAAGAAATTCATAGTCAGAACAGAGAAAGGAGAGTGTTCCTAGCATCAAGGACAGCCAGAGAAAAGGCCTAAAAATGAAAGATGGGATGTCTTCTTCATGGAACAGCCAGGAGGCCAGTGTCACTGGATCAAAGAACATGTTTCAGGGGAGTAAGGCATAAGAAGACTGGAAAGGTATGAGGGAGCTAGAATTGAAAGGGTTTTGAATGCCAAACAGAGCATTTTGTGTTTGCTGCAGGCGTCAATAGGAAATTAATAGAATGGGAGGGGAGGAGGGAGTAGGGGGAAGGGCTGACATGAACAAACCTGTGTTTTAGGAAAAATCACTTTAGTGACCAAATGGAAAGACAATGGACTAGAGTGGGGAAATACTTGAGACAAGAAAACTCACCAGCGAGCTAGTGCAGTAATCTGAGGCATGCGGTGAAGAGGGCTGCACTGGAGGGTTGGCATTGTAAGAAGGGAGAAGAGGACACTTTGGAGAGATATCAAAAGGGTGAAATCAACAAGCCTCAGGAACAGATGGGAAATGGAGAGTGAGAGATGGTGACTGTGAGCCTGAGGGCCTGGGAGGAAGGCGTTGTCCTCTACACTTATGGAGAAGGAAGGAGAGGGGTAGAGCTTAGGGGGAAAGATGATGAGATCTGTTTTAGACATATTGAGTCATAGATACCTCTTTTAAGTTAATGAACATTCAGTCTCCCCACCTCAGCTCCATTCAATTCAATGCATTTATTAGGTATCCACTATGGGCAAGACCCTGTGCCAGGGATCGGGGATTTAGAAGACTGCTCACAACAGGCACAAAAGGAAGGAAACACAAAGTCTATACACAGTAAATTCCAAATAAAGAGTGCTAATAACCAGGAGTGAAGAGGAAGGATCAGGAAGGGCCTGAGGCAGAAGATAATACCTGAGCTGGGCTCCCAAGGGGAGAAGGTGATTAGAGATTCCAGGTGAAAATCTGGAATTTCTTTGCAAAGGCAAAGCTGGGGTAGGGGTGCTTTCCAGACCCTTTGTGCAAAGGGAGAGAGGTGGGAAACTAAATGCTATTCATAGAGAATTACCACCCAACTACTTTGATGGGAAGAGCCCATTGTTTTATACAGGAAAACACCTTAATTCTTTTTTTTTTTTTTTTTTTTGCTTTTTGGAGGGCAGTTGGGGTTAAGTTGCCCAAGGTCACACGGCTAGTTTTTTGTGTTAAGTGTCTGAGGCCGGATTTGAACTCAGGTACTCCTGACTCCAGAGCCGGTGCTCTATTCACTGCGCCACCTAGCCGCCCCAAAAACACCTTAATTCTTTACCATGCTATCAAAAAATCACCCAAGAGGCAACATGGTAGTGGCAAAAGAGACGTCAGGAAACTTCATTTCTGATTTAATTTTTTTTTATTTTATTCCCCCCCCCCCATCACATGTAAAAACAATATTTAACATTCATTATTTTTTTAACTTTTGAGTTTCAAATTATCTCCCTTCCTCTTCATCCTGGTACCCCATTCCCCAAGTAGTTTGATATAGGTTATACATGTACAGTCATGCAAAACATATTGCCACGTTGAAACTTCATTTCTTAAAACCATCTATATCACTAATTAGCCTTGTGACTTCCAACGAATCCCTTCTCTCCTTTGGAACTTGTTTCTGCCTATGTGAAAAGGGAGTTGGATGATGGTCTACAAGGTAACTTCCAAATTGGACATTCCTTCCATCTTCCAGCTCTGACAACCTTAGAATTCTGTTATCTTTCCTGTATAAAACAATACATTAAGGCAAAGCCACAATTTCAATGAACTTCCTACACCATTAGCACCATTGAGGAGAAGAACCTCCTTAGGACCCTTGCTCTTGGAGGGAAGACTGTAATCCAGGAGAAAAAAAAATCAGAGGTTTGGGATGGAACTGACTTCTAAGAGGAAGAGAAGGAGAAGGATGGTATGAGAGGTCACGGTAAGAGCTAAGGGCTGAGCCAGCTCCAGGTTATATTTCAGTGAAGACTCTGGGAGGCACTTGAGGCTTCTTGGAATCATCTTCTGTTACATGAGGTGTTTAGTATCATCACTTTTTCCTCAGTGACATCAGGGTGCCTATTTCAGAGACAACAGGAAAGGGGAGATGTAGCCAATTCCACAGCAGGCTAGGGACTGGGGGTATAGGAAACCAGGCCGCTTAAGCAGATATTGGTAGGGATATTGAAGGGGAAGAAGGGGAAAGTACAGATAAAGGAGGTTACTTAATCAGTGCAGGCCTGGGGGCTGAGAAAGAGAAGAATATGGAGCCAGCAAGTATTGCTCTCAACGGTTTTGCCCCAACAGGAGGCCCCAGGGCCTGAAACATGCTAAAGCTGTCTTAGCATCACATTTCACATGTCATTGCATTTTCCATAGCTAATGTTTGCTATCTTGCGTTAAATTATTAGCCCTTGATTAGTTCATCTTTTTGTGTTTCCAGAAGGAGCTCATTATGCAGTGAGAGAAACGTTAGGGAATTATTTACACCCAAACAGCTGAGAGCAGTCGGCTAATTCTAGATAATGGCACTGGCATTACTGTAAGTGCAAAGAGATTTCTGTAAATCACAATATTTGGACTTGAAATTCAAATTGCACAAACCTCTGGCACTTTGGGTTTCAACCAACTAATAGGCAAAAATGCATTAAGTACCTACTATGTGAGAGAGAGAGAGTGACATAAAGGATGGGTGACCACCCTTGGAGTCAAGAAAATGTAGGCTCTGATATACACTAGCTGTGTGACCACAGGCAAATCATTTCAACTCTTAGTGCCCAAGCACCTCTCTGCATCACAAGGCTGATGTGATTTAAGTGAGGCAGAGCTGTGCTAAGTTACCAGACTCACTCTCTCCTCCAGAGTCATAGAAGTCCAGTGACAAGACAAAAGTCAAGAGGACTAGAGAGGGCCCAGGATGCAGTGCATGACCTTGGTCTTTTTTAATTAATATCTTTTCCAGGTCTCAGTTTGAGGCAACACTCATTCAATGACTAAGAACTAGGTAAGAATTGAGACAAACAATGACCCAGCTCACCAGCATAAAAGTATCGATCTTGGAGGGTAAGACCGTCAAGAATTTCTGGCCAGAACAGAAAGCAATTGCTATTCACACTCCATCTAACCCTTCTAAACCCAAACCATGAGAAAGAGAGGCTTGGGCTGGGACCTATTAATAGCCATTCAACAAAAGCCAAAATGATTTGGGTTTAAGGCATAGTCAAGTAGCTCCATCTGAATCACAATGGGCTTCTTTAAAGCCAGTTTCTCTAGAGCTATATTTCAAGAAATTACAAATGAAAACCGCACAGGACAAAAAGTGAATTGTTCCATATTTGGGGGGAAAAATAATAAAATTAACAAATAGAAAAATTTTAAAACATCTAGCCCCCAAACCCCAAGATACCTTACAAAAATATAAACAAAAATTATATTCCTTTGGACTAGGCACTCACATGTAAGGGTATGATGCTCCACATGTGGGAGAAGAAGAGGAGGAGGAGGAAGAAGAAGAAGAAGAAGGGGGCGGCTAGGTGGTGCAGTGAATAGAACACCGGCCCTGGAGTCAGGAGGACCTGAGTTCAAATTTGACTTCAGACACTTAACACAAAACTAGCCATGTGACCTTGGGCAAGTCATTTAACCCCAATTGCCCTACCTTCCCCCCTCCAAAAAGCAAAAAAAAAAAAAAGGAGGAAGAGGAGATGATGAAGAAGAAGGGGAAGAGGAGGAAGGGGAAGAAGAAGAAGCATTGTCCAACTTGACAACTTGAACTGCCAGATTGGGGATCCAGAAAGCAGCTACAACTACTCACAGATTGTTGTTCATCTTTTGTTCCTGAAAAGGACCAATGACATCACAAGGTCTTGACTTGTACATGAATTGGATCTGAGTGAGGCAGAGGTGTGCAAAGGCATCAGCCTTACTCTCTCCTCCAGAGTTGTTGGCAAGATGAAATCCAGTGGCAAGATGAAAGTCAAGAAAACTGTTAATGGCCCTGAGGTTTCAGGTTTGCAGGTTTCAGCTGCAAGTCAGAGAGAAAGGCTTAGTGGCTTTTAGGAGGCAGTCATGAAACATCATCTTTAACATCATTCCCACTGAAAAACTGTAACCATTTCTAATGTTGGACCATTTGACAGTGCCCAAGGACTCTGGCAGAAAGGACATTCTTTTTCAGGTTTTTAGTAGCTGTGGCTGCAGGAGTGATGAGCTCAGAACCTGCTAAGGCAGGTGCCAGGACTAATCAGACTGACTAACCAGTTAGACTGACTAGTAAGTCAGTAACAACCATAGTTAACCTTTACACGGTGCTTTACAAATATTATCACACTTTAGCTCACAACAACCCTACAAGGTAAGTGCTATTATTATCCTTTTTTTTTTACAGAAGAGGAAACAGGCACAGAGATTAAGCAACTTGCCAAATAGCTATTAAAGGTCACATAGTTATTGTATCTAAGTCCCAATTTGAATTCAGGTCCGTCTGACACCAAGTCCAGCACTCTCTTCACTGTATTGAATATGTCAAGTACTAAGTGCCAAGAATTGTGCTGAACCTGAAGATAAAAAAAAGCAGAAAACCATAGTCCCTGACCTCAAGAAGCGCACATTCTAACGAAGAAGACAGCATGGCAATATGCAAACAATTATGTACACATAAAATACATGCAGAATTTATTTATTTTAACATTCTTCTTTTTAAATTTTGAGTTCTAAATCCTCTCCTACCTGCCCTTCTCTGACCCATTGAGAAGGCAAGCAATATAAAATAAATTATATATATGAAGTCATGAAAAACATTTCCATATTAACCACATTGCAAAAAAACAATAATGTAAAGCAAGAAACATCAAGAAAGTGAGAGAAGTATGCTTCAGTCTGCAATCAGAGTTCAGCAGTTCTCTCTGTCTAGAGGTGGACAGTATTTTTTATTGTGGGTCCTCTGGAATTCTCCTGTATTACTATCTTGATCAGAATAGCTGATCATCATTATGGGGTGCTGTTACTGTATACAATGCTTCTCCTGGTTCTGTACACTTCAAATTGTATCCATTCATATAAGTCTTCTCAGATTTTTCTGAAAGTATCCTGCTCCTCATTTCTTAAAGCCAATAATATTCCACCAAAATTATATATCATAACCTGTTCATCTGAGGAGCATCCTATCAATTCTTTGCCACCACAAAAAGAGTTGCTATAAATATTTTTATACATATAGGTCATTTCTCTTTTTCCTTGATCTCTTTAGGATAGACAAATCTATTGTGGGGCCACAGCTTTAAAGCTAGTTGTGCATGGTTCCAAATTGTTCTCCAGAATGGTTGGACCAGCTCACAACTCTACCCATAGTGCATTAGTGTACATATTTTTCTGCATCCCCTCCAGTATTTATTGTTTTCTTTTTCTTTTCTATTATGTTAGCCACTATGTGATAGGTGATAGGTGGAACCTCAGAGGCATTTTAATTCGTATTTCTCTAATCAATAGTGATTTAGAACATTTTTTTCATGTGACTATTGATAGCTTTGATTTCTTCTCCTGAAAACTGCCTATTCATACCATTTAGCCATTTATCAATTGGAAAATGGCTCTTATTTTTATGCATTTGGCTTAGTTCCCTATGTATCTAAAAATGAGTCCTTTGTCAGAAGAACTTGCTGTAATTTTCCCCCCAGTTTCCTGCTTTCCTTCAAATTTTAGCTGCATTGGTTTTACATAAGCAAAATTTCAAGTAATCAAAATCATCCATTTTATTTCCTGTGATCCTCTTATCTCTTGTTCAGTCATAAACTCCTCTTTTATCCACTGAACTGAAAGGCAAACTTGTCCAAGCTCCTCTTCTTTGTTTATGATGGCATCCTTTGCATCTAAATCATTTACCCATTTTGATCTTATTTTGGTATACAGTGTGAGAACAGTATTTTTTCCTCCTGAAGGATTATATTCAGTTTTGCTATATAGGTTATTCTTATTTATACTTGTAGCTCCTTTGCTTTCCAGAATATCATATTCCAAGCCTTCTGCTTCTCTAACATGGTGGCTACAAAATCTTGTATCATGTTGACTGTGACTCTATGGTATTTAAGTGGTTTATTTCAGACTACTTGAAGTATTTTCTCTTTGACCTTGGAACTGTGTAATTTGGCTATAACATTCCTGAGAGTTTTCATTTTGGTATCTCTGTCAGGAGGTAAGTGGTAGATTCTTTTCATTTCTATTTTATCCTCTGGATCTAAGATTTTAGGGTAGTTTTCCTTTATAATTTCTTGAAATGTGATCTCTAGACTCTTTCTTTGATCATGACTTCCAGAGAATCTAATAAATTCTCTCTCCTCAATCTGTTTCCCAGATTAGTTGTTTTTATGATGAGATATTTCACATTTTCTTCATTTTGTTCATTCTTTTGATTTTATTTTATTGTTTCTCAATGTCACATGGAGTCACTAGCTTCTACTCTCCCAATTCTAATTTTTAAGGAATTATTTTCCTGAATGAGCTTTTATACCTCTTTTTCTCTTTGGACAATTCTGTTTTTAAGGTGTTACTTTCTTCAGTAATTTTTGTCCTTCTTTTACCAAGCTGTTCATTTTCCTTTCATAATCTTCTTGCATTACTCTCATTTCTTTACCCAATTTTTCTCTACCCTTCTTATTTGATTTAAATATAAGTTATTTTTAACTTCTTTCAGGAATTCTCATCAGGCTTGTTGAACTTACTTTTTTTTCCTTTAAGGCTTTGCTTGTGGTTGTTTTTGACATTGTTGTAAGCTCTTTGAGGGCAAGGACTGTCTTTATTTTTCTCATTTGTATCTCTAGCACTTAGTACAGTGTCTGAAATATAGTAGGCAGTTTATGAACACCAAATGGACAAAGAATACCTGTTAGCTGAAATACAATATGTAGTTGTATAAATAGATCATTGGGCTGGTCCATAACCACACACAATGCAAATGGAGAAGAAGCAGGACCCAGAAATGAATAGGAGAAAGTGGACTGGATTACATTTGGTAAACTGGTCAGAATTTTCAACAACCCCAAACTTCCTTGTTGACAATACCCATCAGTGAAATCCATACTTCATGTCAAAGAGCATGGTCACACCATACAGGTCATACCATACAGTCAAAAGACTGAACAAAGAGTTACCTCTCTGTCAGTTTATCAAGCCAATCAGAGCATTCAATTGATCAGTGTTCCACATGTATATTGCCTGTACAAGTACATATCATAAATGGCACATAGAGCGATAATCAAGATCCCCATTTTAACGATAAGGTGAACCACAGAGAGGAGAAAGAACTATGAGTAGCGTAGCCAATCCTACAATCTGTTCTTCTGACTCCTCCTGGTCAAGGGCTTTTCCTTACACATCATGCTATTCCAGCTTCCAAAAAGATGAGCCTATTTGGTAAAAGAAGACTCACCTACATGAAACAAATAGAGAACTAGATCAGGCAGAAGTGAAAAGAACACTGAGTTAGAAGTCAGGAAACCTGCTCAAGCAATTGGACCAATTACCTTCTCATGTTCTGGGCCTCAGTTTCCTTTTTTTTACAATGAGGAAATGGACCAAATGGTCTCTAAAGGAACCTTCAGCTCAGTTCTAATATTCTACATTTGAAGATCCCTTCTAGCTATGAAATTCTATGTTCTACAGTTCCTTGTGGTACTGATATTCCAGATTCTAAAGTCCATTTCAGCTCTGATTTTCTAGCAATAAGACTTGCTTAGAATTTATAGTTTCATTATTCTCCAAGCTACTACTCCTAGATGATCTCCTCCCACTAGCTTGTCAAAAGCATAAGGAAGTCTTATCATTAGTCCTCTCTCTCCCCAATCTCTACACTTAGGTTTAGCATCACAGATTCTACTTGAAACCCAAAGGTCAATCCTCACAACTTACTATTTGACATTTGAGTTCAGTTCTTGTCTTGAGGCGCCATTATTTCAGTTGTCCGTATGTGCTCTTCAATATTTATATAAATATGTCATCTCAGTAATGTGGATACTCCTTTGAATGCAATAGATCAAAACCTACCTATGCTGTCTCATCTTAGTTGACTTTCATCTGTGTCCTTTTATCAATCCTCCACAGAAAATCATATGCTGGGGGCCTTCTTCTAAATCTCTTAAACATACATAGGTTCTAGTGCAACACATAATCCTTCCCCTTTGCTACATAAACAACCCATCTCCTTTGCATAATCTCTTTGATAGTATCTCTTAGGCCATGTATTATATTCCATTTGTCATGGCCAATATACTATTTTATATATACATATACATATATACACACATGTATATAAACACGTATATGTATTATATGTACATAGATTTATGTATGTATATAAAATACAATATACTATACAATATACCATATACTATAATATATAGACAATATACTATAATCTATTTATGCCTCCTCTCATGTTCCATCACCAAATCCATGGCCCATAATTCAGTCTAACAATAACACAGAGAATATTAAGTGGATAAAGAATGCCTATTAGCTGGAATATGATATGTAGTTGTATGAACAGACCACTGAGCTGGTCCATCACCAGACAAATCTTGGATGCACACTGCTGACAGGCAATGAGTTGGACCCCAGATTGACTAAAAGGAAGAGAGTGAACTAGATTGCATTTGGAAAAGTAGGCAGTATTTTCAAACACCCTAACCTTTCTGAAACAAAATTTCATCTTTCTAAAAAGGATTCTTCCAAAGAAGTCATATTATGGTGAATCATGAAATATCACCATATCTTCTATAACTACAAAGAGAAAAATATTTGACAATCTGATCAACTCTTATCCCATAACCTTTATAATGATTTAAAAGAAAAATAAGTCAGCCCCCAAACTCAGTGTTGATTCAGTGCATGGTACTGACATCACTCTGGTGATCTAAACCCATCAGGGCCTTCCCTCTGTTAAATCAACATTTGTTCAGTGAACCAGCATTTGGTATGCAATGATGAAGTGCAAATTAGATATTTCTCAAATTTCCAATTCTTTCTCTAGACATTCTAGCTCATAAAAATATCTGGATATATGTCAATAGAGTTTATTTTTAAACTTCAAATAATATCATGTATAGAGAAGGGATAATTCTTGCAGAGAACCTTTGGGAAATCTGATTTGTCTGTGATTTTTAACATCCCCAGAAAGTGAGATAGCTCTTGAAATGACTGGCCCTCAATGGTAGCCTTGATCAGGGTGGGCAGAGAAGGCACAAGGAAATAACCAAGCAGATCACAAATAGAAGCATTTTAAGTCCTTTCAATGTAATCAATAAAACAGATAATAGCAACTCTAGTACTAGGAGACATTAGTTGGTTTCTGGGCTTCCAAAGACCATACGGAAAGAAAAATGACTCAGATTAAATAAGACAAGGGCCGTTGGACTCTTGATCCTTACTCATAATTACTCAGTCATCTTGGTGCCTGGGTCTTGAACACATTCAGAGGCCATGTTAAATCAACAAGAAATTACTAAGTGCCTAAAATGTTCCAGGCACTACACTAAGAACTGGGGATAATATTAAAAAAGTCAAAAAATAACCCTTACTCTGAAGGCCCTCACAATCTCATAGCAGGGACAACATGCAAACAGCTATGTACAAACAAGACAGATACAGAGTAAACTGGAGAGAATCTCAAAGGGAAGGCACTATGATTAAGGAGAATCAGGAAAGACTCCTTGCAGGATGTAAGACTTTTGCTGAGACATCAAGGAAACCAGAACAGCCAGGAGGTAGAGATGAGGAAGGAAAACATCCCAGGTATGGAAGACAGCCAGTGACAATGCCCAGAACTGAGAGACAGAGAATTATTTACAAAGAACTGCAAGGAGGTCAGTGTCACCAAATCTTAACTATGTGTCAAGGGAGTAAGGTTCAAGAAGCCTGGGAATGTAAGAAAAGGGCAGGTTACAAAAGGCTTTAAAAGTTCAATGGAGAGTCCTATATTTGACCCTAGAGATAATAGGGAGCGTTGTCTTAAAAATAATAATAGCTGTCATTTCTAACACCATTTTACACATATAGTATTTCATCCAATCCCCACAATAACCTTGGGACATAAGATCTACAGGTTTTTATCATTCCCTTTTTCCAACTGAGGACACTGAGGAACAGAGATTAAGCAACCTGTCTACAATCATACAGAGTAGCTAGGCAGCATAGTGGATGGAACACAGGGCCCGGAATCAGGAAAACCTAAGTCCAAATCCAGCCTCAGATACTTTCTAGCTACATGACCCTGGGCAAGGCACTCCACATTGCTTGCCTCGGTTTCTTCATATATAAAATGAGCTGGAGAAAGAAATGGCAAACCACTCCAGTATCTCTGCCAAGAAAACCCCAACAGGGATCATGAAGACTAAGAAATGACTAAGACAAATGAGCAACTATAGTCACACAGTCAGTGTCAGGGGCAGGGTTTTAATTCAGGTCTTCTCAACTCCAAGACCAATGTCCAAGACCATTACACCATTCGGTGTCTACTACAACACGTTTTCTAGCCCCATATCCACGAAAAATCAGTTTGACTATTAAAATCATTCACAGGCCTGTGGGAAAATCACTGTACTAGGTGCCGATGATTGCAATCAAATCAATCAAAACGAAAGTTCATTTCCATAATAAAGAGGCCATCATGCAAATCCTCCTTCCAAGACCCTAGATCCTCAATTCCTGGGACTCTAAAGATTTGTATCATGGCACAGACATAGTCCAGGTTTATTAATATCTTGGAGAGAAGCAGCATTCCAGTTTTTCTCCTGATAGTCTCTAGCTTCCTTCAAAGCTCATCTCAAATGTCTCCTCCTTTTAAAAAGCCTTTTCTAACTCACCCATTTATTCAGGCTTCCCCCTCCAAAAATATGACTATCTTAGTGGCACAGTGGATAAAGGGCTGGGCCTGGAGTCAGGAAGACTCTTCTTTCTGAGTTCAAATTTGGCCTCAGACGCTTACTGTGTAATCCTGGGCAAGTGACTTAATCCTGTTTGCCTCAGAGAAGGAAATGGCAAACTACTCCAGTATCTTTGTCCCAAGAAAACCCCAAATTGAAGTCACAAAGAATCAAACACAACTGAAACAAATAAATAAATTATTTACCCTTGTACAGTTGTTTCCCTCTTGAAGGCAAGCAATGGTTTGTCGTTATGCTTCCAGCACCTTCTTGCACAGTGTAGGACACATCATATACACTTGATAAGTGCTTGTGTAATTGAGCTGAATCATCACAAATCAAGCCACAAGAAAGTTCATGGCCCTAGCCCCAACCCCTCACTAGTCTCAACCTCTCACTAGTCTCAGCCTCTAGAATCTGGGCTTCTAAGCTGCAACCACTTCCTTATATAGCACATTTCTGAGAGCCTTGTAAAGTCTGCATGACTCTATTAATCACAGAAATTACAGAATTTGTAAACTGCAGAAATTGTAAAAAGACTTCAAATCACATCATTCCCCAATATATACTGATGCCTACCTGTGTTTCCACTATAGAGGATGCAGGTACTCAGGAAGTTTATGGTCTAGTTGCAGAAGACAATTACCCACATAATTATAAGACAGGATGGGGTAAGTGCTATAATGAAGGCAAAAAGGGCTACAAACATTCAGAGGAGGGAGATATTACATCCATTTGAAGAGAATTAGAAAGATTTCATGGGGAAAGTGGCATTTGAATAGAACCTAGAAGGTTAAAAAAAGGAATTTCATAGATTTAAAAAGGCAGGAGAAGGTATTCCAGATAGATAGAATCATACAAGGAAAAGTGTGGAGGTGGGAAAGTCTTGATAAAGTATGAGAAACCTGAGGTTAGTTTCAGCACAGGTTCCACTGTAGCGGAGAAGTGAGAAATAAGTCTAGAAAAGTAAGTTGGGCCAAGATTTTAGAGAGCATTGAATGCCTGGCTAAAGAATTTAAATTTAATTAAATAAACAAAGGAGAACCACAGAAGATCTTTCAGAAGGAAAGACAACATTCCCAAAATCATGCATTATAAATATAAATCTGGCAGCATGTACAGGTTGCACTGAGTTAGGTTGGGAACAGTTCAGAACATAGGCAAAAAAAAAAAAAGACCTCAACCAGAATAATTGTATTGGGTATAGAAAAGGGAGTGGCCTAGATCAAAATTTTACAGCTAACTGAATATCAGTGAGGGACAGGGAAGAGTCAAAGATCATTCCAAATTTTCAAAAATGAGATTGAAAGAATGTTGGTACCATTCACAGACATAATGAGGTCAAAAGGAGGTACACATTTGGGAGGAAAGGTAATGAACTCAGTTTTGGATATGTTAAGTTTGAAGAATTGGATGGGAGGTCAGCTGAAAATGCAAGGATGAAAAAAAAATTCAGAAAAGGAAACAAACAGGACAATTTCGTTACCACCGTGTTAAATTTAATATTCACTTCTTTAAACAGTCTGTATATAACAGAAGTTCATGCTTTCCCATACAATCTTCTATTTTGTTCTTTGTATGTTTAAATGTTAATGCTTACTGATGACTGTGAAATTCAGAATTTTTAAGACGTAAATGTGGAACTCGGGAGAGATGTTAAGTTGAAAAACAAAGCTAGGAACAATTTGCAGAAGGGAATGTTGAAGTTGTATGAGTGGATGAGACTGCCAATGTAGAACAACAGAGAAAGGGAAGGGGACCATAGATAGAACTTTGGAAAATGTTTCAATTTAAAGGTTAGATAAAAGAAGATAAAGATAAAGAAGAGGCAGAAATGGTCACAATGAACAACCTAGTCATCCTCAAATTCAATACAAAGAAGTTCCAGGGGATCCTTGAGAAGCTTTGCCCATAGTCAGGCTTACTATGAATTACTTTCAATGGTTAGTCTCATTATCAGAGAGATGCCCTGTGACCGTCTTCCCCAAATGGTACCACTGGAAAGAACCCTACTTTCCAAGAAATACCAACAAGATAAGCCTACAAGATAAGCAAGCAATCTGAGCCCCTAGGCAGAGACTCACATAAGACAATCGGAGATGGACACCAAGGAACAAGAAGGGAGGAGGCTAATAGAAACACGAGAAAGAGAACATTCACCTTTGTTCCACATACTCCATGCTATGAACCACACAGGGAGGTAAGCTAATATAGGCCCTTGAACAGTTCAGGCACTAATTACCTCAAATTGAATAAATGCTGGTTAAAGAATCCTTGGCATTCTTAGTAGACTCTTTCATCCTTCCACAACTGATATATGTATACATACATATACCTGCACACATACACATGCATGTATATGCATATAAACACATATATACTCATTTAATTTACTTCTCATTGCTTGTGTGGAATATGAATTACATAGCACTGCAATATCAAACTGCAGTTGGTCTGAATCACACTCAGGAATTGAGGAATTGAATAGCACTTAACAAGAAAAGCTTATCACTGAGGTTCAGACAAGCTCAGGTCCATGTGGCACCTGATGAGCTGCCTAAGGCAGTGATGGAAATAATATAGAATAATAAATGCTCTAGCCTCCATTCCAGGGCTGATAGGGGGGAGAATGAGGTATGGCTTACAATCCTCTCTCTTTCCACTGCACTCAGCTGCTTTGGTACCAGGCAGCAGCTCAGTTTTTGAAGAAAGGAGGCTTTTAGCCCAGAGAGAGATGGCAGCTTCACCCCTCCTGACCCAACTAAAGGACCTCAGCTTCCTCTTGACTGAGAAAAATGAAACCATTCACAATAAGCTCCTTCTCCCATTCTTTTCATCTCAAAATCTCTTGATATCATTCTTTGTTCCAATTTTTTATGTCTTTTTTGTCAAGGCCAACCCTTCTAGATTGTCTTTGATGCCATCTTTTGTATTCTCCTACAGATTACCCATTCAATCACTGACCCTCTCTCTAATCTTAAAATTCTTCATACCTAATAGTTCCTTCCCTACTGCCTCTACCCTACAAATATAGCCAAATCTACCACCCCATCCTCATTCCTCAAAAATTTTCAATAGGCCCCACCATCCCCTCAAGCTATCATCTTAAGAGATGCTTAAGAGAGATACTGCTCCCTTTCTCAATCAAACTCCTAGAACAAAAGAAAGCTGTCTACACTTAATGCCTCCCCTTCATCTCATCTCACTTTCTTTTAAACTCTCATCAGGCTGGCTCCTAGCCTCCTTATTCAACTAAAGCTGACCTCTCCAACGTTATCAGTGGTCTCTCTTTTTTAATTTATATTTTATTTTTCCCCAATTACATGTAAAAACAATTTTAACATTCTTTCAAATTCTGAGTCCCAAACTCTCTCCCTCCTTTCTTCCCTTCCTCCCCTCATTGGGAAGGCAAGGAATATGACAAAAGTTTACATGTGTTGTCATGCAAAACATTTCCATGTAAGTCGTGCTGTGAAAGAAAGCACAGATTAGAAAAGGAAAAAAAAAACAAGAAAAACAAAGTAAGGAAAAACTATGCTTTGATTTGCACTCAGACTCCATCAGTTCCCTCTCTGGAGATGAACAGCATCTTTCATCTTAAGCCTTTCAGAATTGTCTTGGATCATTGTATTGCTGAGAATAAGTTATTCTCAGTGGTTTCTTAATTACCAAATCTAATGACCTTTTTTTCAATCTTCATCTTTCTTGAGCCCTATAATATTCAACACTATTGGTCACCTTCTCTTTCTAGATATTGTCTTCTCCCTAGATTTCCATGACACATCTCTACCTTACTTTTCCTCTCTTCAATTTTCCTTCTCTTTTTCCTCTGCCATTTCTTCATTCATATCACACCCACTAACCATGCCTGAGTACTCTTCTCTTTTTGCTCTGTTATTTTATTTGGTGATCTCATCAACTTACAATGGATTAAATTACCATCCCTAAATAGATGATTCCCAACCCACGTATCTCTCTTGAGCTTCAGTCAAGCCTTTTGGACATTTCAAACACATGTTCCATACACATCCCATACTCAAAGTTTCCAAAAGAGGAAACTCTTTCCCCTAGCATCATTCTATCTACTGACCTTCCCCATCTCTACCAAAGGGACCACAATTCTTCCATTCTTTCAGTCCAAGATTGTAACTTGGGTATCATTTTAGATTCCTCAGTCTCTCTCATCCTACATATCCAGTCAGTTGCCAGACTGTCATTCCTACCTCCGCAAAATATCTCCAACAAAGATGACCCTTGTCTCTCTAAACATAGCCAAAGTTTTAGTTCAGGTCTCACCTGGACAATTACCATAGCCTCCTAATTAGCCTCCCCAACTTAAGTCTCTGCCTACTCAAATTTCAAGAAATTACCAGAGCAATTTTCTTTAAGTACTGTTTGGGTTGAAAAATACCCTTAATCCTTAATTTAGTAAGAAAAGTAAACACAGAGATGCCTTAGGATAAGAACAAGAGTTTATTCTCTTCCCTGGGAGAAGAGGGCAATCTACCCCATGCCTGAACATAGAGGAGAGGGCGTGTTTCAAAAGGTAGAACCAGAATTTATAACCCAACTTAGTCAGGCCCCCTTTCCTAACTGTTTCCTTTCTCACTGGTGGAGAGGCTCACCTCACCAAATTCTTCCCTACTGGGACAGCAAGAGAAGAGAGGTGGGGAGGGTCCCACCAAGTCAGGAAAACAGACAAAGGAAGGTAAAAGTGCTTGACAGCAGCCAGGGAAGGGGAGGGAGACAGAAGGTTAACAATCCCAGATTGAGAAATTTTCACTCATTCCACACAGCACCATTATACTGGCTTACTACCTTATTCAGTAAAGGCCAACAGCTCCCTACTACCTTTGAAGATCATCTATCAACTCATTTGTGTGACTTTAAAAGTCCCTCAGAACTTAAGCTCCAACCTGTCTTTGCACCTTCCTTATGTACTATCCCTCTTCTAACCAAACTAGACTTCTCTTTTTCCCACTCAGAGGTAGTATTTTGTCCCTGTGTCTTGCATTGGCTGTTTCCCATGCATGGAATGCACTTCCTTCTCCCCTTCACTGCATTAGAGTCCCTAATTTCCTTTAACACTCAGTTCAAACACCACACAAAATCCACCTAATACCTAGCATCCTCCCCCACAAACTACCTTATCTCTGACAGCCTTACATGTAATTATGTATGTAAATATGTAAGTATGTATGTATGTATGTATGTATAAAATGATGAGGTACAACCAGAAAAATAAAATCTTTTCATGAAGAATATCTATACTTATTTGGACATTTTTTCAGCCAAATTTCATATAATTTATCCAAGAGTCCATATGGTCATTTCTCAGATCCTCTGCACAGCAGTCACACCTACAGGTTATAGACACTTTTAAATAAAGTAGGACAATTTTCATTCATGATGACTTGGACATTTCATTGAAAAACTGAGGCAAATGTAAGTTTCAGTTTCATTTCTATGCATGTGACTCTAGGTATTATGCAGGAGAACTGCCTTCTGAAAATCCATAGAACCACAGAATGTCAGAGCTAGAAGGGGCTTTTAAATATAGAATATAGACAATCAGAGCTGAGCAGGATCTTGGAAACAGTCTAGTCCAACCCTACCACTTTATAGATTTGACAGATTTTGTTGAAGCTAATAGACTTTCTGTCCACAGAGCACTCAGTGCCCCAAAGCCCTTGCTAAGAACCCCACTGTAGAACCAAGATTCCTGAGACTCAAAGAGTGGCTATCATGGTGGTCTAGAAAAATCCAAAAACTAAGATTCATAACCCTTTCCAGCTAAGATAAATGAAATGTATTAGTATTACAATGTCTCAGGAAATCATGGTGCAAGGGAAAGAAAGCTGAGCAGAGTCAGAGAAACAGATCAAATCTTAGCTCTGTTATTACCTGTATGACCTTAGATTAGGTACTTAAGCTCTTTAATCCTCACCTGAAAAGTGAGCATGTTGAATTTAAATTACTTTTTAAGGCTCCTTCCAGTTCTAATCTTACCATTCTATGGTTTTTGGAAGGAATCATGCTCCTTAATAGCCACCTGGTCCTTCCTACTCAGAAATATGCTTCTGACAGAAGCACTGGATTTCTCCTCCCAGTTTGAGTAAGGGACCCCTCCAAACATCCTACTTCTCCTCAGTTACTTGTTCAGGATCCACCATATGGGTCAGGTCTGGACACATACTGTGGAAAGTTGAGACAATTATCTTGGCTTTGTAAATTCAAGCCTTCAAGGATAACCAGACAGCACTCAATGTACTATTCCTAGACTTTATATAGCAGCCTCTGGGAGTCAAAGAGTTACCTTTTGCCTTGGAGGTCTTCCATCAGAGACTGGATGACCACTTGTCAGAGAGGAGATTCCTGTCCAGGGGAAATGTAGCTAGGTATCCAACAAGGTTCCTTTCAATTCTAAAAGTCCATAAAGGCTGCCATTCCCAAATCAGAGGATGGGAATATTCAACCAATCAACAATTTATTAAGTGTCTACTACATGTCCAGTACTGTATTAGACATTGAGAATACACCTATACTAAATGAAATAGTTCCTGCCTTCATGGAGCTTAAATCTCATTTAAGGACGGCAGGAAGAACAAGAAGGAAGAATGTGGAGGCCCGAAGAATGTCCAGAGGCAGACAGAAGGAGGTTGTGCCTTGGTTAACCTCAGGACCACAAGAGCCCCATTGTATTACCTCTGTCTCAAACTCAAGCGAAGAGTAGCCCCAGATCTACTGGGAAGGTCAAAGATGAGTTCTGCACCCCAACGCAAATTTAGGGCTTCAGCAAAACTTAGCAGATCTAGGGTCTGAGAATTTGTGAAATGCAAAGTTTGGTCCTGCTATGCAGTCTATACTGACCAAACTCCCCAGATCACTGACCAAATAAACCTTCTATTCTAATTGCCTTAGACTCTTGAGATTGGTTTTATAGATTTTTGTCATGGCTGAGCTGTTCTTTCCTAGGGCTGAGATTTTTTTTTAATCTTCTTGTGAAATTGGCTGAATCAGATGAGATCAGCATGCAGTGATTCAGATAATTCAGAGGGGCTACTGGGGGTTCCTGATCCCTAGCTTATAAAGTCTAAAGAAACTAAGAATTGGGGTGTCTTATATAATAGAATGATTCCAGACCTGAACCATACAAAGGTAGATTCTAAGTCATATCCATAGATATGGTACCCCAAAAGGGTACTTATATTACCAGCCAGGCAGGCAATAGGCATTTAATGAGCCCTGAGGTACATCCCTGTACTAAGTGGTTGAAGAAAGAGAAGGTGTGGTACCTGTCTCTCATGAGCACACCTTCAATTTGAGGGCAGAGGTACATAAAACCACTCCCTTGTCCCTATCAATGCCAACAATATTCTCTAAGTCACTCTGCTTCTAAGTCACTGTTTCTCTTTTGGTTAAGAATCCTGAGGGTTTTCCCCTCCCAGTTTGATTTTTTTTTATTAAAGTGGCCACCTTGATTAACTTCTTAAAGAGGCCTATTCACTGAATGGGCGTACCTCACTCAAAATGGGAACCTAAAAAGATCTTAGTCTACATGGGCCAAGGACTCCCATTGAATCCTGGACTACCTCCAGTCTTCCTGATGAATATCTGGCCACTAGACCCAGATTGCTCTGGAGAAAGTGAGGCTGGTGACCTTGCACAGCCCTCCCTCACTCAAATCCAAGTCAACTACAAGTCATGTCATCATTTCCCTGATGTCATGGTTCTCTTTGAGAACAAAGGATAAGCACACAACAAGCTAAATTTTAAAAATTATCTTGAACCTTTCTTTCCTCTTTCTTATCCCAAATCCAGTTTCTACAGGTTTTCATTTGAACATGTTTATCAGCTCTGTCATTTTTCTACCTTTCCTGAAATTACCAACAAGGTCCTGGTCACTCACACCTAGATTCCTTATCACCCTGCATGTGGGGTCCCCCTTCCAATTTCTCACCATTCAATCCACCCTGCATGGTTACCAGGTTCATCTTCCTTAAGTATCACTTTCCTTTCACTAAGATCATCCTTTAGTACCTCTTCACAGCACAGAAATGAACTTAGAGTCTCAAGGGCTCCAGGTCTGGCAGGACCTGAAAAGCAGGGCTTTGTGTTTCTATGTCTAGCCACCAAATCAGTGTCTACTATCTAAGGATCAGCCTGGCTGGTATGGAAAGCTTAGTGACCATCAAGTGACCAAATATCTTGACTGCAGCAATTCATAGAAAAAAGAAAATAGCAAGTCAAAAATGGGCTGCAATCTGTATAAAGAGAGAGGGGAGATTTACATGGGTCCTTGAAGTGTTTAAACAAGTAAATGCCACTTTTATCATAAAAAAAACTCTTAGCAAGAAATTTTATTTTGGCAGGAGAAAGTACATTCTCCTCTGTTGTTCCAGATCTGACTTTTAGCTTTCCCCAAGTAGTGCTTAGATGTTGTTTCTCTGACCTGCACCCCCCACCACACACACACACACACACACACACACACACACACACACACACACACATACATTCACATCCCAGAAACTTACTTATAATCCTAACCCATTCTCCCCAGCTCCACTCCACCCCTGAGTTCCCCTGGGAATCTACCATAGCCATGAGTGAAACTACACTCCTAATACCATTCCATCTTCTTTGCTTCTCTAACACATGCCATTCTGGGCGCCATAGAATTAGACACAGTAGGTATTAGGTAGCATAGTAAATAGATGGCTGGGCCTAGAGTCAGGAAGACTTGAGTTCAAATCCACTCTCAGACACTTACTATGTGACCCTGAGCAAAGCACTTGACCTCTTTTGGCCTCTATTTCTTCATCTACAAAATGAAGTTGACAATAGCACCTCCCCATGGAAGGCACTGGCAGCCAGAAGAACCAAAAAAGGCCACCTGGAAAAGGTGGGATCTGAGCTGCATCTTTAAAAAAAAGCTGAGGAAGCTAAGAGGGAAACATGAAGAGATAGAGCATTCCAGTTATGGGGACAGTCAGTGCAAAGGCATGAGAGACAGGGAAATGGAGAGTCATATTCAAAGAACATCAATGGGCCAGAAGTCAGTCTATGAAGAACTTAAATGTCATAGAGAAGTAAATACATTTGATCCTGAAGGTAATGAGGAGTCACTGGAGCTCACTGAGCAGGCGTGCTGGATTAGGGACAGTTTCAAGGCAAGGAGACCACTTAGAAGGCTATTAGAATAGATGAGAAATGATGAGGGCTTGAATGAAGGTGGAAGTTATCTGAGCAAAGAGAAGAGGATAGATACAGAGAGAGAGAGAGAGAGAGAGAGAAACACATACATACACACACACATATATGTATGCATGTATGTGCATGACATGGTATGAGAGTAGAAATGACAAGTTTGGGCAACTTATTACATATGTGGGGTGAGTGAGATTAAGGAGTAGAAGGTGATGCCAGGTTTGTGGGTCTGGGTGACTAAGAAGATGGCCGAGCCTTTAACAGTAATCAGGAAGTCTGAAAGAAGAAGGTGTTTGAAAGATAATGAGTTCTGTTTTGAATTCAAATGCCTATAGGACATCCAGTTTGAGTTCTCTAAGAGACAACTGGTGATGGGTGGCAGTGACTCTGGAGAAAGACTCAAGCTGGATTTATAGACCTGGGAATTATTAGCATAGAGATTATAATTTAACCCAGTGAGCTGATGAGGTAAACAAGCAAGATAGTATAGAATGAAAAGAGAAGAGGGACCAAGATAGAGTCTTGGTGAATGACCACTGGTTAGTGAGTGTTATCTGGATAAAAATCTAGCAAAGGAGACTGAGGAGTAATCAGGCAAACATGGGGAGAACCAGGAGAAAACAGTGTCATCAAATCCTAGCAAGAAGAGAGTATCAAGGAGAGAAGTTTGATTGACAGTGTTGAGGTTGCAAAGAGGTCAAGAGGATGAGAACTGAGAAAAGGCCATTAGATTTGGCAATTAAGAGATCAATAGTAACTTTGGAAAGAGCAGCTAGAGTTGAATGATGAGGTCAGAGGTCAGACTGATGAGGATTTAAGAAAGAGGAGAGGAAGTGGGGGCACTGAGTACAGATGGCTTTCTCAAGCTTAGCCACAAAGGGGAAAAGGAATACAAGATGATAGCAGAAGAAAGACTCAGAGAGAGAAAGTAACTCACTCAAGAACACACATCCCATAAGGGGCAGAGATAGGAATAGAACCCATGTTTCCAGTCCTGACCTATGCTTCTCCCTACATCCACACTTACTACAACACATTGCTTCCTGGAGCACAGGTTGGCCCAGGCAGAAAACAGAGCCCCCAGAATTCTAAGGTACTCTTCTCTAATAACTACCAGAAACTAGGCAGGTAACTTTCACCTCTATACTGATAGGTAGAGGTCCTGGGTACAAGATGTTCTTGAGCAGTTAGCCCTACTCCCTATGGCCTATTTCACCACATCCACAAGCTCAAAAAGACTAAGAAAATGGACTGAGATCTCAGACTATTGGGGTATAGACACAGGATCATTTCTCGAAGCCCTTTCTTCTAGCCTCCACTCTGCCTCCTTCATGGTCCTCTCCAGTGACCATCTCCAGTTGTCCTGATCTATATCTGGTCACTGGACCCAGATGGCTGTGAAAGAGAAAGTTAGGCTGGTGACCTTGCACAGCCATCTCACTTAAATTCAATTCATTTGCACGTCATGGCATCACCTCCCTGATGTCATGGTCCTCTTCCAGAAAGAAGTACCAACAACAACAACAACAACTTTCCTTACATTTAGAAATGTGAACTCACTTGATTTCCCCCTCCCACCCTTTCACTTTGTAATAAATTGTCAGGCAACGATGAAAAGAAGAACAGGACAATGTGGTAAATGTAGCAGAAAGAAATTTGAATTGTAATGAAGAGAGCTAATCAGGGAAAGAATGGGCCATGTAGCAAGCACTAATGAGTTTCTAAATAAATTCCAAAGGTTAATATTGTTCTATTGAGCTACTAAAGGGAGAATCCTAATGGGGAAGGAAGGCCTAGCTCAGTGTCCTGGGACTGCAAATCTGGCCAGACTACTCCACACTGTCTGTCACTCGATGGTTATTTCCTTTCTTTGCTCACTGACGACACTCCAATACAGGCCCAGACTGTTGTTAAGGTCTTCCTGCCTCTACCCTTTCCTCCCTCCAACCTATACTTGGGTGATATTATAATCAGTGATTCTCTATTGTCTATAATATAAAGTTCAAATTTCTCTGTATTAAAAATCGAGGATCAGCCTACCTTTCTAAGCTTATCTTGTATTACAAACCTCTAACTGTGCTCCATGCAAACTCTGTCTTCCCAGAACTCACTGTACTCTTTTGCTTCTGTGCCTGGAACGCCCTCCTTCTTCCCCTGTTTCATTCCTACCTGTCCTTTAAAGCCACCTCCTCCATAAAGTCTTCCCCGTTCCTTCTAGTTGGCAACAAGCCCTCTAATGCATGTAATATTATGTATATCATGTAATATTATATAGTTATGTATATAACTATATAAGTTATAAGTTATATATATAGTTATAAGTATACATAGTAGTATGGTGGTCACATACACTATACGTAGTAGTATAGTTATAAATTTTGGTCCTACCTCCCAAATCTATTGTAAGCTCCATGACAACTGTATTGTATCATTTCTAAACTTCATATCTCTGCCAGTGCTTTATACAGTATCAGCATGTAGCAGGTATCATAATAGGGTTAGACCCCCTCAACCGTATCACCCCGCAAACACTTCTTAGCACCAAAGTGTGCCCGTCCTCTGAGCAGGATTGCAGCACTCAGAACACTCAGAATCTCTAGTTGCAAAGAACCTAGAGAAGCAAGCATTGTCATCTCTCCTCGATCCAAGGTTGAAATCTTGCCCAGCCTTCCAAGATGTTCTAGTATAAGTTATACTCTGAAAAAATACTGGAGAGATTTGCTCAGCTAAAATATTTAGAGAACTTAGCAACTTCCAGAGTAGCAAGATCTGATCCTCAGTGTCTCCATTTATAAAATAATGGAGTTGAAATAAATGACGACCACCAAGGTACCTTAGAGCTGTGGCCTATGGGCTTGTGTTCAAATGTTTGTTTAAATACCTGCACCCAAGAAAATTCAAATAGTATGGGTGTTAAATTCAAGCATTATTGGTGGAGTTGTGAACTGATCTAACCATTCTGGAGAGCAATTTGTAATTATGCTCAAAGGACTATAAAACAGTGCATACCCTTTGATCCTGCAATACCCACTACTACGTCTGTATCCCAAACAGATCATAAAAAAGAGAAAAAGACACACATATATGAAAATATTTATAACAGCTCTTTTTTGTGGTGGCAAAGAACTGGAAACCGAGAGGATGACCATCAATTGGTAAACGTCTGAACAGGTTGTGTTATATGAATGTAATGGAATACTATTGTTCCATAAGAAATTATGAGCAGGTGGATTTCAGGAAAACCTGGAAAGATTTACATGAACTGATGCTGAGTGAAGTGAGTAGAACTAGGAGAACTTTGTACAACATTGTACAATGACCAACTTTGTTAGACTTAGCTCTTCTCAGCAATACAATGAACTAAAACAGTTCCAAAAGACTCATGATGGAAAATGCTATCCTCATCCAGAGAAAGAACTATGGAGTCTGAATGCAGATCAAAGCATACTATTTTCTTTTTTGTTTGTTTTTTCTTTCTCATGGTTTTTCTCTTTTGTTATGATTCTTCTTTTACAACATGACTAACGTGGAAATATGTTTAATACGATTGTACATATGTAGCCTATATCAGATTGCATTTCATCTTAGGGAGGGAGAAAAATTTGGAATTAAAATCTTATAAAAGTTGAAAAAATGTTGAAAATGTCAAAAACTAAAAATAAACATATAGATAAATGAATGAATGAATGAACAGAAAATAAGAAAATACCTGCCACAAATGGGATCTTGCTGAATATATTTCTGTGACTATTTTCAAGGTCTGTGGCACATTCTTCCTAACAACCTCAGTGGTAGCAATCTTAGAGGGTACATTTGATTTTTTGGAAATGGCTAAAGTCATTCAGATCCAAATCTGGAAAATAAGTGGGGAAGGGGTAGGTAGATGTGAGAATGATTGCACCAAAGGAAACAATTTTAGGTCAAAAGTGAAGTGTTACTGAAGTAACGAGACTGGTCTTCTTGTACAGTTCATCAAGTGGTTCTGAAGGAAATTCCCAAAGAGTAGTTCCAAACACCCTTGAACCATAACAGATATGTTTACAGCCTGCCAAGGTAACGTTTTAAAGAGAGGAGGCCTTCATTTAGCTAGATAAAATCCAGTGAATGTGTTTTAAATATATTAAATCCCACTGATCTTACCCTTTGCTAGCCAAAAAAAAAAAAGGACCTGGTTGGGAAGACCAAGATGCCCCCACTTTAAAGGCTTTCCTCAAATAATGTATCTCCTAGGCATCTGTCAAAATCAAGCAAGTTTCATTGAAAGATGTAACAGATAACTTTTGTTCAATGATCTTTTAATGATTAATTTCAAGCAAGTCATAAGACAGGTGAACATATTTACCAAAACTACTTTTGTTACCTTCATGGAGGACATCCATCAGAGAGCCTAAAGGGAAGGAAGGGGAAGGAAACAAGCAAGCATTAAATGTCCACGACATACCACGCACTCTGCTAAGTATTTAATCAATGTTATTTCATTTGATCCTCACAATAACCCTGGAATATAATGGGTATTAGTCCCATTTGCAGTTAAGGAAACTGAGGCAGACCAATGTTAAGTAACTTGCCCACCGTCACACAGCTAATAGACCTTCGAGGTCTTCCAGACTCTAGGCCTGATGCTCTACCTACCATGTCACCTAACTGCCTCTAAAATGAGAAAGGGTTCTCTGTAGATAATTTACATCCTTCAGATGCTCCTTCCTCAGCATGACACTTCCTAGATGATATCAAGACCTGGAACACTGCAGAGCCTCCTAAATGAAATCCATAATAACTCAAAAAAAATAGCACCAAAAGATGTGACTGGATGAAGTATGTTCTTTATCCAGACAATAGTGTGCTTAGTTGGGTGGACAGCCCCTAAAGCCTTAGATGGACACTGCAGGTGGGTGACAAGCAGGGCCCAGAATTGAACAGGAGGAAGAGAGCTGGCTGGATTGCCTCTGGTAAATGGTACCATGCTTTGAATACTCTGAGCTTCTCTCTGAAACCAAGGCCTGTCTTTTTCATATCAATATTCTTCTAAGGATGCTGCTTGGCTAAGCACAGATTTCACATTCTCCAAATAATTAAAAGTTTTAGTTCAGCCAAAAGGCAATGTTGAGGTGCGTGGTGGGTATAAATAGGAAACATCATATGACCAAAGAAAGAAAAGTGAAGAAAAGTCATTTATGGTAACGAAAACAGCAAGAGAGAATAAGAACTGATGGGTGCATGGATGGCATTTGTGAAAAGTCAAGAGACTGATGAAGGACTCCGGCATATTGGGTGGCCCCTCTGTGCAGGTATGATGGCAAAATAGAGACAAAATGAATCCAAATCCACTGACCCCTGCCCATAGGCTTGTTGATACAACATATACATAATAAAGGTGGGGACTTGGAACAAGGATTGAAGAGAACAGTGGCTCACTGGAAGTTCTTCCCAAGAGTTCTATTCCTTGCCCTCCTCCCTCCAAATCTTTCACATCATTCACTGATCCAGAGAAGCTTGGGCTGAGGAAAAGCTAAGGCTGCTCAGATTCACATAACTGTTCTGTGGCAGACAGTACCACTTTCACCACTGAAACTGGCTTGCTGCCCAAGAAGATCTCCTTAAGGGAACTGAACAAAAGTTATGTGAATAGAGGTTTAAGACCTTACCCCTGGTGAGCAATAGGACAAGGTTCAAAGGCATAATGCCAAGAGGCACTACTTAGCTGGCTGACAGTTTTGTGTTCCAAAAGGATTATGCCCCAATGGTTACAGATTCTCCCTCCAAAAGAAAAAAGCCACCATATTCAAAGCTCTCAAAACAGACTCTCTTTTAAAAAGGAGCAAAGCAGCAAGCTACTAAGTTTTGTTCTTTTTTAAACATAGTCTGACCCTTGAATGTATACATTTAGCCTCTGGTGTCTGAGCTGAAAGAGATGGTAGAGCCTATCAGCCATTCCTCTTCTAGGAAAGATTCCTTCCCTCGGTTGAGGACTCTTATTGAAGCTGTAAAAACCCAAGTTACACCTTGCCAGATCAGTGAAGCACCAACCATGACCAAGAGGCCAGGCCTGCCTGGCCAAGAATATATTCCACTCAAAACCAGAAGAGAGAAGGTCTATTGGGAACTCTAGAATGACATCACCAGAAGATCATTCAATCAGAGATTTAGACCTTGGAAGACATCGAGTACCACTCTTTGTTTTATAGATGAAGAAACTGAGCTACAAAACACATGACTTTCTCAAGTTCACATACCTCAATTCTAAGTAGGATTTGAACCCTGGTTCTCCTAGCTCCATGTTTAGTGCTCTGTCCACCACCCTGCAGCATCAGCCATTTAAGTTGTTCCGCCACACATGCATTCCTGGTCACACATGTTCCCTACTTGTGCACCCCTCAGTGTATATACTATGACCATATGTCTAACTTGTAATTTTCCCTGGCAAGTATGTATCCTGGCCACATGTATTCACCACATGTATGTCCCTGTATATGTTCCCTAAGTATGTCAATTCTTCCTTCCAATGGTGTATGGATTTAAGGGAAAGTGAGCCCAGAGTTTGCGGGGGGGGGGGGGATGTCATAATTCTACTTTTTTAGTATACTAATTAATTAAACGTCTTTGCTTTGAACTAATTGTGTCCTCTGGCTGACTATTAAAAGTAGACATCTTCTTGGGTGGAAGGGACTTATGAGCTATAGTTCTGAATGGATATAGACCTACAAAGTACCTTAAATCTGGGGTAGTTTTGGGGGTCCCATGCGTAAGGAAGATCCAAAACACTATACTTTATAATCCCATATACTTGGAGATTATATTCAGTGATAAAGAGAATAGGTGAGTTATAGCTTTGATTTCTATGAATTCTTTTAACCAAGGAGTTTAAGGTATTTTCATAAGGAGAAAAAAAATTGCACCAGGGGGATATACAGTTTTCAAATGTTGTAATTAAACGTAACTTTGAGGCCATTAAAATCTGGAGTGTAGGAGTCTTACTGACACTAGATGAAAATAACTCTATCTTAATGCATTATTTTGATTTATAATATTACAAGTTTTTAATCAGACAACATTTTGTGAAAAAAAAATGTTGAGCCCAGATTAGGATTTAGCAAGTAAAACAGCTGAGTAGGAGTGTGAACAGGAGGGACAGAATTTAAATAAGATTTTCTCCAAAGCTAAACCTAAAGACGGGAGCTCCTTGACTGTAACGAGTTATGACGTCTAGCCGAGACCCAAAGGAAGAGGCTGAAGTTAGTGGCTAGTAACAGCCCACTAGAAGAGGTCATTTAGGTTGGTTAAAAGGAAAGAGCCATGGCCTGAGAGGCAAGAGGCTTGGGATTTTCTCCTGGTTCTGACCTCCATTCCCTGTGTGACTTTGGGCAATAGTGACATTTCAGCATCCAATAGTATGCAATGCACTTTATATGTATCATCTCATTTGAGCCTCACAAGAACCCTGGGAGACAAGTAGTACTATCCCTATTTTGCAGTCAAGTAAACTGAGGCACAAAGAGGTTATATGATTTGCTCAATGTCAAACAGTTAATAAACAGTATAGTTAACATTGGAACCAAGGTCCAGCAATCTAACCACTCTCCATTAGCCTCTCTGAGGAAGTTGCATTAGGTGATCTGATATACCTTCCCACTCTACGAATCTATGACTCTCCCCTCTGCTCTCTAGACCTCAGTTTCTCCATCATTAAAATGACGAGAATGAACTAGATGATCTCTGAGGTCTCTTCCATGCTCTGACACTCTGTGGATATAGCAATCTATAACTATGCAATCAGTTCTTCATTCCCCTTTTTGAAGTCCCTGAGGATGTCAATCTCATGTCTGAGAAAGGGGGGAAAGGGACATGGGGTTAGCAGAGAGGGAGTAGGTAGTAGGAAATCCATAAGCCAAATTGTCAAAGGCAAGATGTAACCAAGAAGTTGTTTTCAGCTCAAAGACAAAATCTGATGGACAGCCCCTAGTGCTGGCCCATCAGGACATATATCTTAGACAGACATTGCAGGTGGATGACAAGCAGGACCCAGAATTGAACAGGAGGAAGAGACCTGGCTGGATTGCCTCTGGGAAATAGTACCATGTTTTGAATGCCCTGAGCTTCTTTCTGAAACAAAGGCCTATCTTTTTAATATCAGTATTCTTCCAGGATACTGCTTGGCTGCACAGCACAGAATGTCACATTCTCCAAATAATTAAAGTTGTAGTTCGCCCAAAAGGCAACATCAAGGTGCATGGCAGGTATGAATAGAAAGCATCATATGACCAAAGAATCCCTGCAACATTTCCTTAATTGTGAGAGTGAGCAGAGGTTAGATGACGGTGTCTCAGTCTTTATTCTCAGGCAAGCCTCAAAGCTGTATATCTAGTCACCAAAAATGACTTAGCAACAAGAATTTTTGAGCCCTAAAACATTTGCATTTTTGTTCCTATCTTTTTTTCAATTTGATTAAAATCAAATTCGCGAAACCTTTATTAAGCATCTACTATGGTAGTAGGCATTGGGAAGCAATGGAGAATTTAGATTATATATGTGTGTATGTGCTTGTGTATTTTAAATGTATATCGCATATATAGTATATTTATGAGTTTATGTATATGATATATAATATTCTATAGACATCATATAAACTATAGAATGCAAGATTCCTGAGACTAGAAATTGTTTCAGTTTTATCTTTCAATGACTACCACAGTGCTTGGCATTGGGTAGGTGCATAATTAATGTTTGCTGATTAAATGCTTATTGATATATGGTAGCTGCTTTCACAGTTACCATCTAGTAGAGCAGTGGTTCTCAACCTGTGTGTCGTGACCCATTTTGGAGTCGAACAACCCTTTCAGAGGAGTCACAGGAGTTGCCTAAGACCATCGTTAAACACATATTTCCCATGGTCTTAGAAATGGAGACACCACTCCTCTATCTCCAGGCGGGTCTGCCCACATGCAGATGCACCCACATACTAGTATTAAAGTCTCACAGCATTAGGAAGATTGAGAACTACTGTAGTAGAGGGATATGACACAAAAATAATTATAATCCACAATAGAATCTGATAAATGCACCGAACAAGTTCCATGTAAGATTCCCAAGACTGAGGCAGGCTAAGGTGTTAGATTTTTCACAACTGGGGAAATTAGGAAAGGCTTCCTATAGGAAGAGTTATAATTCAGCTTCAAAATATGGGTAAGAATTTAACACTGCTTGAAAAGTCTTAGCTAAATTAGGCAGCAGAAAGACTGCTCCACCTGAAATCAAAAGGCCTAAGTTCAAATTCAGCCTCAGTCACTTACTAGCTATATGGCCCTAGGCAAGTCATATAACGTCTTTCTGCCTTTTTCCTCCACTGTAAAATGAAGAAAATAAGAGCACCTACCTCCCAGAGTTGTTGTAAGTCTCAAAGAAGATAATATTTGTAAAGGACTTAGTTCAGTGTCTGGCATAATAATATGTGTGTGTTATGTGTTATGTGGATTATTTATTCCTAGGCACATAATACACACTTATTCCATTTCATTCCATTTTTGCTTTAGTAAACAAAAAAAATGTATAGTAAAAAAAAAAGTCACAATAGGACCTCGTATTACCCAAATCAGTGGTGTCAAATTTAAATAGAATTTAAAAAACTAAACCACAAATAAGAATTCCTAGAAGCATAGTGATTTAGAAAAATACATTATCTATATTCTATTGTACTTTTATTTATTTTGGTAAATATTTCCCATTTACATTTTAATATGAGTTGGGCAGTATTGGGGCTGTAATTTGGTCAAAGGGCCTGGTATTTGATATCTCTGCTCTAAATCAATTAATTGTATGATAGTAAAGATGTGGTTCACTGTGTATCATCACTTGCAAAGGCCTTGTCAATACTCTCATAAAGAATGCCCTCCTCCAAGATTGCCATCCAATAACATCTCCCTTGAAAATTCCAGCATTAGGCAAGATTCTTTGAGTGCTTTGAGATAAGTCTGTCTCATGACCTTCTAATTATTAATATAAAGTAAGGCATAAAATATAGTGACTTGCTTACCAATGGGGAGAAAGAGAGACAGAGAGAAAGAGAGAGAGAGAAAGAGAGGGGAGGGGGGCAGAGTCCAATGGTGAGGTCCTCCACAGATGTTCCTGTTTGTAAATAGCACTGTATTGATTGTGTTAAGCCTTGCGACCTAGCAGAGGATCCTAAGTGAGGTTCATAATCATTCAAAACAGTTTGACCTGACTACACAGAAAAAAATGAAGTGGATGAAAAAATGTTTGTATGCAGTTAGATGAACAACCTATAGAGGCTATATTACCATAAATAATTAAATAAATATTCAATCAAATAAACATATAAATAAACAGATGAATGAACAAGTATATAAGTGAATAAGTAATGAATACATAATACACACACACACACACACACACACACACACATTTTGAACAGACCCAGGAGGTAGATAATGAGCTGAAACCACAACTGAACCATCTAGAAGAAAGCACTAGATTGCCTTTGGGTAACTGCCAGATTCTTTTGCTTCTCCCTGGAACAAAGGTCCATTGTTTCAACGCAAATATTCTTCCTGAGATGTTCTGTAGCAGCAAATCATGAAACTAGTTTACAAAGAATTAAAGTTGACAATTGACTAAAGGCAATGAAGAGGCACATGCTATGTGTGAGCAGGCTATAAAACATTGTAATTAAGGAATTACGCACTAATGTAGAAGTTGTATAAAGGATGTCATTAAAGCAATAAATGATCAGAAAAAAGACAATGGCCTGGTCACGCAGTGAGAACAAGAGACAAGTGATAGACAGCTCTTGTGCTCTATTAGGGTCTTCATATTATTGAGCCAACTTGAGGAAGGACCCCAGCATGTTTGATGGAAAACCTATGAGAGGAAAGCAATCAAAGAAAGAGGAAAAGAAGCTATATTTACAAAAATATTTGTAGCAGCTACTTTTTTAACAGCAAAGAACTGGAAACTCAGAGGGTAACCATCAGTTGGGGAATGGCTAAACAAATTATGGTATATATGAATGAAATGAAACTAATATATTGTGTAATAAGAAATGATGAAAGGGGTACTTTCAGAAAAAACCAGGAAGACTTGAAAGGCCTGATACAGAGTGAATGGAGCAGAACCAGGAGAATTGTACAAAACAACACTATAAAGCAAACAACTTCAAAAAACATAAGAATGTAGACTAATGTTATGATCAACTATCATCCTAGAGGATTGAAGATGAAGCACATTATCTCCTTCTGGGCAAGGAGGTGATGGACTCAGGGTGAAGGTCAAGACGTAAATTTCTTTTCTTTTCAGTGTTGTGTTGGGGATAGAGATGAAACTCCATTTTTGTTCATTGAAAAAAGTTATTTTTAAAAAATAAAAAACACACATGAGATGACCTGAACAAGAATCACACAAGATGTCTTTAAATTTGCACTGGGGTTTTTTTTTTTTTGCTTTTTTTTGGAGGAGGGAAGTCAGGGCAATTGGGGTTAAGTGACTTGCCCAAGGTCACACAGCTAGTAAGTGTTAAGTGTCTGAGGACAAATTTGAACTCAGGTGCTCCTGACTCCAGGGCCCTATTCACTGCACCACATAGCCACTCTGAAATCTACACTGTTGGAAGGGAATAGATACCCACCCTCATGAAATCACAAATGCACTGAGGTACTAGAGGAATTTGGCAGGGGAAGTGAAGGACCCAGAGAACAGTGACCACAGCCTCAGAGGAAGGAAAGTGATGATGATCCCCTTCCTATGTGAAACACTTAGAGTTTACAAAGTCTCTTCACAGTAATTCTCTCACTCTAGCTCTGTGAGGGAGGCAGAGGAGAGACCATCCTACTCATTTTACAGAAGAAAAAATTAGTCTCTAAGAAATAGATTGCTAAGGATGCTGACTCTTTATTATGTCCGACATATTCTCAACAATCAGATAGAGTCATATCAATGGTTATCTTTTAATACTCTTGGAAATGACCTTATTCTATCTATATTTGTTATTGAATCCTTATTCAATCAATCCCAATTTTTCCCCTTTGGAAAGAGCCAAGGTTCTAAAGTCAGAAGACCTAATCTAAATCCATGTTTTGCTATTTATTTCTGGTGCGACTATGGAAAAGTCACTTCCCTTCTCTGGGTTTCACCTTCCTCATCTGTAAAGTGAGGGAATTAAACTAACTGATCACCAATATATCTATATTTCCTTTGATTTAAAGATTCTTTAACATCCAAAAACTTTCAGTATGATAGCCACTAACTCCACGTTCCTTTTTCAGTGACTTCTGGTCTACTTTCCCAGCTCCCACTAGTATAGGCATACTGGGTCCCCAGAGGGTGGCTGACTACTACCACTATGCTCAGGTTATAGGGGTAAACCCTGATGGGCTAGGGTTTCTAGGAGAGTTGTTCCTGAGCCCTCATCTAGTATTTTTCCTCACTATACTCTCTTAATCTCTTGTTCCTTTCTTATTCTCATCTTTGGAAATAAGTTTGTTTGGGTTTCTCAATTATCAGTGAACTGGGAAAATTCTATTAACTTTTAGAAAGGGATTTATGGATAAGGTATAGCATGAACAGTAGTCACAAAACAATCCTCCAAACTAGGGTGCACTCTCCTCTAGTACACATAAAGCCCTAGTGAAAGACTAGAGCAAACTAAAAGTAAAATGAGGCATATGAGTGGAGAATACAAGTGGCCAAGAGATACCACCTAACTCCTAGCCCTAGAAGTCTTCCATGGACTGCTCAAGTAGGTCTCTGCTGGGTTTGATTGAGCTATGCCTTTCTAGAGTCCCCAGGCAGCCTTTTTCTCTATTGCAAGGGGTCAAGATCCCAGAAACTGCTGGTGTTGTCAGGGAACCATCTTTTGACTTCTGTCTTCATGTGTTTTCTCTATTGTTTGCCACTATCATGCCGGTGGAATCCGTGGTCCAATGTCCAGTGAACTTACAGTGCCAGTGAGACCTCTGATGGCTTTCATGGGCAATCATCTCCCAGAACATTCATCTACCTGAGATCCAGAAAGAATAAACACAAAAGAAACTGAAGTGGCACGTGCTCACAGATACATGGCAAGGAGATGGGAAGACAGGGTGGCCACCACTGCCAATTTCCACAGCAGTTTCACTACTGATGGGGGAAGGAGGGAATGGGGGAAGCAAAAACTAAATTAATTAATGGATAAATGGATGGATAGATAAATAAATAAATACAAGATCTGACAGATGGTCATCATTCCTTTTGTATGCACATTCAGTTCTAGCTTAGCAACTAATGAGTCATCAGTCTCACAGTTTCCTCCGCTAAGGAGAAGTCTCTTTTTCACCATATGCAGTCAGACTTTCAGTCACTCTTGGCCAAAAGTTAATAAGGTCACCAAGTCTCCAGGTGTTTGGACTGAAACCAGGCAGAGAATATGTGTTCGCTGTAAAATCCACCATGAAGAGTAAAACCAAGCACGTTCAAAGGACTGAGGACCCTTATTGGCCAGTCCCCCATTATACTTTTAAAAACCCTATTTTTTTTCCAAATACTTTTCCTCACTCTGCTCTCGAATTCTTTTCCTACCTTTACTGTAAGTTTATTTGACTTCAAATACTTTAGAAAACAGGAAATTTTTAGAACAAAGTCCTGGAAGACAGGGGAGCAATAAGATATAGATTTCTCAATATCTGTGTCCTACACATAAAGTATTTGTAATACGTCAGCTATTTCAGCACACTGGGCAAATACCTGGGTTTGTCCTTGGAATAGCAAAGTTCTAATACCCAGCTAATTTGCATGATGCCTCTTTACAGGAGAAGTAAAGGAAAGAGTTAAGTTTGTGCTGATTTCCCTTAGAAGGCAAAGTAGGCAATTCTCTTTCCAGCAGTGTCAGAGAAATGTAATGTAAATGTCTGCATGGTGAACTGTGAAAGGTCAGAAGACCAAGGCATGCAATCCCCCCACTGCCCTGACCTGACAGGTACCATAGTGCTTCCTTATAATGAGCTAAAATATGGCTCCCTATAACTTATCAGAGTAAGAAAGGCTTTTAGATTTCATCTAATGCAATCCTTCCTACAGGACTAAAACAACTCTTAGTGCCAGAGAAGGGAAAGGACCTCCAAATGTCTATCTCCTGAAGATGTCCTACCCTTTTCCCTCATTCTCTTCCTCGCACTGACCTTTGGCTTACAGATAAACTAAGGCCACTTGGGCCCTATTTGTGGCTAACTTACATTCTCAAGGCCTTCCGTTTAAAAACGACAGTCTACCTTTCTTGCTGATGGGTCAGGAAGTATACAGGGTCATTTGTTTCTCCCTCTCCTTTGTACTGTCATTGTCTGATGTGTATGTATTTTTCCTTTTCCATGAGATTGTATCTTATTATTGAGACAACATCTTATTTAACATTCAACCCACTGGGCTTAGTTCATCTCCCTGGAGCTCTTAAACTAGCTGGGCTCAAGTTTTCTGATGGATCAAAATGACTGGTTTAGGCTAGATACCTGAATGAATGAATGAATGGCAAAGTACTTATTAGATGACCTCTCAGGTCCCTTCTAGGTCCAGGTTGAATGATCTTAATATAGTGCATTTTATCAATCTCCCTCCTAACATGTGGCACCCAGAACTGGATACCATCTGAAGCAAAAAATTGTTTCAAGAAGGATTTAGATCAATTTATAGATGATCAATTCATAAGGAGTTAATAAAGGAAGTTTGCAACATTTGGAACACAACCCTTAGATGCCCAGGTCACACAGAGAATCCATAGGGCTGATGTCATGGGACATCTCTTTGGTCTTGTGAAGACATGTTGGGGCAGCAAGATGGCACAGTGGATAGGATGCTGAACTTGGATCCAGGAATACCCAAGTTCCAAATCTGCCTCAGAAACTTATTAGTTACTTGACCCCTATCTCTTGGCCTCAGTTTCCTTTTCTGCAAGATGGGAATTAATAGTACCTACTCCATAGCACCACTATAAGAATCAAATGAGACAATCCATATAAAGTGTTTGGGAAAACTTAAAGGTAGCTACAATTATGGTAGGAATTACCTCTATTTGTGAGTGGTGGAGTGCAGGAAAGACAGCGCTAATTATAAATGGAAAAGGCAGTTTGGCCAGCTCATCCTAATTTTTAGGATGCTCCTCCCTGACCCTGTCTTGTTCACTTGTTTCTAATGGTTGCTTTTGTAGTCTTAAACCAAGGAAGGAAAGGAAGTGTTTCTTTAAAGATCATACTTAGCTGTGGGTTAGGAATAGGTGCCTTGGGTCCAAAAGAAATGTTTAAATGGGAAAATTATTCATTTAATTCTTTAATACTTAAAAAATTAAAGTTGTTTTGAAAAAAAGCCATTCAATCAAGCATGTTTTGTAATCATAAAATTCCCAACAGGGCAAATTTCAATGCATTTCCTCTCTGCTTCATAAACCTGCTGCCAGTAAATTTGTTTCAAAGATAGGGTGCATTAATACTGCTTCACAATATTAAACTATAGAATCAATTTCCTACAAAATGCCAGTTTCATTTTCCTCTGCTCTTGCTCAGCACCTTGAAACCCCCAATTACACATCAGGACACCAAAAAATGAATTCTGTCTGTCTTCCTTCATTAGCCCCTTCCAGAAGCTTCCCAGAGCATTCACTTTGCCCATTACAGCATCAGTCATTACTGACACCAAGGCTCTGGACAATGGTCTCAAAGACGACTATTTTTTGTAAGGTTCCATAATGAAAAAGGTCAGAAATGGTGAAAACCATTTGTCTAGTCATACCGTGAGTGACCCCCTGCTCGGGGGAAGCATTTCTGAGGAAGCCCTCTTGGGGCTCTGAGGCCTAAAAGAGTCAATTATCACACAGCATTTCTAGGTTATCCCACTCGAGAGGCAAACTTCTGTCCACAGACCAACTGGTATAATACATGGACATATGGAGAGATATCTGGATAAGTTAGAGACTGCTCATGTTTTGATTAGTTTGGGAAATATTTCTAGCAGAGGGTTGATGTCCTTCCAAGTCTAAGGTTTAGAATTCAGTGTATGATGAGGATTTTGTCTAATTTGGACTGAGGAGATATAGTCATAGATTGTGAAAGATAGAAGAAACCTCAGAGATCATCTAATTCAGTTTCTGAGAGACACAGAAAGAGAAAGGGAGTAGGGGGGAGAGAGAAAGAAAAAAGTAGAGGAGAGGTAGTAGAAAGAATGGAAAGACCAAGACAAAGTAAAATGGCAGCCAAATCTCAAAAATGTATTGGCAGTGGGTCTTAAAGTCTACCTTATTCAATCGCCTTTATTTTCCAGAGGACAAAATTGAGGCCTAGAGAGGTGATGTCACTTACCCATAGATAGTAAGCAGAGACAAGATTCAAAATAGGGTTTGCTGACTCTAAATCCACATGTCTCTCTACTCTATATCGTGCTATGATTGACTAATGAACTAAACAAATCTGGGAACTGAGGGTGAGGCCATATACATTTGAACAGTACATCTTCCCTCCCATTACCCTCCTTGCCAGCCTGGTCAAGTGACCCCAATTCTGGTCAGTCATTCTGACCCAGCCCATCTGACTAGAAAACCTGAGGAAGGTGGCCCAGTACAACTTTGCTTATCAGTGGTACTCAGCAGGACTACTGTCATCTGAGCCATAGCAAATACAGATCCCTTTGAAGGAGATTCCCTGTGATGATTATTGCCCCAAAATGGTGGATAGAGAGTTACTTACTATAGGGATGGTCCTCTTCTTGAGCAAGCCTTAAATTGGAAGCAAAACTCCAGTTCTATGGAATACCACCTTAACAGAAAGGCCACCTCAATAGAATACCATCCTAACAGAAATACTGGCTGTTTGAATGGTTACTTAGCAGGAATCCTGGTCTTGTTGGAAACTATCTAAATGAAAACACCGGCTCTAAACAACACCATTGACACCACAGGAGCGCCAACCCTATGGAATATTATCATAACAGGAGTCCTAGTTTTATGGAATACCATCTTAACAGATATACCAGATTTGTTGGATAACATCATAATAGGAATCCCACTTGTATGGGATATTGTGTTTAGAGAAATACCAACTCTGTGGAATAGCATCTTGCTGGGAATCTCTGCTCAAGCAAATCCCATCTGGCCTGAAATGCCAAATCAATGGAATAACATCTCAACAGAAGTTCTGGCTCTGTGGGATAACATCTCAACAGAAATCCCAGCTATATCAAATAGCATCCTAAAAGGAATTATGATTCTATGGAATAGCATCTTAACAGGGATCCCACCTATATGGAACAACATCATCATAGGAATAACAACTCTATATGACAACTTTACAATGAGAGTGTTGGGTCAGTAGAACACATCCTCGTTGGAATTCAGTTTTGTGGATGGCTACCATTTCTACCTTAATGGGAACTCCAACTCTGGGGAAGACCATATGAACTGAGATTCTGCTTTAAGAAACGAGGATGCCCACATTATTCCACAGATTCAAGTCAACCAGAAGCCCAGAAAGTGTCAACAAGTCTAAGTAACTTTCAGCCATTAAAGCAGCCTTTAAGCCGATACATTTCCTTTGTTCTCTTGTCTCCCTTGCCCTCCAAATGTCTCATTTCCATCGGTGTTCTTATTCTCCTCCACCTCCACTCTTGGGATAGGAATCCTACCATTAGAGCCTCCACAGCTAAGCATGGGAAGAGCAAGGTACACCTAAGACAGACTTCCTATGCTACCCAACCTCCAAGTTTCTGTGTCTTTGAGGCTCAGTTTCCTCATCTATAAAATGAAGGAGTTTAGCTGAGATTATCTCTAATGTCACTTAAATGGTCTACTAATGCCAGTGATTTCATGAAGGAACAAAATACCAAGCACAGAAGTAGTTCTATCATAGACAGGGCCCTTCATAACTGAAAAGGGATAGAGAAAACACAGCAGGATTTGCTATGGGGATAGTCTGACATGGCTTCCAGATCAACAGACAGAGCAGGTATTACTGGAGCCAAAGGGGTATATCCTAGCTCCTCTGAACTCTATAACCACCCTCACTGTTGGCAGTCAGGTTTCTGCCTGTTGGTCAGATCAAAGGAGAAAGTTATTTACTGGAGCCCTTCTGTGCGATAGTTTGAGGGAGCCCTACAATTCTACTATTACTCGCTCCTTGGGTTAAGGTACTGACTTAAATATGTAAATTGTGAGGAGTAAAGAGTTAAAGGACAAAGGCACCAAACATATCCCACGGTGCTTCCTTGATAAGAAACTGTGAGACATTTAGAACAATATATTACTCGCAAATAACAGATGAGAAATCCAAGGCTCAGGAAGGGAATGTGATTTGCCCATGGTCACATAGATATCAATGCTAGAGTCAGGGTTTGACCCCACGTGTTCTGGTAATGAGCCCAGAACTCATGTGAGGCTAATGTGACATTGATGGGGAATGGTCTTCCTAGCACTCTCACATTGTACCATATCAGCAGCTGACAGCTACCATGCCTAACTCATCAGGGCAGCCCTGCTGGACACATGGGTTGTGCCTAAAGGTCTTAATGAGGCCGAGGCTATGAACCTCTTACGTGGGCCAGGGAACTTCAGTCTATTTCATGACTGCAGCTGTCAACTAATCACTCCTTTGTCCAGCTATCTTGCACCACTGCAAGCCTTTTATAACAGAGGGCACTGGGTGAAAGACTGTGGATGATTCATTCAAACTCATCCCCACCACTGGAGACACACAAATGTCCTGTTGATGCATCAAGAGCATCCTCTTCTAAGACCAGACCTGTCTGACTTTGCTCTTCAAAGCAATTCAGACTTTGATTATCTGGAACCTCTATTCTGCTTTAGTGCTTCTACCAATCTGATTTCTTTTCAAGGCCCATGAATTCATTATATATGATGGCTGTTGACTGGAAATCTGTCCCTGCTGATGTTGACAATAAAACAATAAGTTCAAAAAATGATAAGACTGTCTCATTCCTAATGAAACAAATCAGAGACAGTGATTGGGGTCACACAGTGGGGTCTGCAATTGTTTTTCTTCTTTGTTGGAAAAATTACTAGTTAAAGGGATGTTGACAAGGCCCCTCTGGCTTTTTGATTAGATAGTCTGTATTTTAATTCACAATCATGTCTATTTGAAGGGGGGGGCATTTGTGTCTATTGAACTATATTACTCTGATAAGAATTCTGGGATGGAGGTAATCCTCAGTTGTCAGAAGCAATGCCAGCAGATAGCAACCACTGGCAGGGCCTACCAAAGTTGAAAGGTTTCTAGTATGAGCCCTAAAACAGACCGTATGCCTGTTGTATGTAGGCAAGCCCAGGTCAATTTAAAAAGGTTCAGTACACGGTTGGTTCTATAGTGATGAGTTTGAGTGGCTATGAGAACTCTCCAAGACTACTAAGTAGTAGAAGACTTAAAATTACAAGTAGAACAATTACAGCTGCATCAGTGAAGGCAATACTCACATCAACAAAGTCACAGTGATCTGAAGTCTTAAAAAATAACATGCATTATTGATGATATTCATTATGACCTCTTCTGAGAGTTTTGCTTCAGGCCTAATTGACTTACAATGGATTAGACTTCTACTATCTTTCTCTTCAGCAGAAAGAGGGCTAGACTTCGAGTCAGGAGAAATCTGGGTTCAAATCCTCCTTCCAATGCTTCCTAATTCTCTGACCACACCCAAATCATAGAACTTCCATGAGCCTTGGTTTCCTCAGCTGTAAAACAGGGTTGTTGTGAGGCTCAAGTGAGATAACATGTATAAAGTATTTCACAAACTTTAAAAAGATATATAAATGTCCGTCTCTGATGCTATGATCAAAATAATTATTTTTGTTATTATCCATTTAAGAAAGAAAGACAGGCTTGCCTCCTTAGGGAGAGGGAGAGCCCTCTTAATTTAGTATTCTGTACATTCTTACTTGGATTTCCCTCTTTCTGTCCACATCCCAACTTGTATATTGCTGACAGAAAAAATTATGAAATATCACAAAACTACAATGATTCCCTATGACCCACTAGAATACAGAGCTGTGGGACCTAATTGCCAGAAGAGAGCTAGTCCCATTCTCTTATTTTACAATGAAGAAACTGATGTAAAGTACGCAGGATATAAGGCCCTCCAACAATTAGCCTCACTCAGTCCTTCTTTTGGGAATCCCCCTCCTGGCCCCTACATTCTAGCTGGACCAGTCTCTTCATTATTCCTCCTTCATTTGGCTTGTTGACTGTGATGTAGCAGAAAAAGCGTTGGATGAAAGGGCTTGAGTTTAACCCTCATTCTTCTATTTCTAGCCTGTAGGGACCTAGGTGAATCATTTCATCTCCTTAAATTTGTTTCCTACTCTGTCAAATGAGGAAATAAGACAAGATGAGACCTAAGGGCCTTTCCACCTATAAATCTCATGGTCAGTTCCTATCTCTGCTTTTCCCTGCCTAAAACTCCTCACCAGCAATTCCTGTCCATCACTTCCCTCCAGAGCTAACCCCAACTCCACTTCAAGAAAGATGACCTTTGCTGACCTCATTCTACAATTATCCCCTTATGTTATTTTTCATAGCCATAATGGCCATTCTGTACTTTAAAATCCTTGAATTTATATAGACAGAAGCTTCCTTCTCATACTAATGGCCCAGGAACACTTTGTGGGGGATAAGGACACTACTCTCTGGCTTGTCTGTTGTGGGAGTTGGGGAAGATTTGCTTAGGACACCACTGATCAATTGATTTACTCTCAATCTAATTAATAAAATCGCAGAAGGTAAGGGGAATATCACAAAGACAAGATGTTATTATATTAAACAGAAATGCAAGTACTTGGCTATCCTTTGCTATCCTATTATAAGGCACGAAGAAGTTCTCCTTGGTGGAATTAAAGAGCACCTAGTTATTAGTTGGCAAAGGATAAGCCATATCACTGTTGGCCTTTAAAAGGCAGTGCATTCTCTCTAGGGACATATAGTCAAGACATCTTTGAGGAGTGTAACCTATGAGGGCAGAAAAAAGGAGCTAGTTATAGAGAAAGAACCCAGCTCCAGGGAGAGAATCATTCTTTGTCTTTTTATCTGTGCCTCTGAGATTTTCTCTCTCCTCTCTCCTCCACTGGCTATTTGGTGAACTATTTGGTTAGCAGAAAACTCCAAAATGAGAAGGAAGCAGATCAGTCAAGAGTCAAAGCAGGAAGCAATGAAGCTCTGTTAAATGAGTGAAAAAAAATGAGTCATGGGAGTCAGGAAGCAAGCTATAATAGAAGAAGGCCCAGCAAGACCATCTGAACTACTGGAACATCAGAATCACTCTGCCTACCCTGAAGGGAGCAGCATAAAGACACCCTGAGAAGAGACATCAGGGCCTTTCAGTGCCAGAGACATGAGTGGCCTTGGCTCTATGCAATCCCAACTTATGTGCACCTCAACTAGTATACTTTATGTGTGTCCCCAGTCTTCTCATTGATACCGTAGAAGAGTGAACCCTAGATTTAGGTGGAGGAGTATTTATTTTTATTATTCTTAATGATGGCATTCCAGTAAATGTCTTTGCTTTGAGCTAATCATATCTTGTAGTTGGCTATTAAAGGCAAGCACTCTGGTGGGGGCTCATGAACCAGGACCAAATGCCTCTAACTTGCCCTGGCACCTACTCCATCTCCTACCTTAGCTACAATCCAGAAAATGAGGGCCCTCTTTTGACCTTCAGAACTTGGGATTGGAAGCCTTCTCCACAAGACCATTTGTAGACTCAGCACCTAGTCCACCCTCCAACTTCACATAATTGCCAACAAAACCATATGAGAAAACAGTGTACCTGCAGCCTTCTGGCATCACAAAGAGCCCAGGGATATGGAAGCCACCTTGGTAAGGAGGGAGGAAACACAATAATGCTAAAAAAACACTACTTCCAGACTTGGCCACAGCCCCAGTCCCTCTAGGGAGCTGTGATGCAGCAGTATGGTATATAATGATGTCTCACACTACTTGAGACTAGAAGGCACCATAATCTCAGGACCTTCCCAACTCCAACATCATTCCCTCTCAAGGACTGCAATAGAAATGCACACAAGAAGGAAGTGTTTGTGCCAGGCATGTATTTTCTTAAATAAGCAGCCTCCTTCTTCATACAGTATTCTCAACTATAATTACCTTTGGCCTGCCTATCCCTTTCTCTAATCAACTGATACTTCCTCTGTCCTTGATTTGTGATATTCCAGTTCCTATTCCCTAATTCCTGTCATGGTCATAGTCATGGTCTACTAGATTGAAAGTCTCTTTCCCCTTGCCATCTTTTCCCCACCATTCTTATCCTTAACCAGCTCAGTCCCACCTCCTTCTATTCCCTATTTTCCACTACCTTTCCCCCTCCACAGTGCCCTCTGGCACCCCAACTCTGCTGCTAAAACTCCTTAGACTTCTTCTACTGACATTTTTTTCCATCTTGTGCTCAGAATAAACTAGCTTTTTCCAAATGTGACCTTAGCTCTGGTTTCCTTTTCTAGAGCTAGCTATTTACTTTTTCATAATCCTGGAAAACAACAGGCCATAAGGACTCAGACTCCTAGCTTCACATTACCCATTTCAACTGATTCTGCTACTGTTTCTCAACAACTATTCTTCTTTTGAGGATCACTCCATCCATTGATACAATCCCATTCAAATCCTTATTGTTGTCATTTACTGTCATTCTTTCTTTCTCTTTTCCTTTTTCAAAAGAGAAATCCTTTTTTATTATAGAGTTAACTCATCAGCATAAATAAAAATTTCAGAATATAAATAACAAAAAAGAGAATTGTATGTGAAATGGTGAATTTTCTCTCTCCTTTCTCAAGGAGTTCAATATCTAGCTCATTTACTCCTCTCCAATGAAACCCTTACACTCCTACTTCAATATTTATTTGATTAACCCCTCATGCATGCTATCTCCCAGTTTATCAACCTTTAGGAGTTTGGACCCACAGAGTACCTATAACTTAGGATAGTAGTCTACCCCTAGGGAGCTAACCTGTAACTTTGAGTGCTAAATTGGGAGAAGGGGGCGGAGTCCTAAGGGGCCCTACATGTCTATCCCAACCCATACCAACTGAGAATATCCCAACCCATACCAACTGAGAATACTTGGCTCTTGCCAAAGTTTATCAACTTCTTCAGTGCTTATAACCTCCATGCCCAGTCTACCTTAATCACACAAGAGTGGCTATATATTATTCCTCCTCCTGATCTAAAACTGTCCCATATCCATGATCTGGAACTGTGAGATTCCCCCTTCCTGATCACAATCTCTGGTCCTTCCATATTTCCTGCCTTAAACCTATTCTTTGTTCCCTCCAGCTCTGATCCTTCCCCTCTTCTGTCAATCTACCATTCTTGCTCTGGCCTCACTCTACTCCACAATCCTCACCCTGCCAGTGAATTGTGCTCTATTCTAAAATTCTTTTCCCTCAAACCCTTCCTCTCTTCATTTCCTTCCAATCTTCAATCTTAGGTCACTTTCCTCTCCTATGTTCTTCTATTACTGAGCTGCTGAGTGTTGTAGGAGTTTGTTACATTATATTATATTTATTATAATATTTATCATACCTTTATCTTTTCTGATCTAAACAGAGCCCTCACTGCTTCACAGCAATCCTTTTATTCTTCTCTCCCCATCATATCCCTATATCACTGTTCTAAACTCTCCTCTCACCTCAAGTTCTGACTACCATCCCTAACCCTTTTTCTTCAGCAGATAGCTTTGTGTAAAGCAAACTGAAACCATCTATAGTGAACTCCCTTGCTTCCCTTATCCACACCTCCTAACCTTTCTATGTCTTCACCAGTTCTTTTCTCCTTTGCTCCCACTTCTGAGGATAATCTAGTCCTTCTGTTTGGTAAAATCAATCCCATTTAACAATCTACTGGTGGGGGAGGCACTGTACCCACAATACAGTTTTGTTTAATCTGAATTATCAACATTTTCTCCATCACTTATGTCTAGATAATTTCTAGACAATGAAATAATAAAGCAAACCCTGACTGGTAGCACTTGTCAATTTTTGTGATGTAGATGCTCACACTGGAAATTTAACAATTGACTCTCTGAGGCCCTAGATGGCTCCAGCACACCCCTGCCTTCATCCTAATCCCCCAGCATCTTCTGAGAACTAGTCCCACTCATTTCTTTTCCCTCTCTTTCATCTTCAGTCTCTTTCCATCTGATGGTTCTTTCTCTGCTGCCTACCAACATGCTCAGGTCTCTCCTAGGTACTCAAGACAGGGACGGCATGGCCCACGCAGAAAAGGGTCTTCTTTTCTGGGAGAAGAATATGGAAGGAAAAATGGAGAACCCAGTGGCCAAGACATTTGTAACTCAGTGTTTTTTAAATCTTCAGGGAGCATTTTAAGGTGCCAGCTCTTACTGAAAAGATATGACCACCCAAAGAAATGACTAGCTCCCATTTTCTGAAATATGAAGAGACTAATAACATATCAAAAAAAAAAACCTCGTGTCCCATAACTCATCTTGGACCAATCACAAGCCTCCTACTAATCCAAGGCTTGATAATGTCCTACCATACTTGTCAATAGCTATTCTCTTTACTTCCTGAGCAAACAGAGCTGCTTCCTGGCCTTACAGTTGTAGTATCAGAAATAGAATGAAGTAGAGGGCAGTGGGGTAGTCAAAAAGAGACCCAGATTCAAATCCTAGTTCTTCCCTAATCATGTGGGTTTGGTAAGTCATGTTCTATCATTAGGCTTCTACTTCCTCATCTGTAAAATGAGGGTATTGGCCTAGGTGACCTTAAAGGATACTCTCGATAGTCAGTCAAAGCTGTCCTTAAGGTCAAGCAAAACTTTGATTTTTTAGTTTACCTTAGAAGCCGTGGACCATACTACTGGGCAGTGACTATGGGAACCACCTGTAAGGGTGAAGGAAGATGTTCCATATAGTGCTAAAAAGATCTGAGATAGTAGAAAGTTTAACCATGAATTTGGAAGTTCCACATTCAAATCTAGGCTCTATTACTTAATAGCTACATGACCTCTAAGTCAGCTGGATTACATGATCTCCACAGTCTCTATGAATTTAAAAAGCCCATGGTCCACCATGGATGCAATCAACCCTAATTTACTTATGTTTTCCTTTCCTTTCATATACAACTCCTTCCAGCTACCCTTGGTGTTAACTCTAATACGATTTTACTGGGGTGAAAGGAAAGGAAAGCCCAGAGAATTTACAGCATGTTTTATCCCAGGTCCCAAAATCCTGAAGACTTGTAATTTACTTTGCCTAGAATTCATCACACATAATAAAGGTATTCTGATTTCAGAATGTACCTGTTCTCTGAAAGCCCTCCTTGGTTTCCCTCATTCTCAATCACCCCCACCACACCACCACTACCCATCTCCTCCTCCAAACTCATTAACTGAGCCTATATGGGGCTTCACAATACAAGAAGAATGGATCAGAAGGTCAGGTCCTATCTGTTTCCTGTTTAGAAATTTGTAGCATTTATAAGCAGTACATTTGGGAAAACAATTCAGAAGACTGGAAGGTGTAGACTTTCTTAGAAAGAGATCAGCTGAGATTGGTGTCAACCTTCCCTAACTGCATGGATGCCATGGGGAAAAGAGGTAAGTGGGAAGACTGTTGGTCAAAATCCTGACCCAAGTTACTAGAGATTAAAGATAGGAAAGGGTTTTTTTTTCCTTTTGTAGATCATTAATTTTTTTCTTTAGGGAAAGTTAAGAATCAGCAATTTACTACCCTAAACATCACCCTCCCATCCAGTTGGGACTGTGCCACCAGTGGCCAATGCAGAGCAGTTCAGAGCCACAGACAGGCACAGGCATCTGGTTACCAGCTGGGAAGCCAGGTGTTAGGGTGAAATTTCGCCTAGTCCCAAGAAGAGGGCTCAGATTAGGATCTATCATATCCTGAGGATAGCAGAAGGACATGATCCAGAGTACAGAGGCAAAGTCAATAACTTCTTAAAGGGGGCAACTCCAGGTAACAACCATGGGTCCCTGGTTCAGGAAGTCTGAGATCACAACCAGGAAAAACCAAGTTACTAGCATATTGTTTTGCCATTGGGGAAGAGGGGGCAGGGCAAAAGTCAACAGTTTCCATCCAACATCTTTCCATCTTATCCAGCTCTATCCAACATCTTTTAGATTTGATTCCAAGGTGATTTGCATGGACTCAGGCTAGTGACTGGAAATATGAATAGAGTCTGAAAGAAAGCTGCTCACTATTGCCCCAATGGCCCATTTAATTCTGTTACTTGGATGATTAGCAGACACCAAGACTAGTAATCAGGGCTATGATGGGAGTTCAAAGGAATTATTTTATTATAACTCAGAAAGAAGCTGAAAATTCTCTTCCCTTAATGGGATAGGAAAAAAACACATAGCAGCAGCAGTTCACCAGAGTCCAGAAGAAAGTCCAGAGAGAGAGAAGGAGAGGAGAGGAGAGGGGAGAGAGAGAGAGAGAGAGAGAAAGAGAGAGAGAGAGAGAGAGAAAGAGAGAGAGAGAGAGAGAGGAGAGAGGGAGGAAGGAAGGAAGGGAGAAAGGGAGGGAGGGAGGGAGAACACTTCAGCAAAGATGCCAGAAGATTGTAGAACAGGGAAGCCCAGTAGCACAGTCAAGGCATGAACTCACAACCAGATGACATCACCAGAAGACATTAGCAGCTCTACAGGAAAACATACAGCAGCCCTGACAACACCCTAGGAACACACTGTACAAGTCCAATAAGGAAAACAACTGGCTACCTAATAAACATTATAGAGCATCTTGTACTAAGTTTAAAGAGAATCTTTGTTCTCTTATTCAAATCCAGGAGTCTGTGCATGTCTATATTCTCATTCTTCTTCCATACCACAACAATGGGTGAAACCAACAGACTCGGGATTCCAGGCTGATGCTAGTGATAAACATTTCATTTAGGTTTGTCCTTTGGTCTTCATATCAGAAAAGAGAATTTTCCATGACTGCTCTTGGAAAGCCCAGGCATTTAAGACCCCAACCCACATTCCACTTAACATCAGTTCTCATTAATCCCGAGTTCCTTTTTCAGATTAACTTGTTCTTCCAGAGGAATCAGAGAATCAACAGAGTAAAACTTTTCTGGATGTCTACTTGAGTCAGAAGGTTCTTGGCTCCTTTGATGCTCTCTTGCAAGCTTCCACAAAAGAGGTGTAGATTGTCAAGGTATCCAGACATTGACTGATGAGCTCCCAAGCTCATTTCCTGTAATATTCCGGCAGTACTTGGAACAAACTGATCATCCTGACCAATGTGTAAACTCCAGAGATATTCACCAGCCCCCCAAAGCCTAATACCTTACTGACACCCACAACTTTTCTAGGGATCTTTAAGTTCACATTGATACAATGCAAATATGGGGAATCATCCCACAGAGATCCAGACCCCACATGTGATGCAGAGGTATAGGGCACCTTTCATAAAATGACTGATATGTGATTGTCCCTTGATATCTGTTGTCCATTACAGTAATGAACTGTGATCATCATTGTCAGTGCTTCATGGTAGCCTAAGGAAACTAAGCAGAACCATAAGAACAAACTTACAATTTAAAGTAAGACAGCATTGAAATGCACTCTTATAAATGCAGTGAACAATTGTGACTTCAGAGGACTGACTGAAGAATACCTCTTGTCTTTCAAAAGACAAGTGGGGGGGGGGGTGGCTAGGTGGTGCAGTGAATAGAGCACCAGCCCTGGAGTCAGGAGTACGTGAGTTCAAATCTGGTCTCAGACACTTAACACAAAAAACTAGCCATGTGACCTTGGGCAAGTCACTTAACCCCAACTGCCCTCCAAAAAGCAAAAAAAAAAAAAAAAAGACAAGTGGCAAGCTATAAGTGCAAAATGAAACAACCATGCAAAGCTAATGTGCTGATCAATAGTACCTATTATATAACACCTATACTCTGGAGTTTCTTCCTCAACTCCCACTCAGATTGACAGTCCAGGTCCCAGAGATCTACACCCCTCAGAGTTCTATAGATAACCTTCAGGTGCTATGCTTTCCTAGTACTGTTGATCATGAGCCCTCATCCAGTGTGCTCCCCACTGATTATCAATTAGCCGGTCAGGATTAATTAGCTTTTAGACAAGAGTTTTTAGTAAGGTGGCATAGCAAGAAGAGTTGGGACAAAAGCCTTGTCCCCAAGTATCAATGGGCACACTCTCTCATAAGTATACACAGGGTCCAGGGGAAAGTGGGTTCAAGCTTAGAGAGCATATATGACAAAGGCGTAACTTGCAGCTCCTGCTTTCTCATGTAGTTTTCTGCTACACAAAGGGTTGGTATTTGTGTAGAGTCCTGAAACTACCTTTCCTCAGGTTTCCAGTCTATCCTCAACATATGTCTCATATTACAACACAGACACTGCCATAAGCCACTGCTACTCCAGGGACACTGCTACCAATGTCAAGGGGAAGACAAAACTATCCTGGCTTTAAAAGTTCACAAGGTCATCCTCTGATTATTGGAAAGGTGGAGCAAGAGGAGAAGGAAAAACTCAACCCTTTCTTCCTTTAAGGGCAATTACCTTGACCACCACAAGACTGGCCTGTTGTTGAAATGCCCAGTTCCAAACTGGATTGTTGTCCTATATACATAGGACCAGAGGTATATATGGTATCTGATTCTATCAATCAGTCTCAGTTTTTTTCCTGCCTGGTGGTATCATTTTATTTCACTCAATAATCAAAATATCTTTCTCCACTCAAAGTGATTGAGGACTTATTCACATCTCATTTACACTTTTGGTTAAATGGTTGATTCAATGGAGAAATCCCTACCTTCTATGTTTGATTGGGAGGTTGGGTGGCCCCCATCCTTTCCTTTATAAGGAACAGTCCTATGGAGAGGAGGAAGAGTCACTAAGAAGTGACTGTGATGTAAAGAGAAAAAAGTCTCAATAAAAAGTTATTTAAAGAAAAATTTTAAAGTATGCAAAGGGCTTTGTAAAATCCTATGAGAATATGTTAGCATTATATATACTCAACAAAAGAAAAAGACCTAGAAGATGTTGGTAGACCAAGGATTAGCTTCTTCCAGGCCTCAGGTAGCCTGAGGCTCCTAACCCTGATGCTAGTTCAGTGAAAATCACCTTCTGCTAAGCTAATGCTCCATTCTCCTCGTAGGGCATTCGGCACATGGATGACCATCTAACCTAGTAAAAGATAGTTCATCTTCTTGGGTTGAGTGTTGCTGGTGCTGTTTTTGAGCAATTGCGTTGAGCTTTGGTCCCACAATCCTTTCTGTCCCTAGGAGGACTAGCTTTGTCCACAATGTCACATTCCAGGAAACCTGCTTAAAGTTCCTACACTGGAGTCTATGTGATGACTTCTTATGAGTTCTTGGTGGTCCATGACTGAGGAGATGTCCTAAAGCTAGTCAGGATCAGTTTTGCTTGTTTCCCATCTCTCTAATAGGATCACAGACCTAAAGTTGGAAGGGACCTTAGAAGGCATCTAGTTCACACACATTCTCATTTTACAAATGAAGAAACTAAGACCCAAAGAGATGAAGTGACTCACCTAAGTTAACACAAGTATTAAGGGACAGGGTTGTGGTTGGAACCCAAGTGCCCTGGCTCCAAATCCAGGCTTTGACTCTACACAATCGAACCACATTGCTTTCTCCCTCTGAACTCTGCCATCTTCAACTTCATCTCTATGCACTCAGGAAATAGTTCTTGCTATGCAAGCACTAACGGGAGCTCTCATACATTCTAGCAGTATAATCCACTGGCACTTTGGCCAGTTTGCATCAGACTCTGTAGTTATTGATCTTTGATTACTGGACTTTGAAATAGTCTTTGCACACAGAAGCCGAAGCCGTCTGCTTTCTTTTTTCCATTTTTTTTTATTTTTTTTATTTTTTTTTTTATTTTTTTTGCTTTTTGGAGGGCAGGTTGGGGTTAAGCGACTTGCCCAAGGTCACACGGCTAGTTTTTTGTGTTAAGTGTCTGAGGCCGGATTTGAACTCAGGTACTCCTGACTCCAGGGCCGGTGCTCTATTCACTGCGCCACCTAGCCGCCCCTCTTTTTTCCATTTTTAAAGGTACTGAGAAACTAAACCAAAGCTTCCTGTGTACTCTATGTTCCACCAAATTTTCCAACCTCTGTAAGCATTCCAACAATATGATTTCAGCTGCCTCCACATTCAGGTTGTATATGTTAATCAAAAGGGAGGTCCTTACAGCTTTCTCTTAGACCCCATCAATTGACCCCCTACAGAGGTAAGGCATCCAAAAATAGACAAACATAGTACCTCTTCACCAACACGTTCTCTGAAAGCTACCCCAGATTTGAGGCATGTTGTGACTCACCATCCACTCTAAAGCTTAGTTCATAAGCCCCTACCAATGGGCTTCTTTTTTACATGACCAACCAGAGGACATGTCTACTCAAAGCAAAAGATATTTAAGCAGTAGATCAAAATAAGAATCAAGAAAGATTCCCTCATATAATAAACAGGCACATTCTCTTACAGGTTACCTGACCAACAATGGGAGAAATACAGGGAACAAACATGCTAGAGCAGCTAATGCTTGGAGGACAGTACACTAGTCATAACACCTCTCCACCTCCAAAGCTGCTGCTTGCTTCCTTAGAGAATGGTTGATGTCCCTGGAGGTTTCAACAGACTTCAATCTAGTGTCTCCACTGAGCTATGGTATCGCTGCTGATCTGTCCTCTCTTCAGGCATATCTGCTGAACTGCTTCCTACTACTTTCTGCTATCATCTCTAAGTTGCCTCAGCTATATGACTTTTTCTATTCCAGTAAGAAATGGGTTTTTGGCTTTTTTAGAACATAGCCTTGGGGCTCACTCTCTTTTGTTATTTAAAACCCAAAGCCACAGTGGAACCAGCCAGCAAAAGTTGTAAAGCTGAGGTTAAAACTGTCTTTTTAACTGAACTCCTCTGCTGATGCTTAGAATTTCTGTCTAAACTTTTATTTGAGTTATAGTCAGAAAATTTCTTTTTATTCCTATCATACTCCTGGTCACTAGCCTTGGTGTTTATAGTTCATCTCAGGAAAAAGACTGAAAGGAGCTGGTTAGGCTGTGACAGGGAGGTTTCTTTCAGTCCCCAGTGTATTTTTGGTCACTAACTCTGAATCCCTGCTCAAGCCATCTGCACAAACCAAGAGTGTTGAACCAGCAAAACCTCAGGACTTCTCTGCTATCCCTGAACAGATCCCATATAGATATATTGATCATTACTTCTTTCCAATTCATTCAAATGTACATTTTATTAAGAGCCTACTATGTACAAGGACTCCTAGAGGCTGGGAACACAAAGATGAAGAACAGATCAGCTTCTCCTCTCCAGGAAATTACAGTCATTTACCCAAGGGTGGGCTAGGGGCAGTTATGCAGGGCAGTGGATAAAGTGCCAAGCCTGGAGACAGGAAGACCTGAGTTCAATTATGGCTTCAGACAGTTACTAGCTATGTGACCTTGGGTAGGTTACTTCACCCTATTTGCTTCCATTTCCTCATCTATAAAATGGGCTGGAAAAAGAAATGGCAAACTACTCCACCATCTTGGCCAAGAAAACCTCAAATAGGGTTACAAAGAGTCACACATGACTGAAAAAATGACTAAACCACAACAAAGGGTATGAAATGGGGAGAAGAGAACATGTATATAAATAAAAAATAATACAAGGTAAAACAGGATGAGGGCAAAGGAGAGGCCCAGATAATGTGCTCTAGGAAAATATGTAGAAGGAGAGATCTTTCTTTTTTTCTTTTTCTTTTTTTTCATATTTAGTTATTTTTATTTTATTTTAAACTCAAGGATCAAAACACAAATACAGAACAGAAAAAAGAAACAAAAACATATCATAAACTTAAATACCAAAAATGAAAAAAGAGCATGTCATATGCATAGAAGAATATAACAGAGGATTCAAAATATGTAACAATAAATTTTCATTTCAAAAAAGCCTGTATAGTCAATAGGACATGTTGCATTGAGAATTGTCCATCTTTTCTTTGCTTCCTTGTAAGTTTTCTTTTGTTCTCTACTGCGCATGTTTTTACTTTTTTTTTCCTCCCCCCAAATCCCCAAGAAGGCTACAATAAAGCTTAGATATGTTTTCTTAAGGCTATAGACATATACATACACATATACACATACAGACATATACTTTCCCAAACCTATTCTTCCTCTGATCTTTATTTTTATGTTTGTGCATATCTCTTGCTTCCTATCCCTCCTCAACTTTACTTCTATTCACTACCTTTCCCTCCTATTACCTGCCTACCCCCATCTAAGGATCCTTCTCCTATCCTCCCATTCCCACGTATCTAAGGACCCTTCTATACCCTCCTTTTACCTATTCCCTCACCCTCCCCTCTAAAGATCCCTCCCTTGTCCTCTCCCCCCTCCCTATGCTTCTACCATTTTATTTCTTCTGAATTTAGAAGACTTTTATACTCTTCTATATATGTGTTGTTCCCTCTTGAACCCATTCCCGATGAAAGTAGGTGACCAGAACTACCAGCCCTCTTCCCCATCTAATTAATTCCTCTCTATTAATTCTTCCTCTTGTACCTCTAATTACTCTTTTTAGCTTTTCCTAAATGGTTTTACTTTTTAAATTCATAGCATATTCAGGTTTACCCCAATCTTTCTTACGAGTTACCCAATTATTAATAAGAATCTTAGGAGAGATCTTTCAACAGTGGTGAGAAGAAAAGATCAAGGAGGTCTTCTGGTGGCACTTGAGCTGAGCCATAAAAAAAAAAAAAAGATAGATTTTGAAGAGGAGGGAGAGCATTCCATATACTGGAGACACCTTACACAGATGCACATAGACTAGGGCAGCTCAAATTTAGGGACTAAGTGGAAATCTAGTTTGGCTAGGAAAAAATGATCACCTGAAAAGAGTGTAATAGAGTATATAATAAATAAGGTTGGAAACATAAGCTGGAGTCAGACTGTAGAGGACCCTAAACTAGGCATAGAAGTTAGTGTTTTAGGGAGCCACAGTAGATTTTTGAGCCGTATAGTTGCCTCCCATTTTGTGTGGTTTTTACTTGATATGTTTTTATACATATTGAAACAAGAGGTACTTCCCAACCAATATTTAACCCAACTTTCTCTCCAGCCATCTCCTTCCCCTAACAAAGCACAGAGGAAATCTGACCTTCCATCTGTGTGGAGGAGGAAGTGGAAAAAGAAGAAACTAGGGGCAAGGAGATCAGTTAGAAGGTTATTATAGTAGGTAGCTCCAGTGAGAAGTGATCTGTGTGTGTGTGGAGAGCAGGGAACAGATCCACACTCTACTGCTTGGAAAGTGTAATGATTTTAGAATCCACACTGAGCCAACTGGGACTCAATTATTCAAATCACATCATAATATTTACCAAAAGTGGTAATTACAGATTTAAAGCTGCACACAGGTAGCTGAAGGAAAGAGGCAGATCTCAGCATTTCCTGAAATGAAAACATGCTGTTTGCAAGAAAATCTTAATACTGTAAACAAATATCCAGGCTATTACTCACAATTTTTTTTTTCTCAAGTCAAGTTTTTACTCTTTAGCACTTGTACAACTGAATTATAGAGGTCCACTGCTCCCCAAGGTGGGGGCTTCATTGAATAAATAAATAATTTGCACAGAGTAAATAATTCACATTGAGTAGATACTGTTCATGCTGTAAATAAGGAAGAAGAAAATAAAATTATGGCACAAATAGCCTGAGATAATGCTTTGATTGGTAGCTCTGCTGTAATCTGCTAGGTCACAGCGGAATCTATTTTCACCTAAAATCAACACAAATAACTACATTACTGAAGTGCCCCACCCTGCCCCCAGCTTTCTCCTCCCCTAATTCCAGCCCAGACTCCCCTGGGGGCAAGCTCAACTAGTCAGACCTTTTCTCCCTGTGTGTCCTCTGAACTTGTGTTTGTTTCTAACTCCATACCTAGACTACTCTCCCAATTCCTCTCCTCCTATCCAAATCCAAAAGCTCAGCTCAAATCTCACCTATTTCTTGAATCCCCTGCCTCCTTGTTCCTTCACTGTTCCTGACATACCAAAGCTAGTCAAATGATTCCCCCATAGCAATCTCAGATTCATTTCCCTTTTGGAAGAAGCACTAGGCTAGTGAGGGTTTTATGTATTTCCTGAAACTGTTTATAGGCTACTGTGAATCCTCTGTGTCTTTTGGATGTTCTATGGGGTCAAATAATGCTTGATATGTACACTATTACCTTGAGCTCTTTATAGGAGCTAGAGACTCCATTACCTATCTTTTAATAAACCTACATACCAGCTATACTATGGATATGTTAGAAGATTTTCATGGAATAATTCCAAGTTGGGGCAACTAGCAAAAACATATAATGACCCTCTCTGGGGTCAATTCCCATACATCAACCTCAGGTCATGTGACTCCAAAGTTTTCCAGGGAACCCTGATCCATGATTTACTCTATTTTTTTTATTATTTCCCTTTACACACTCTACATTCATGTAAACATGGACTATTTGCCATTCTCCCAACTCGACATGCCATCAGCCACCTCCATTCAATGACTCCTCATCTCTGTCTATCAAAATCCTTATATTTAGCTCAGGTGACCCCTCCTTCCTGAAGTCTCCTTAATAGTACTTTCTTTTCTCAAAATTCTCAGACGTCTCTGTCATATCTCTCCTTTGCCTCCTTCACTCCTGACTGGTTTTGCCCATGCTTAGGTCTTATTCCTCCTGTAGAATGTAAATTTCTTGAGGATAGACCTGGTTTTGTATTGTCTTTGTAGCCCCTGTGACTCATACAGTTGATTTGAATGGAACTGATTATGGAATTGTAAGAGCTACAAGGGATGTAAGAGAATGAACCAATCCAATCCCTTCCTTTTGTAGATGAGAAAACAGATTCTGAGAGAGGAAGGGAATTATACAAAGTGAGCCAGTGACAGAGTTGGGATGAACCCAGGTCTATTGACAAATAGTCCGCTGGTCTTTCTACTTTACCACACTGCCAACTACTTAGGGTTTCATTATTTAGTATGAACTATGATGCCTATACTTCAAACAGAGCCTTGGACTGTGCCTAAACTGTGCCAGACATCTATATATTTCAATACATTAAAGATTAGTGGTTATCATATTATTACTCCTTCCACTGGTATAGACTGCAGTCCCCTCCCAATGCCAATATTTATATAAAAGAGGGGGCGGGATTTCTCCATCAATTGTGTTTCCATGGTAAAATTTGGAAATATCCAAGTAACTGATTTTGGGTTTGCATGTTCATTCAGCTGTTTGGAACAATGTTGACATGGTCTAATACCCGAGGAAATTGAATAATCAATTTGATACCAAAATTACCACTCAATACTTGAATCAAAAAAGCAGACAAACTCAAGGACTGAAAAGTGGCTTATAAAACTTTATATACTCTGCATTCCATCCAAACTGGTTTACTTTCTTTCCCTGAACTATGCTCTTCACTCCCTCACCATCATAGCTTTGCTTACATTATCCCCTATGCCTAAGCTGCCTGTCCTCTCTTCCTTTCCTCACTTGTTGAACTTCTGCCCATCCTTCAAAGCCTATCTCAAATGCTACCTCGTCCATGAAGTCTTCCCTCGTTCAACCTCACGTAGGATTTTGTTTTATAAGTTCTCTAATATACTTATTGTATATTATGATGCATTATAATTATCTGGAGAGACAGTCTGACATAATGTAATGGATGGAGAACCAAGCTCAGAGTCAGAAAGATCTGGATTCTAGTACTGCTTCTGAAACATATTAGTTGTGTCAATATATTCAAATCATTTAACCTCTCAGTGCCCTAGGCGACTCTCTAAGACCTTAAGTTAAAAAAAAGTTGCTGAAATTCATTGGTGATGGGAGTTTCCACACTGGCATGCCCTATACCAATGAAATTGCAAGTCCCAACAAATATATCTAATATGTGTGTATCTTATCCCCTGCTATTGAATGTTCTGGAGCAATTATCATAATCTCAACATGATCTAAAAATTTGAGTGTCCAGAGCAAAGCTTCTACTTCTCTCCTCAGAGTTCTAGGAGTACCCCTGAGAGGTTGAGGGTATATTTATAATGCTATATTGTTTACAATCCCCCTCTGGTGCTTCTCCCATGATTATCAGTTGATAGTAAGTAGTTGGCTCTTAGAAATATTTTAGAAAATTTTTAAATAGCTTTTAGAAAGGGATGTTAACTAAGCTAGCATAGTAGGGAAAGCTGATACAAAACATCCCCCAGTCTGTGACAAGCTCATCCACCAGTACATACATGAGAAAGTAGACTCAAGCTTAGAGACAATATATGGCAAAGGGGAAACTCACAGCCCTAGTTGCTAGAAGTCCTTTCTTCCCTCATGGTTAGGTACCCATAAAGTTCCCCTTAGGAATGGTGAAGGCTGCAGAGACCTAAACTTGCCTTTGCTCATAAGGTCCAATTTGTCCATGGCTCCCAATGTGCACACTACTGTCAGGTGTTTCTCTCCTAAAGATATGCTAGGACTCTAGCTAAGGATTATGTTAGAATGAAAAGGTCCAGATCCTTAGGTCCTCTAAAGTTCACAAGAGCCTCTCAAAGTGGTGGGGGAGGGTGGGGAAACAGAAGAGAACAAGTCTGAGGCTGGCAATGTTCTCCTCTACCTACCCCATAATCCCAGTAATTCCTTCTCAGGGGATTAGCTGGACTCCCAAATGCCTGAATCCTATGTTCCCACGCATCTGCTATTTTATAGAGGATCCATAGGGTATGACCAAGTTTCCTCAATCAATCCGAATATACTCCCCACACAATTTGTCTAAAGCAGCAGTTCTCAACCTGTGGGTAGTGGCCCCTTTGGGGGTCAGACAACCCTTTCACCCAGGTCACCTAAGACCATCAGAAAACACATATTTCCGATGGTCTTAGGAACCGAGACACTGTTCCTCTATCTGTCTCCAGGCAGGTCCACCCACATGCAGATACACCCACATACAAGTATTAAAGGGTCACAGCATTAGGAAGGTTGAGAACCACTGGAATGGCTTTCCAAAACATGGAGAGTGATCAATGACTTTTTTCATATTTGGTTATCTGGGCCTTGTTCACATCCAGTTCACACCTATGACATATTGACTATCTCACCTTAAAAACTTATTAGGCAGTTTCCTTCCCTGTACTTTAAGTGGGGTAGGTGACTTGGCTGATTCACTCAATTGACTCCCACTCTTACACTATCTTACTAGATCATGAGTTCCACTAGGAAAGAAACTCATCTACACTTTATATCTCCCCTGGCAGTCACTTATCAAGTGCTTGTTGAATAAATGAATGAACACCCGTCCGACATTGTGCCTCTTAGCTCTTGATGATGTTCTCACTATTGTCATTTGTGTTCATGTCTTCACTCTCCTTACTTAGATACTCTGAGGACAAAGACCTTTTCTTATTCTACTTTGAATCCTCCTAGGTACCTGGAATAGGGCTTTATACATAGGAGGCACTAAGGAAATATTTGTTAAAGGAATGAGAGGAGTAGCAATGTTAATAAGCTTTGATAAGCCAAAGACTGGAGATGAGTCCAACTTCATGCTGAGTCAGAGCAGCATTCTTCAGGAAAAAAAATGTAATTAAATTATCATTTTAAACCTAATGAGTTTCCATTATTCCCCGCTGGAGGTTGCACAACATAGTAAAAATTGTTTTTTTCCTCTTTATCACCAAATGATGGATGTTTTATTAAATAGAATATAAAGTTAATAACTTAAGTTACCATGGTATACATGGAATTCTAGATGAAGTAATAAGTAATTACAACCTTTTCTCTCCCATATGTGAGTTGGTGATTTTGTTTATCCATGTACCTACGTTCCACATTCATTCATCCATGTACTGACAGGTAATAGTAAAGAATTCATACTATTCATCCTTGTGGCAAAATATCCATATCCGTTTTATGGGAATTATTCTGATGTTTAATTGTGTTTTACGTATGTTTAGAGTTACTACTTAGATCTATAAAGTGAAGGATTTGGTCTAGATGAATTAAACTCTGAAGACCACAAGATGACAGACATTCTAATTTGACCTGTCCAATGAAGGAATCATGTGCTACAGTAACAGCAACAATACAGATAATTAAATGAGAATTTATTTTATATTCTAGAATACTTTTTTAAACAAAATATATAAGATGCTCAAGAACTAAATGGCAAAGGAAATTACAATGACCAACTCAGTTCTATTCAAAAATTATCAATGTGCTAGACATTAGGGATACATACACAAAAAAGAAATAGTCTCTCCCTTCAAAAAGCTTACATTCTAGTAAGATTAAATAACATGTACACAAAGAAGTAAATACAGCATATATACAGAGAAAATACAAACTAGCATTTTTTGGTGGGGAAGAGTGCTAAAAATTGGAAGAAATGGAAAAAGTATTTTGTAGTAGGTGGCGCTTGAGCTGAGCCTTGAAGGGAATTAAAGATGATTTTGTGAGCAGGGAGAGTATTCCAAGAATAGAAGTTGGTCTATACAAAGTCTTGGAGGCAGGAAACAAAATATTGTATATGGGAAATGCCAAGTAGGATAGTTTGGTTGAAATGAAATGGGAGTGCCTTCCATAATGTAAAATCAATCTGGAAAGATGGGTTGGAACCACATTATGAGGGACTTTAAATACCAAAAGGGGAGTCAGAGGGTTATTATGATTGTAGGGGCAAAAGTGAACCAGTGAAGTTTCTTGAACAGGAAAGTAATACATTCAGACCTGTGCCTTAGGAATATCAATATGGCAATTATTGAGAATAGACTGGAGAAGGGAGACTAGAGGCAGGAAGACTAATTAGGAGACTACTACAATCTTCCTGATGGAAGATGATAAGACCTTGAACTAGGGAGATGGTCATAAGAGTAAAGAGTTGAGCATAACTCTTAAGATTTTGAACCCTGACTGTTAGAATGGTAATTCCCTCAAAAGAAACAGGGAAATTAGGAAGAAGGATAGATTTAGCAAAAAGGATAATAAGTCCCACTTTGCATATGTCAAGTTTGAAAAGCCTATGCAAAATCCAGGTGGAGATATCCAGCAGGCGGTTCATGATACAAGATTGGAACTCAGGGGAGAGATGAGAGCTGGATATATAGATTTGGGAGCCATACACATAGAAATGATCATTGAACTCATGGGAGCTAATGAGATCGCCAAAAGAGAAATGGTAGGAGGAAAAGAGAGCTTTAGGATAGAGACTCAAGGAAGAAATGTAAAAAGGGGTGAGACATGGACGATAATCCATCTAAGAACACTGAGAAGAAATGGTCAGACAGGTAGGAGGAAACCCAGGAAAGAACAGTGTCATGAAAATCAGAAATACAATATCCAGGGGAAAGGGATCAAATGGTACAGACAGCAGTGTCAAATGCCACAAACAGATCAAGAAGGATGAACTGCAATAAAAGGCCACTGAATTTAGCAGTTAGGAAATATTTCATAATCTGGAAAACAGTCAGTTTAGTCGAGTACCAGGGTTGGAAGCCAGAGTGAAAGGGGTTGAAAATTGAGTGGGAGGCAAAAAGTGGAAGAAACAAGTGTAGACAGCTCCATCCTCTTTTAACTCTTTGCTACAAAGAAATTGCTTTCTGGGAAGGGTTGGAGAGAAGGATACATTGAGAAATGTAGGTGATTGTTTTAAAAAAGCAATAAAATTATATTTTAAAAAAATAAGAAAGAAAAGAAAGGTCTGGAACAGATGCTATATGGGGTCTAAAAGCAAATCAGCCAGTGAAGAGGAAAAGATTGCCACGAGGTAAATCAAGACCCAGCTTCAAACAAGTTCTAAATTCATGATGAACCTGATCAATCCTGTTATGTAACTTCCTCTAGCAGCACTGAGCAACACAAGAGTAGAACAGAGAAGTAAGATGGTGAAGGAGGAATCCCTGTCTAGGGTCTGAAAAGGGATCTGTGGTTATAGGACAAGAGGGCAAAGGTTTTGAAGAAAGAAAAGAACATAAAACTGAACTAGTCAGATACAGTAGATCAAGATAGCAAAGGGTAGAAGGTGATGGCAGAAAAGAGATAATGGACTGGAAAAGCAGGAACGGATAGATGGACTAGAGGTTGATATGAAGAAGAAAATGGGTTTTGGAGAGGAGTGGTACAGGATAGAGGATAGAAAGATATGGTTGGACAGAGGAATTACATTTGTATGTAATGGTGAGGTCAAAGGTATGACCTTCTGTGTGAATGAGTGGGACAAAGGGAAGGTGCAGATCATGGGCATCACAAGGCTTAATGAGTGAGGAAGCCAGGGTATTCAAGAGGCTATAACACATATACTGAAACCCTCAAATTAAGGGGCAGAAGTTTAAGTTGGGAGGAAGACTGTGAAGCAGGTACCCAATTCCTTGAGAAAGAACATAATAGCCTAAGGGTTAACAGATAACTGCCACCAGGATCTGGATAGGCTAATGGATCTGATCAGAGAGAACTTCAAAAGGGGAAAGACTGCAAGGGAAAGGTCTGGAAGTTGGCTACTACAAAGAATGGCCACGGCGGTAGTATCTTCTGCAAGGAGCCAGGTTTCAGTGATTATAAGAATGAAAGAACAAAAGAGGAAGAAGTCTAAAACAAGGGCAGTTATTAAATTTATGTTTTTAAATTAAATTATTTTTCTTTAGTTTTCAACATTCACTTCCGTATTTAAATTTTCTCCACCTCCCTCCTGTCTCCCTCCCAAGACAGCTTGCAATCTGATATGGGCTCTACACATACATTTCAGTTATTAACTTTAGAAGAAGAGTCCCAGAAGGTACAACGGAAGGGGAGGACAGAACAGGCTGGGAGACAGCAAGAGCAGGAAGAAAGTAAGGAAGTAAACATCAATTTAGCAATCACTACGTGCTGGGTACTGTGCTAAGAAATTTACAAATACTATCTTGTGTGATCCTCAGAACAGCTCTCTACAGGTAGGTGCTATTATTATTATTCCCATTTTTACCATTCAAGAAACTGAGGCAAACAAGGTTAGGTAACCTGCCCGGGCAGCTAGTAAGTGTCTGAAGGCTGGATATGAATACAGTTAACTGAATTCCTAACTCCAGGCCCAGTGCTCTATCCACTGTGCCACTTAGCTGAGGTGTACAGCAATAAGGTTGTTACCAAGGAGGAAGCAGCAGGGGTGGATAGAGAAGCCAGGTTTTTCTAGGTATTCTTTACTCTGAATTGCAGGAATTCAAAGAAGAAGAAAGGAGTTTGTTAGTCAGGGGACAATAGATTATTACTCCCTTCTGAATAGCAATAACCTTTCCCCAAGCACTAGTGAGGATGCTGATTTGATGTTTTTTTTCCCCTAGAATGTGTCAGGATGGTGGAAATCACAGTGACATGGTCTCGGTACCTCACCATAGTGACTGCATACCATCCCACTTGAAGAGCAAATCTGGTGAATTATCCACACATATGCAGGTTCAATAGGAAGAGTACTGCTGGCCTCCATGGTACGCTTAAATTCCTAGGAAAATCTTATCCATACGTTGCACTTACTATGAGAGTTGGAGGTATTGTGGATGACCCAGTAGAAAGGAGGATTGTGCATTTCCTCTGGGAATAAAGCAAAGGCTATCCCATACCCAGTAGGGACAAAATATCCTGGTGCCTTTGTGGGATTTGGAGATTCTGTTGCCCATACATGGGTAAACCTAAAAATGAGCTATATCCTATATCTACTGGGAAATTCCCTTGGGACAACTCCAGGTGAGGGCAAGGAAACAAAGAGAGAAAGCGACTCTATTTGGGTCAGGTCTCCAGAATTGGACTTTGGCCATTTGAGTACTTGGCAGTGGTTTGGAGAGAATGAAGGCGCTGGAAGTACTGGAACACAGTACCTGAATACATTTATTTTCCCCCAGTAGAAAATAAGCTCTTTGAGGGCAGATACTTTCATTTTCTTTTCTCTGTATCCCCCAAGATTAGTACAGTGCCCAGCACATAGAAGAGGCTTCATAAACGTTTGCTGAATTACATTAAAGCAAAAAAGACAAGCAGAATGTTGTAGAGTGGATTCTTTTTCAAGTACAGAGTGGATTTAATATTCTCTGAGAGCTCCACCAGCTCTGAGGTCCTAGGACTCTGTCTCTTTCCTTTAGCAGTTAATCATTAATCAGCTATGGGGTGGACAGTCATTTAAGTCCCTTCTAGTTTGAGATGGGGGCAGCTATATGGCATAGCATATCGTTTGCTGGATCTGGAGTCAGTAAGATTCGCCGTCTTGAGTTTAAATCTAGTCTAAGACCCTTATTAGTTGTGTAATCCTGGGCAAGCCACTCAATGCTGTTTGCCATGGTTTCCTCCTCTGTAAAGGATGAGAAGGAAATGGCAAACCACTCCAGTATCTTTGCCAAGAAAACCCCAAATGGGGTCATGAGGAATAGGACACAACTGGAACCATTGAACAGCGGCAACTTCTGAATTCTTTCACTAGACCATACTGCCTCTACAATTTCTACTAATCAGCGATATTCAGAAGTAGAATGAGCTGCTTTGAGAGGTAGTGAATATCCCATCATTGGAGGGTTTGAAGTGGAAGCCAGATGACTACTTGTCAGGAATGCTGGAGAGAGCATTACTACTGAGGTAGAAATTGGAGTAAGTATGTATGGCCTCTGCTACTTTGGGGTTGTTATTCTTTTTTTTAAGGTGGGGATTTAGTTTACTGAAACTGAATTCATAAACAAGAGGAGAATATTTCCTAGTAGGAGTTTCTGGAGTTGTACCATAGTGGAAGAAAAGGTAGATTTCATCCTGTATACCTGGCCTCAGTGTCCAATGCACAAGAGAAATGGCAAGGGATTATACCAGCTGGTGGCTATGGTATCCAGCTCCCTTCCTGCAGCCCAGAGACCAAGTGCCCACTTTGATTCCTCCTCATGCATCCCTGACTGCGCACAGGGGTAGCCAGGTAAATAGGAAGCCAAGAACAACCCTGAGTCACACAAATACCCAAAGACTAGACTCATCCTATAGAACAGTCATGTGCCGAGGTTTTGCTGTTGTACTCAGTTCCAGAGTGATTTCAAATCCTGACACCTTCATGAATCACATCATTCTCTGAATTTGGCTGACAGGCCAGAAAGAATTTGATTCCAAAATTTCCATCTGCAGGCCTGGCAGACTCCCTTGTAACTCTATCTCTGGGACTGCAAATAAACTGAAGTCCAATAGAGAAAAGGTTCAGGGAACCGAGGAGGATTTGCCTGGAGAAGAGACGACTCAGGAGGGACGTTAGAGCTGCCATCAAATGTCAGAAGGGCTGTCATGGGGAAGAGGCAGGAGCCTCATTTTCTGTGTCTAATGTGGAGAATTAGGAGCAATGGGTGAAAATGAGAGGGAGGGAGATTTCAGCTCAATAGAGTAAGTGATAAAGTATTTACTAAATACTATGTACAAAGCAATGTGCTAAGTGCTGGGAATACAAATAGGTAAGTAAGACAGTCTGCTATCAAGAAGCTCACAGTCTAAAAAACAAAAAAGAGGACTTTATAATAATTAACACCATCTAACAATGCAATGGGCTTCTCCATAAGGTGGTTAACTTGCTCTCACTGAAAGTATGAGAGCAGATGCTATCATAAGCTTTTCAAGGTCCTGGAATCAATCAGATCTCAAGGATACAAAAAGAAAGATCTAGAGATGTGCAGGTGTATCAGTTTATTACCATCCCCCCAGAAAAATGCTTTATGAACTACAAAATACTTTATAACTGTGAACTACTATTATTGATAATATTGATACAACTAATAATAATTACCTGGACTTCAGCCAAGGCCTGTGACCTTGTATTAGGAATGACATAGACAGAACAGCACAGATGTCCACAATTCTCAACCTCACAGATATACAGTCTGCATCATTCTCTCCACAATCATCTCCCACAAATAACCAAAATCCCCTCCTTTTTTGGGCCCATCCTAATAGTTTCTAATGATGGGACCTCAAAAAAACAAGGCAGTATCTTATCTTAGGAGCAGGTCTCTGTGAAATGCAAGTCAAGAGAAGAACCTCTAACATACCTGGCACTATCTACTTCATGGAAAAGCAGAGTTCAGCTTTTCCAGACATCCTAGAGAAATAGGCAGAAACAGGTCAGCAGAAGAACAAGAAGGGTACAGATTAATAACTTAAAAGCTCCAGGTCTGATACTTTCAGCTGTCTGACCCAGACTAAATTGATTTACCTTTTTAAGTCTGTTTCCTATCTGTAAAATATGCATAATAATATTGTAGAGCCAGTGTGATCTGATGCCAAGGGTGCTGGACTGGCATCAAATAAGATGGGCTCGAATTCCAGTTTTGCTACTTTTCACCTGTGTAACTTTGGCTAAATCACTTCCATTCTCTAAACTTCAGTTGTCTCATCTCTAAAGACAGGAGATTTAAACCTCTCAAGTCCTGTCTGGTTATAAATCCTATGATTCTGTCTATACCTTGTCATTCATCAAGACATTACCAACAACAGTGGCTGTTAGGAAACCTGCTGTTGAGGGTCATACACTGGGAAAAAAAAAGATGGAACCAGAGAACATCTAGGCCCCTGCTAAATCTATAGTCTTTGTTAAAACCTTGAGAAAAATTAAAGACAATTTGTTAGGCAAAGGATATTGCTTATATAACTCAAAATGTATTATTACGCCCCTATATTATGAGTTGTAGAAGTTTTTTTTTTGGTTGTTGTTCTCTGACCCCATAACCACCCGTTGGGGTCTACTCTGTGGTACACCTATCCTGAAATATTTGCCTAGCTCAGAGAGAAAGAAATGGCACCAACTGATATTCTTACTGGCTCCAAGCTAAAAAGACATAGACTTACAGGACTTAGAGCTAGAAGGGGCTTCTGACATTACCCAGGCCAGCCTGAGGTCCCAAGAGACTGATTCACATAAGATCACAAAAAAAAGATGACAGGACCATAGATTTATAGCTAGAAAAGAACTTAAAGATCATTTGGCCCATCTCTCATTTTATAGATGAAGAAACCAAATTCCATAGGGTTAAGTGACTTGCTCATAGTCAAAGAGGTAATAAGTAGCAGGGACAGGACCCCCACACAAGGCTCTTTTGACTTCCAATCCATTACTCCTTCTAATATATCCCATGGCTATGCCAGACACAAAGCCAAAATTAGAAGCCAGGTCTTTTGACTCTAAATCCAGTGCTTTTCTTCTACATCTCATTTTTTCTTTTAAAATAAGTTTTATTGATGCCTTTTGTTTTCATATCACAGCATTTGGGGCTACATCATCCAACCCCAAATAAATTCTACCCTTGTAACAAAAAAGAAACAAACAAAAAAAGTTAGGTAAAACCAAACAACACAGAGACAATACTGACAACATTCTGACAGTGTATATAAACTTCCACACTCATATCTCCTCACCCCTACCATACTTATATCCCCTCACCTCTGTACCAAAAGGAGCACCTTTCCATTCAAGAGCCAAGACTGGTCCTCCCAATTATTCAATGTTCATTTATCTTCTTTTATTCTTTTAATTTATTGTACTCATTATGCATTTTGTTCTTTTGGTTCTGCTTATTTTATTCTGCATCAAATCAGACAAGTCTTCCTAGGTTTCTCTGAATTCTTCATTATTTGTTTTATTTTTCTTATGGTACAATAATACTGTAATTAGACTAGTATTATTACATTATATTTATGTAGCACAATTTGTTCAGCCATACCTCCATCAATCGTTACCCAAGAATCACAGTTCCCAGGTTCCTAGATCTAGATGTCAGAGGCCATCTAACACAAACACCTCATTTTACAGGTAAGGAAACTGGGCCCCTGGGAAATTAAGTGATTCGCCCAAAGTTACACAGATAGGAAACATCAAAAGCAAGATTCAAATCCAGGTCCTCTGATTCCACAGCCCACTTTTTGTCATCACCAAATGAATATGCTATGAATATTTTGTAGTACATGTGGCCTTTTTTTCTGTCTCTGACTCCTTTGGGGCTTACGTCCATAGTGAGATCACCAGGTCAAAGGCTATGAATACTTTAATGACTTTTCTCACAAAATTTCAGATTCTTTTCTACCATGGCTGTACCAATTCACAGTTCTACCCATCAAGTATTGGTGTGCCTATCTTCCTATAGCACCTTTAACACTATTTCTTTTTTTTGTCATCTTTCCCAATTTTCTGGGTGTAAAATGAAACCCCAGAATTGTCACAACTTCAATTCTTCTTATCATTAGTCATTTGTGAAATCTTTTATATGGTTATTGATATTTGCAGTCCTCATATTCTTTTGATTACTTATCTATTAGAGAGTCTTGGTCTCATATGTTTATGTTAATTCCCTACATATTTTGCATACCAGGCTTTTATTAGAGATATTTTATTCAAAGTGTTTTTTTCCTCTCAGTTGGTGCTTTGCCTTTTTATCCTACCCAGTTCCACTAATTTTGGGGTTTTGTGTAACAGCTTTTTAATTTTAGTTAGTCAAAATAGTCCGTCTTCTCTTTTATTATCATACCAAGCTTTTTTTTTGAAGCTGGATTTGATTTTTTTTCTTTAAGAATAGCATCATTGACTGAATAGGCTATTTATGGAATGTAAAGAGGCTGAGGCCTGCTTAGCACTGGCTCCTTCTCCCCCAGGAAGGACACAGATTTCAGCCAAAATGATTAAAAGGTAAGGGAGGACTCCACCTGGAAACCATCCCACTCATACATACTTCACACTCCCTCTGTTTCTTTCCTTCAACCTGGACACCAAGGCAAGGACATAGCAGAATAATTGTAGGTTTAAAAGGAGAAATCAAGGGGTAAGATGATTTCCCGGCAGTGTCTTTCTTGCCTTCTAATAATTTTGTTTAAGAGCTGTGTGAGAGCTTCCTGGAGGATAAGACATGACATGCTAAGCAGGCCTCAGTCTCTACCTCGGGCTTCTCTCCATTCAAGGACATTTTTCTTAAAAATTAAAAAAAAAAGATTAAATCCAGCACACAAACACACAAAAAAAGTGATGTGGTCCTAAAAGAGAAGATAACCTGAATGTAGTGGTGAAGTACTGAGGAGGAGGGAAGAGGGGATGACTATGCTTCCCCCCATTCAGAGCTCTAGCTCAGCACATCAGAAAAGCTGTCTTCAAGGTGAAGTCCATTTTACACATCAATTCGAGTAAAGCTTATGGAAAGACACAATTAAAGTGAGTACCGTGCTTTCAATTAACTGTTCTCCTCAGCAGCCCTGCCTTGGAAGACGTTCTTAATAGATCTCTTCCACTGCATTGCACAAATTCTATTGCTGATGCTCCACCAATTATGGAAAGTTAGTAGAGTGAGGCAGCTCCCTCACAACATTTTCCATTGCGATTTGGGGATTTGTCTGTCATTATCTGGTCAGTCCGTGCCTAAAGAGGATAAACTGGGAAAAGAGAAGATTGTTCCTATTCTTGTGAATAAGTTTTGGAGGGCAGGCCTAGAGGTAGTCAGGAAGCAAAAGACTTTGTAGAAAAATCTCAGGTACCATCTGACTCTGCCAGAAAATCAGGACAAATACTTTTCTTCTTTCCCACCATCTATAGGATAAGACATAGAGCACAAGAGTAAATGTGACTTAGGGCCTCCATTTCACACACTGGGCCTTCCATACAAGGCCACCCTGAGATTCAAAGTACTCTGTAGATCCATATCCAGATTCCAAAACCACAGCCTACAAGTTCCCAACTAGTCAGCCACCAGATACAATTAGTAAGACCAACAGCAATGAAAACATTGCCTCTCTAAATCCAGGAAACACTCCCACAAATACACAATCCATTGGAAGAAGAATGGAGACATGCAGGTAATGCATATAGAAAGGCAAACATGTGGCAAATACATGTGACCAACGTGGGGTCCTGGAGGGCCACACACCCAGTGCACACATTCCTGTGGCCAAGTCACATACACAGGAGTCAAGCACACCTCCAATACTCCAAGGATGCTGATGGCCCTGGAATGATGGCTGATGGCCAGGAGATGCTCTTTACTACTCCCTATTGGAGGAGTGAGCTCTTCTGCAACTGCTATTTTAGCTTGAAGCAGAAAGATTCTTCGGCTACAGCTCCTTTAGAAAACTCAAGGCCCCCACACACCCAGTCATCAAACTAGAAGAAAACAAGCCCTCAGTGGCTATCTCCCTTATGAAGGGCTTAACAGATTCTCTGAACCTTAGCTAGAATGGGAATTTTTTCCCCAAGAAAAATATTCCTTGTTCTGGGTGCTAAGCAAATTGGGAAAAAGAACCAAAGCAATACTCCCTCCACCCCACCCCAACCCCACTAAACAATGCCCTGAAGCATAAATCTCTTTTTTTCTTTTACCTTGTCACCTCTAAGTCCCCCAAGGCAGCCTTTTAGTTAGAGATGGCAGTATGACGTAGGGTTAGAAAAATCCAGATAATTAGCTGCTTCATTTTCCCATTAGGGCCCTTGACCCATCTCAGAGGGACTCTGCCAAAGAAATCCCACAGAGCTGTGTGGGACTGACCTACTACAGTCTTTCCAGGAGACCCAAAATGCTTTTCGTTTGCCAGGCAAATAAATCTGAGTAAATATAAGCTAAATCCAGAGAGAAAGTTCATTCTTTCCCCCTGCCTAGACACACTCCCAGCATTTCCTATGTAATGCTACAAGCAGAGCTTCTCTTATATAAAGAATGATGGCATCCTGCAATTAGAGCTGGAAGGGAATTCTGAGGTCACTTCATCTTACAGATGAGGAGACTGAGGCCCAGAAAAGTTAAATGACTTGCCTAAAATTACCTTGGTAATAAGGTTTTGGAACTTGGGTCATCTGAATCCCAGTCCAGTGCTCTTTCCACTATACTCTTAAATGGCTTCATTGAAGCCACTTAAGAAACATCATTTAGGGGCAGCTAGGTGGTGCAGTGAATAGAGGACCAGACCTGGAATCAGGAGGACCTGAGTTCAAATTTGACTTACTAGCCGTGTGACCTTGGGCAAGTCACTTAACCCCAATTGCCTAGCCTTACCCCCTCCAAAAAGAAACAAAGAAAGAAACAAAGAAAGAAAGAAAGAAAGATCACTTAAATATAAACAAATTATACTTAATTCAATCCTTAAAGAACCATGATGCTACCAAGGTGGGTACACTCAAACTATACACATCACAACCTCTTTATAAATCAGGAGATAAGAGTCTCTGTGGCCCTGAAATTCATCCTACTTCAGCCGACCTGTCATTGAGCCCCTGACCTCAGACACAGCATCTGAGGCAAGGTCCGTACCCAAAGCTTTGCCAACTAGCAAAGTCCTGCCAGAACCCAGCCTCTTGGGCATAGTCCTCCAAAGCCTGGGTTCATTTTTATGCCACAAAGAAGCACTAGAGGTAAACCTTAGTGAAAGAAAACAGCTGAGATGTTGATTTTAAAGATCATTCTGACCTATTCCTTAGATTCTCAAGGGCCTATATCTGCCGAAAGTGTTAACCTATTTCCAGCTAAAGTACTTGATGAGTCAGAGTAGACATGAGTTTCTTTATAAAGTATCTCTGTGAATACCTACTAGCCGTGTGACCCTGGGCAAGTCCCTTAACCTCTCTGTGCCTCCCATTCCCTATCTCCATTTCATGGCGATGAGAATAGTATGACTATCCTTCCAACAGAGTTATTGTGAGGATAAACTAATGTTTGTGGAGT
>CM053595.1:59535214-59580866 GCA_028646575.1 Pseudocheirus occidentalis
CTAGCCGTGTGACCTTGGGCAAGTCACTTAACCCCAACTGCCCTCCAAAAAAAAAAAAAAAGCAAAAAACAACCAAAAAAAAAAGAGCTAATGGGAACGCACTCCCAAGGGTCTTTGGGCAGTGGCATTGTGCATGGAGGGAACTCCCCCATTGGCAAAAATTGACCAGTATATTTTACCCTTTTTTTTTTAATTTTAAAGGAAAAGGTTGGAGGAAGGGCAGGAGAAGGCATGAGGAAGAGTCTTTATATTTCTATATTCCCCCCCAAGACTCAGGCGGCTGACTGTTTCAAGGCAAAAACATTTCTCACAAGGCACTGCCTCCAGAGCTGCAAACAGAGTTGTTTTCAACAGGAAACTGCACTTTATAGCAGCAGCTTCCCCTCATCAATCTCTGGCTGATTATCTCATATCCACCTGGAGAGAGAATGATTTCTGCGTCTCTCTTTTTATCAGATGGACACCTAATTTTCTCCCTTTTTCCTTTCACCCTAAATCCTCTCTACAGAAACTGTAGAAGTTTCCAACTTCAATTTCTGTCCCTTGTTCATACACAACGTGCCCTCAACAGCACCTGCCCTTAGTGAGGTTGTCTCCACAGCAACCTTGGAAGAGGGCAGAGCAGAACCCTAGAAAGCAGCCTAAGGAAATGAATGAATCGTGGTATCTGGGGAGCCATTTTTCCCCTGAGGAAGTGGTCTTGAGGTAACATGGATTTCACCAAAATGCTCACAGATTCATAAAGTCATCAAAAGCTTGAGATAATTCTCATCCTTTTACATACCCCAATAACAACTGGATTCATCTCTGGATAAACTCATTTCTAGATATACTAACAAGCAAAGTTATAATAGGGTAGGATTATCAGTGCTTTGTCCCTGATGACCAAAATTTAGGGGGCATGACAGTATCAACCTAAGATTTATGTTTCCTCACCACCAGGGGATGTACCCAAAGTGAGCTTGTCCCTATCTCATCCTCACCCTCAATAAAGAGAACATCATCCTGGGGACACTTCGTCCCCCAACATCCACAACCCTGGCTGGACGCCCATTCCACCTACCACCCTGGCTCCCCAGAATTAGCCAGCCCTTCAGCAACATAAATACTCTTAAGTGGCCCCATAATCACACAGTGAGTAAGCTCCCCACTCCCTAATTTTCCCTCTACTTTACTCTTTGCACAAAAATTCCTAGTTATGATTCATCTAACTATATTTGTTAAAGGAGGGGCTCCAATGGGGTGAGAAGGATTTTGAGGTTTAAAAAAGTTCTTCCAGGCAGGTTGGATTTAAATAGTTCACCTCCTCATGCACAGATCTCTCTCATTTTGTCTTGCTCTCTCTACACAGTCTACCCTTGCCCATTATGGTGAACTTCATACCATATACAGACTAAAATATCTTCAAGATAATAGGATCATAGATTTGGAGCTAGAAAGGCCCTCAGAGGACATTTGGTGGACCCCCTCTGTTTTCACAAATGAAGAAATGGAAGGCCGGAGAGTTTAAGTGATTTGCCCAAGATCACGCAGGTAGTAAGTGGAAGGGGCAAGATTCTCACACTCAGGACCTCTGCCTTCAAATCCAGTGCTCTTTCCACTATAGCAGATTATTTCTCTGATGCATAATAGTCTGCCTTGGGCTGTCTGCTGCTCCACAGTCAAAGATGGTGTTCTCCGGAGCTTATCAACCCAGACATATTTTGCCCTCCTCAGCTGTAACATGGGAGTAACAATCACACCAAGGATCAAATGAGATCATATTTATTTGTAAAAGGCATAGGACAGTGCCTAGAACACAGCAGGTCCTTAATGATAGTAATAAATTAATATCCAGAGACAGCAGATGGCACAGGGCATGGAGCACTGGGCCTAGCATCAGGAAGACCTGAGTTGAAATCCAACCTCAGACACTTCTGGGCACATTGTTTAAACCACTATTTGCCTCGGTTTCCTCAACTATAATACAGGAATGATAAGACCACCAACCGAACTACCAGGGTTATAGTGACGTTCAAATGATATAATATTTGTAAAGTACTTAGTACAGTACTTTGTACACAGTGGGTGCTTAATAAATGTTTATATCTTCCCTTCCTTCCTAATAAATGCCTGCTCCTTCTCTCTTTGCCCCCAACCTTCCTCCACTGTTCCTACTGTTCCACCGTTTGTCTGAAGACTGGGCTGTCCGGATAGTGAGACCTCACTATATCTGCCCTACCACAGACCCAACCATGCTGTTTCACCCTGGCCTTTTCCTGGCCTGCTTCCCCTGTGGCTGTGCCCTCCAACTGGACCCCCAAAGATCATGCCCTGTTTTGGAACATACATTTATTACAAGTCTATTACATACAAAGTAGCATGCTACCCACTGGGGAGATGCAGGGTTCACAAGGAAAAAGAGAATAATTCCAATTTCTTTTATTGGAATCCAAATTCTTTTATTATTTTATTTATTCAGACCATAAATATGTAGTAAAGCATTTGGAACAGAACATAGCTACAGAAACAAATAAGACATATACTCTTTGCCCTCATGGAGCTTATAGTCTGGGAAAGGCAAAATTATATACACAGATAATTATAATACAAACTAGATCACAAATGATCCAGAGAAGTACAAACAAAACATTATGTGAGGTCTCAGGAGATAAAGAGCACACAGCTATAGCTAGCTAGTTCCTTAGCAGCCATCTAGGCCAATGCTCTCATCTTACAAATGAGAAAGGCCCAGGAAGATCTTTTAGGTGATTTGCCCAAGATCACATAGTAAGCCAAAGAGGTAGGATATGAATCCAGGCCCTCTAACTCCAGAGCCCGTGCTCTCTCCAAAGCACAATGCTGCCTCCAAAACATTTCTGACTGGGGAGATCAGGGAAGGCTTCATGGAATAAGTAGCACTTATGTTGTCTTGAAGGATGCGTAAGCATTCAGTAATCAGGAATCAGTGCAACAGGTACACACCAGAAAGAGTGCTAGACTGCCCTAGGCAAAGACACAGGGGTGGGAAACTGAAATCTGTATAAATGGGACAAAAATTAATTCATTCTGGCTAGGCAGTAGAATCAAATGAAGTAAGGCTAGAAAGGCAGACTGGAGCCAAACTGAGGAGAACCTGAAGTGTCAGGCTAAGGGTTTTGGACTTTAATTGGGAAACAAAGAAGGGCTATTGATAGAGGTTGAGCAGAGCAATATTATTAGATTTTGTGGCAGCAAGGTGGCATCAGGGATAGAGTGCTGGACCTGAGTTCTCGCTCAGATGCCTCCTAGCTGTGTGACTCCAGCCAATTCATTTAATCTCTCTCAGCCTTCCTCCTCTGTAAAATGGGGGTAGTCAGAGCAACCACCTCACAGCATTGTTGTAAGGATCAAATGAGATGGGGAAGGGGACTAAGGGAAACATTTATTAAGCATCTACCATAAGCCAAATGTGCTAAATGCTTTACAAATATTTCATATGAAAAACACTTTGCAAACCATAAGGCTGCTACATAAATGTGAACGATTCTTATATCAAATCCATTTTTGTTCATTGAAAAATTAATTTTTTCTACAAAGAAACCAATCTCCCCTCTCTTAGACTCAGTTTTCTCATCTTTAAAATGAAAGTGGACTGATAACTTCCAATTGTTTTGGAAACGTATAGCTCCTATCTCCAACTTGAATTACAATTTATTATCATTATTTATTTATATACTATTTTTTGAGTGTTTCTCAAATGGTTAGCCTGGGCTTGGGCCCAAAGTAGGAGGTCACTAGGTACTTGACAACTGATAGTTATATCTTTCTGCCAGGTAAGTACTGAATCCTCCTCTTGAGTGGACTTGCCATCTGGAGGTGTCCAAGCAGAGCCCAAGGATCACTTGTTAGGTACTATAGAAAAGATTCATGAAGAAGGCTGGAGTCTTCTAACTCTGAAAGCCTAAGACTTGCTGTTTCTTCCTCTAATTATACCCAAGCACGAACAGTAGCCACCTCTCCCTCCTTGGTCTTTCTTTTTTCTAAGGAGCTTTGCTTATTGGACAGTATGAAGACAGAATTCCTATTGTTTTCTTTTCTGAAAGAAATAATTTCACCTCAATGGTTCCAGTGACCACAGCAGAGTCATAGGCAGTTTTTCAGGAAGGGTAAATTACTTAGCTGTGGTACCCACTGGGAGCCTGGCTGGATTATCACATCAGATGTAATCTTCCAGCAACAGGGGGGGAAATGCTTTTAGAAAAATGTTTTTTGTCCTTGAATGCTGTCGTAGTGCATCCAATTACACTGCTTTCATTTCAGATCCAGGGGAGTGAGCAGGAGCTGAAGCAAGTCAACATTGAAAACAGAAATCAGAGGGAAAATGCAAGTTAATGTGTGCCCTCTTCAGCCAGGGAGAGAGCATGGTAGGCCTAGTTTGCCCCCTCCTTGGAACAACCTTGAACTTGGATAACAAATGAAGGCCTGGGTCCCAATTCTCTAGTAGCTGGAGGAAGGGGAGAGAAGAGTAGCAGTATCTATTTCTGTCTCTCTGCACCCCCAACCCCCTCCCCAGGACTACATTCAGATATAAAAAACAGGAGGTGGTATTTTAAGTCCTGGTTCTTCATCTCTCTGAACTTTTTTCCTCCTCTGTTAAAAGGGGGGTTGGATCTCTAAGGGCCCCTCAAAACTCTTAGGACTTAGAATCATAGCCTTGCAGAGTCTGAACCATCTAGTCCAATGTCCTTATGAAACAAAGGCCCAAAAAGTAAAGTCACAGAGCTAGTGACCAAGTTTAGAGTCTAATTCTTCCTCTCATACTACAGAAACAGTTTTTTCCTCATCTGAATCAACTGCTTTCAAGTTATTTACTCCAACTATAACAGTCTACCTGCAGTTGAAGATCAGGCCCTTCTTGAAGCCTCTTTGGCTGATTTTCCATCACTTTTTTCTTCCTGCTTATTAGAGAATCCTACCAACTTCCCAATAGGCAATGGGTGACTATGAAATATTGTTTTTGAAGGGTCCCTGAACATTTTCTGGGGTTCTTTATAGACTGGTAAGTTGTTCAATTTTTCAAATACTTTACATGGAATAACTTTTTTTTTTATCAATCTTCTGCCTTATTTATTCCCTAAAGGCCAAGATTTCTTAGCAGAATTCTAACTTTTTGCTGAAGTTCTTGTTAATGAATTTATGCTCCATACATACCATTGATTATTCCTATGAGAGTTTTTGGGAGGTGAGATAATATCTAGGTGATAAATCTCTTTCATTCAACCTACCAGTTAAGAGATATAATGGTTGTGACTCTCCATATCCTCTTCAAAGAACAAATCAAAATCATATCTTTAACAAATCATCAGCTCCTTATGCCTCCATCTGCCCTTGAAGCACTTTGCTCCCTAGAAGGTAGTGCTGCCTAAAGACACCAAGAGGGCTGCTATTATCAATATAATGACAACCAGTCACAAGGAAGCCAGTATTGCTAAGCTGTCATCCCAACTGCCAAAGTCTCAAGTCTGTCATTTCTCCTTCAAAAACTCTACATCCATTTCCTATGTCTTCTCTCACCTCTTCGATTTGTTATCTATAGCCACCAGACCACTCCCTGCCCTCCAACCCCACCCACCAGCACTACCAGATGCTACACATCCAGAGAAGAAAGACATGAGATAAGTGAACCTCTGGTGGGGCGTCAGAGTGCAGTCACATGGCTAGAATATCCACCTTACACAAGGAGAGAGTGTATGAGTTACAGTTACTTTTGTCTACATCGCTATTGTTTTCACAGATTCTCAGTTAAAAAAGGACCTCAGAGAATGTCCAGTTCAATCCATCCCTACTGAAGACCTTCAGGGACAGGAAACCGATTACTTCCTAAGAAAACCTACACTACTCAGACAGCTCTCAATTTAAAAGTTTTCGGGGTGGTGTTTGTTTGTTTTACATAGAACAGACAGGTACCTATTTGCAAATCCCATTCATTGCGTCTAGTTCTGCACTCAAAGCAGAACTAACCTAATATCTTTTCTCCATCACAACCCTTCAAATATTTGAAGATGGGTATCACATTTCCTCTTTCCTCTCCAGCCCCATTTTTTTTTCCAAATCCATTCATTCTCTCATTTAAACAGCCGTATACCCGGATTTTTTGTTTGAAGATATAACCTACCCAAAGAAGGGACCTCCAAAAGGTCCCTCCCCACTTTACACCTCTAGCTCCCTTTGGAGCAAGCTTCCCCTATTAAAATTAGTAAGCTCCTTGAAGGTAGGAACTGTCCTGTTTACTTGCTTTTACATCCCCAGAGCTTAGCACATTGTAAACACAGAAGAAATGTTTTTTCATTCATTTGTTCATTCAGATGGCTTTGGGGACACTGTTTTAGGTGTAGAAATTTAATCAAAATCACTACCCTTCCCTGGCCTTTGGTCTCTTCATCTGTGGAGTGAAGGATTTTAATCTCTCTGGCCCTTTTTAATTCATAGTCTTTGATTCTCTACAGTGATTCTTTCATTCACTTTATGATTAGAACCTGAATGGCAAAGGTTAATTAGCTGTCCATTGACCTTCAGAACTGAAGCAACAACAATCACCAAACGCTTTAATTTCAAGATTCAATTTTTAAAACAGTCTTATTTTCCATTTGGTCTGTCTTCATTGGAGGATGATTTTAAGTTTCAAAAATTCATGTTTTAATGTGAATTGGCTTTGATTTTTATTGAGAGGCTTTCTGGGGTGTGACATTCCAATCCAAATGACTGTATTTGCATATCCATGGTCCTTCCCAGGGACTGCTACAGTTGGCTGCCTGAACTTAGCCGGTTTTAGATATGATGGAAATGTAGAGGAAATGGTTGTTCTTTCTCAAGAAGTATAAAAATAGGAACTGTTTTGAAAGAAAATATTTTCCATGGATTTCTAAAGTCTGGGTTCCTAGCATACATCATACACTTTTATTTCAGGTAAAGGAGAACAAAGAGAAGGCTAGAGGTATAATTCTCTTATATTTGCAGAGTTACATGTGTCCTTTGAAATTCTGATTAGCCTTGGTAGAGAGTGGAAGATTTCTCCCTAGTCAGTAAGTTGTCTCTGTACCATTCATTGAGGCAAAGATTTGTGGCTCTCTGTCTCATGGTCACGTTTTGACCATCCCCCTTGGGGTTAGAGAACAGTTCTCTATATCCCCTAAATATAAGGCTGAGCATACAGTAGGAACTCAAAAAATACTTCAGTTGCACCAAGTGTCAGTCCCTTTTTCAGCATATAACCATTTGCCATCTAAGTTTAAATCATAGTCCCAGGTACCAGCTGTTGAATTTCTACATTGCATTTTCACTATTCTGTGCTATCTTTCCAGTAAGATATTTAATCCAAAGTAACATAATTCCTGGTGAATCTTCTTGAAATTGTACACTCCATAGTTGGTTGCATGAGACAAAACTAGAGAAAATGGCCACATGAGTTAGGTACCCAAATGTGCCTCAATAGGAGGAAAATAATTCAATATAAGAGGTCAGCTGGACAAAATAAGAGATTATTGAGAGGTGAAGACATTGTGAAGAGAAGCAATTCCTCAAAAGTATAGGCCTGGGTTCAAAAATTCCTCATATTTGTACCTTCCTTTCCCATTCCCAGTCACCACATTAGTCCAAGATTTTATCCTTTCATGCCCTGGCACCTCCTAATTGGTTTCTGCCTCTAGTCTTCTGTAGTGGCAACCACACTGGCATACCCAGGATGGCTGCTAGCACAGGTTCTTAGGTCTGCTTTATTAGGAAAGATGGCTGTTTAAGAGGTCAATAATCTTTTTTAATTGCCTTCACTAGTTCAGGGGAAATGTCAGCACCCCGAACTTCAGAGAAAATACAAGCAGAGAAATAAAGATCAACAGACAGGGCTCTGACTGCCTGAATCAAAGCAATATTGCTATACACCTTACATACATCCCTGGATTGGGAGAGCCCTTACAGCTGAGTAGTCAGGGAGCTCTGAACAAACCTCCGCTCAGAATCTCAACCAAGGAATCACAAGAACCTACTCATAAGTGAACCCCCAAAGCAAAATACCAACTCAGAGTATATATACACTTCTCAGAGCCAGAAGGCATCACAGCACTCATGACTCAGTGCTAATTAGAAACCAGCAAAAAGTATGAAAACCTTCCTACAAGTAAGCCTCCCTTAATGTGCTCCACAAGAGGCCTATTAACGGTCAGGGAAGCTCTTAAATCTCATTAATATTACATCTTCTCCCCTCCATGTCATGCTATATATGCTGTGTTAATACATTATTAATCATACCTCTGACCATGTCACTCCTCTGTACAAAAACTTTTAATGGTTTTTCATTGATTATGAAATAAAATCTAAACTCCTTAATTTGGTATTCAAGGCTCTCCACAATTTATCCTGCCTATTTAATTCAATATGTGTTGAGTATCTAGCTACTTAGTGAAACATACTGTGACCCTAACTTTATCTTCTAGCAGGCCAGTCTACCCACAATACCTCAAAGACACTCTGCATGTCCAAGTACACAATGCTCTCAGCAGAGACTTAAAAAACCTGAGTTCTAAGCCACCTCTGCTACTGATGCTTCACAAGGTGACTTTGGGCAAGTCATGCCCCATCTCTGAACCTCTTTCATAATTGGTAAATAGGGAAACTGAGGTTTTTCAGCTAGCCAAAAATGTATCACCAAAGCATCCAGCTTTGCTGTAGACCAAATTATGGTTAAGAAAAACAGAAATGCAGACTAGATGGATAGAGAACACTGACCCAGCCTCATATGCAGCTAAGCCAAAGAGATTCTTAGAATCTAAGATTACTGTAGCCCTAAATTAGATAGTGAGAAGCAGCATGGCATAGTAGATAAAGAGACAGCCTTGGAGCCAGAAAGACCTGGGTTCAAGTCCTGCTTCTGATTGTGTGGCCTTGGACAAGTTAGTATAAATTGCAGAGAAGGTCCCAACCAAGAGCTGCTATACCAAAAAATCACAAATTAATTCCCTATCCCTATTCTTAAATTTGATAGTAATCTGTAAGAGAAGTCTCTGATCACCACTGAGACATAGAAGTCAAAAAGGAAACATCTATTCTTAGCCTGGGGGCACTCTGTCTGACTTGTATTAGTTGGATGTGAGCAGTCAGCATTCCATGATCAAGGTGAAATTCGAGGCACTATATCCTAGCAAAGTCAAGCTAAACTGGTTTAGCTGGCCTCAAAGATAATTGAAGATAACCCCAGAAGAGAGTGCCCAGGAACAAGCCCAGAAGGGGCAATGAGAGGTGACTAAACAGTGGGACCAACTGGGAAAAACACGCCCAGTGGAGACGTCAAGGCCAGCAAAGCATTGCATGAGATGAGGCAGAGCAACACAGCCCAGCAGAGATTCTGTGCCCAAACCAAAGATGGTCCAGTGAGCTCAGGAAACAAAACATTCAGCAGAGATGGCACAATCAGCAAGGAGTGGGCACAATGAGAGTTACTCAACGGCACCACCAAAAGACATCAAAGGTCCTATAGCATTGAAAGTATGAATTCTCCCTTCACATTTATTCCCCTTCTGTAGACCCATCATATGTGATCCTTCTTCATGCTCACTCTCCCCACTGATGGTATATGTACTTATTTGTGAGATATTGGGCCATAAGTCTATGAAAGGAATGTTCTACTACAAATCTTCTTACTATATTACTTCATTGAATGCCTTTGTTTTAAAACTAATTGTGTCCTCTGGCTCACTAGAGATGGGAAGGGGAAGAGGATAAGACTTTATACAGAGCTTATTACATGCCAGGAACTATACTAAGGGCTTTTTTTTACAAATGTTAACTCCTTTGGTCCTCACAGCAACCCTGTAAGATAGTCGCTTGTTATTATCTCCATTTTACAGCTGAGGAAACTGAAGCAAAAAGAAATTAAGTGACTTGCCCAAGATCACACAGCTAGAAAAGGTCTGAAGCTAGATTTGAATTCAAATCTTCCATTCCATGTCCAACATTATCCACTACATCACCAAGTGTTCTAGAAACATGTTGATGGAAACTCAAAAACTATTGTTTTGAATGGATATGGACCCATAAAGTTGTTTGAGCCTGGGGCAGCTATTTTGAGCACCTATCCTACATTCAGAATGGAAGCTTTGGACTAGGATATTTTTATAGACCCTTCTAGTTCTATGACTATTATCTATGGTCTAAACTTTGGTCTTGCTCAGACCTCTGCAATAGAAGTTCACCATCTCTTATCATTTCAAAGATCTACATCTGTATCTGTTCACTTTCACAACGCAATGAACAAAATTTAAATATATATTATGTATGTGCATACATACACATACACATGCATAGAGACTGAAAAATGAAAGAAAGATTTCTTTGATAAGTAATTTGCACTTGCTTCCCATCCTATGATATTTCCAATTAATATGCCAGATTCTTATTTTAATCAAAGTCTGTATAACTTCAATCAAATCCAATCCATCTATCTATCCCAAACATTGATGAACTGAGTGCTTTATGAGTGATCTGAAAAGCACCATATAATTGCAAATTATAGCAGTAATCAGCAATCTGACCCACATTCTTTCTCCATTAATAATCTTGAGATCCAGAAATGACTTCCTATGAATCTATCTCCAGAAAATGATTCTAGGAAGGATAGAGTTCTTTGGCAAATTCACTTAATTTGAAGTAAAATGAAAACAGGGACTGTATCCTCCTACAAATACAGGTTTTATTTCAAATCATGAGTTTTATAATTAACTGTATTTATAATTCATAGATTTATAGACTGTCAGAGCCAGAAAAGATTTTAGAGATCATCTGGTCCAACACCATGGGACTGACAGATGAAATAGCAAATAGTGACACAGAAGGGTTAAGTAACTTGCCTTATAAATGAGTTGCAGGGCTAGAGCTAAGGTCTCCTGACTCCCAGCCCAGTGCTTTTTCCCTTTTACATTAAACAAAAGTTGTCATCTAACTGGCAACAGCTCCCTGGAAATGCTAGCTCCGGAGGAAAGACCCTTTCTGGGTTCTGTCACATGCATAAGTATAACTGAAAACAGTCAATAATTGTATTTGACATTTAAATTTTATTTGTTCCATTATCGGAGGAGATGATAAAGGAGGTATTTTCTAAATAAGGGATTCGTCTTTACAACAGAAAAACCCTAATCGAAATCTTGCTAATGGAATCCATCCCAAAGTAAAGAAAGCTGTCCTTTGGCCCCTAGCAAAGTTCAATCACATTTCTTGCAGATCTGAGATTCTCTGAATTGTTTATATTTTTAGCTTCCTCCAATGAAAGGGAGAGAAAATAACCATGCATGCTTCTACTGAGGTTATCCAATACCCAAAGAGTTACCTAAAAATCTTCCAATTCCAATCTTGACCTCCTTGTAATTCTCCCAGAGTTCCCAACCTTGAGGTTTAGTCTCCTATTCAAAAATAAAATTTGTGTAGCAGGTTTCCTAACCAAATCAAGTGAAATCTCCATTTAATTTCAGCCATTTGGCATCCTTGGTCTGTTGATTTCATACTGTAGCTATAAGGGGATAGACTGATTTGGGCCCACAATGGTAGGTTACATTGCCAAGAAGATAAAAATATGCCCCAACTTTGGTTTGTGGATTTATCTACCACCACAGACAAGACAGTTGTCATGTTTTCAGACTACACTCTCTGATTTTTTTAATGTATTCCAACGGATGTTAGTCCACGGGTACCATTTATAGTGATATTGCACTAAATTAAATCTACATTCTCAAAATGATTTCAGTTTAACTCTGGCTACTACCTTGGGAAGACCACAATCAAAAATCACTTCTTGCATATATCTTCAGGGTCCCTTGCCCTACAGAAAGATATTCAGTATGAAAATTTTAAAGCCCCAGAATCTCTATAAGCATGAAAAATTCAAAGAGCTCTAAAATATGGAAGTTGAAATCTATGATTATAGGATCATAAATTCAGATATGGAAGGGACCTTAGGGACATCTTACAGATAAGAGACTAAGGCCCAGAGTGGTAAATGACTTACCCAAGGTCACCCAGGTCATAAAAACCAGGGCTGAAAAAGCATTAAGCACTTACTATGTGCTGAGCCATGTGCTAATTGCTAGGAACAGATAGAAACAAGTGAAAGTTCTCAAAGAGCTAATGGGAAGAGAAAACATAGAGGGGACAGCTCAGCTGCAAAAGGTGGCAAGGCCCAGCAGTCCTCGAAATCACACAATGATGTCGCTTCTTTAGTGTCATTTCTATTAATAAAACCCCAGTGTTTCTGACGCTGGCCAATCTGACAGCACCCAGGATGCTAGCCATGAGAACCCCTGTTTCTGAGTCTCCAGTTACCGAGGCTGCTGAGGAGCTGGTTTGTAGTATTTGCAAGAGACAATCACCCGGACAGAGTCTAACGGTTTGCAGCCCCCGGGAAGGAAAGAGAAGGAGATAAGCATTTATGTAACACCTACTGAATGCTGAGCCTGCGTTTAGCGCTTTACAAATACTATCTCATTTGATCCTTACAACAGCCCTTGGAGGGAGGTGCTGTTATTGTCCCTCTTTTACAGTTAAGGAAACTGAGGCAAACAGGGTAAGTGACTTGTCCAGGGTCAATCAAACCATCAACATCTATTAGGTGCCTACTGTGTGCTGGGGATTTTAAAAAATGGCAAAAAGTCCTTGCCTTCAAGGAGCTTACAATCTAAAGGGGGAGGATATGGGATCACACGGCTAGAAAATGTCTGGGTCCAGATCTGAACTCAAGTCTTCCTGACTCTAGGCTAGTGCTCTACCCACTGTGGCAACAGCTGCCAAACTAGAAGTTGGTGGGGTGGGAGGCTGGGGCAAGGGAGGTGCAGAAAGGCAGAAGGAGACTGTTATTCCTGGAGATCATGGTTATGAATCCAGGGCTACCTCCCTTAGAGTCGTTAAAGGGCACAGACTTTCCCATTTCACTTTCCTTTTGGTTAGAAATTATGATAGCAATATAAGGGAACACTTTCTCCATACTCACACTCAAGAAGCAGAATGGGGGCTCAGTTTTTCAGTAAGATTTTTTTTGGAGGAGGGAAGGTAGAGCAATTGGGGTTAAGTGACTTGCCCAAGGTCACACAGCTAGTAAGTGTTAAGTGTCTCAGTCCAGATTTGAACTCAGGTGCTCCTGACTCCAGGGCCAGTGCTCTATTCATTGCACCACCTAGGTGCCCCTAGATTTTGAAAATAGTACCCTCCGCCCTTCCCCATTAGATCTGATATATCAGTCTGTCCTAATCAATATGCACTTATTAATCACGATGTGTCAGTCACTGTACTAAGCACTGGGGATACAGAAACAAAAAAAGAAGAAAAAGGACCCTTCCCTCAAAGAAAACAACACACAAAAGGAAGCTGAAAAGGAGTGGGAGGAGTTCAAAGGAGTGTAGCCAGGTGGGAGAAAGCAGATATGGTAAGCCCAGGTGTCCTCCTTAAATTTCAGGGAGGAGTTCTCTGCTCTGCTACCCAATCAGAGGGGTCCCTGGAGCAGTAGATGTGATCTTGCAGGATGAAAATGGATGTCCCCAGGGCATGATGGAGAAGTCCAGAGGTGTGCAGTCAGGTGGAAAATGAGAAAACTCTGTTTCTTAACTAGTTGGCTTGTGCAAGATGTATTGGGTTCCCAACTTTGATCTATCAACAGACATCTCTCTGTTCAAAATGCTCATCACCTTTCTCTAAATCTGAATGTTGATGATGTGAAAATGAGTTTTATATCAGACAAGTTTAATGAATTTAAACCGAGGGATGATCCTACATGACTTCATCACAATTTTACCCCAAAACTCAGACTCTCTCTACTATATCCTGACCCATAACTCTTAAAGCAACAATATGTAATAAATTGCAGATCAGTGTCTGAAACAGGTGGTTCTAACTTTGGAAGGAGGGCTAATGTATTACTGAAGTTGGTACTTTCAAAATACACTATCTGAATGCAATTTCAGTAGAGTATCTGATAGGATAGTACATTTAAATCCTTTACCTCAACTGTCCTCTGAAGTTTTGTGCAAATGGTTGTGCATAAGACAGATTTCCAGAATCAGCCTACTTAATACACTTTAAGTCATTTATTGTCTCTGAATAAGACCTCCATGAGTTTTGATGGAACCCATCAATGTTCATTCATGTAGGAATAAATGAAAAACTTGGTCATTCTCTGTATAATGTAATAACTCTTATTGGAAAATTACTTATTCTTGTCTTCATTCTTCTGTATTTCATGGTTTAAAACGTCTTACTAATACAATTGGCATGATTTGTGCTCAGGAATTGACCACTGGCATGAAATTATAGGTATGTTTATCACATTTCATGAATTTCACAGAATCACATTTACCAGAAAGGAAAATGAATTTTTCCCTATATTGTTTACCTTCAAAATCAAAGTCATCCTGAATATATACATATATATATGTATATATATATGTTTATAGATAGATAGATAGATAGATAGACAGACAGAAAGACAGATAGATATGTAGTTACCACTCATTTCTGTTCTTGGTTAGAATGCCATAATACTATGTAGTATTACTATAATAGTAATTTTACTATTAAAAGCTCTCTGTAACTTAGATACCTCGTATTTTCCCAGTCTTCTTATACCTTATTCCCCCACATGTACTCTTTGATCCAATGACACTGGCCTCCTGACTGTTCCACAAACAAGACACTCCATCTCTCTACTCCAGGCATACTTTGTAGCTGGTCCCTGATGCCTGGAACACTCTCCCTCCTCCACTCTGACTATTGACATCACTGGCTTCCTTTAAGTCCCAACTAAAATCTCATCGTCTACAGGAAGCCTTCTCCAATGCCTCTTAATTCCAGTATTTTGCCTCTTTTAATTTTTTTCCTATTTGTCCTGTATAAAACTTGCTTTGTATATATTTGTTTTCATGTTGTCTCCCCAATTAGATTGTATGCTCCTTGAGGGCAGGGACTGTCTTTGGCTTCCTTTTGTATCCCCAGCACTTAGCACAATGCCTGGCACACAGGAGGTGCTTAATAAATGTTTAGTGAATTGAATTGGGTATCATAGCATAAGTACACATTCTTTCTACACAGTTGACCTGGTTCAGTCTTAGCCAATACACCATATAGCCATAGGATATGTCATGGGCTGAATGAATGAATGGAATTAATTGAAAAGTATTTGTAAAGTGATTCCTATATGCAGATCACTAGCGTAGATGAAATGGTGTAGGAAGGGCCCAGTGATATGGGCTTCAAATGAGAAGAAAGGAAGAGGAACAGAAGTAAACAATAAGGGACTCTAAGACCACACAACCTAGAAGCACCTTAGGAAAGAAGGGGCAGGAAAGAGAATACATAGGAACAATAATTTCAGTGGATAATTGAGGCAAAAAAATCAAAGGAGCTTTTGTGGTCACTGGAAAAAATTGCTGTAATCTAAAGAACACATGGTGATATAAACACAGACTGGTATTTTTTTTTCATTTCCTGAACATCCTTTACAGAAAAAGTATAAAGAGCACTAACTAGTAATTAGTACAGAATCTTAGGGTTGGGAGGAATCTCAAAGATCATCTAGTCTAACTTATATCTGAATAGGTATAGTCACCCAGCTTCTGCTTAAATACCTCTAATGACTGAGAACTCACTACCTTTCAAGGCTGCCCTTTCCATTTCGGAACAGTTTTAATTGTTAGGAGGTTCTTCCTTGTACTGAGCCAAAGATTCACTACCTATAATTTCCAAACATCCGTTCTATTTCTTCTCTCCAAGGCCAAGTCTAAACCTTCCCCCACATGTAGCCCTTCTACTACACAGTGAAAAATAATTCCAGTTGTGGAGTCACAGAACCTAGGTTCAAATGTATGTGTTTGGTCATTTCAGTGTCTGACTCTTCAAGACCCTTTTTCTTAAGAAAGACACTGGAATAGTTTGACATTTTCTTCTCCAATTGATTTTACAGATGAGGAAACGGAGGCAAACAAGGTTAAGTGACTTGCCCAGGGTAACACAGCTAGTAAGTGTTTGAGGCCAGATTTGAACTCAGGAAGATGAGTTTTCCTGATTGCAGACCCAGCACTCTATCCTCTGTGACACCTAGCTGCCCTAGATTCAAACACACACATTCTTACTACCAGTGTGACATCAGGCAAGTCATTTAACCTCCCTGAGTTTCAGTCTGATCTAAAAATGAGAAAATTGGACTGGGTGCCCTCTGAGATCCCTTCCAGCCCTAGTTCTACAATCCTACTATACTATGATTTAAAAACAGCTCCCATGTCTTTCTTTCCCAGTCTTCTCTTTTCTAGGCCAAATGTTCCCAGTTCCTTCAACACACTCATGATCATTTTTGGGCTGTAGCCAGTTAGAAACTAAAAGCAAAGCATGATGACAATGCAATATATTTTTTCCTAACAAGAAAGATAGCAATGTGAATAGGATGAATTAAAAATCCAAAGGGGCAGGGGGAGATGAATGACCCTAAAATTTATCCAAGGGGCAGAGGCCTACAAGTGTTCAGGGAGCTGTACATCATTCAGTGGTTGAGCTCTCCTGGGTTAATTCTTAGGATCATCAATCTAAAATGGGAAGAGACCTCAAGAGGGCACCCAGTCTAACCTTTCACCTTATAGGTTAGGAAACCAAAGTTGGAAAGATTACATGATTCCCCCTAAGTCACACAGGTGGTCTCTGTCAGAGGTGGGATTTGAACATAGGTCATCAGACTCCATAGTCAAACATCCTCTGCACTAAAATTCCATTGCCTCCTTTGGGGACAGTAGCTAACACCCTAGGCTACAACTTAACTATAAGGCCTAGACCTGCTGGAATCATGTACCTAGGGCAGTCAGTTTTCCTTGGGAAATATCTACTCTCAGAAGCATAATTTTAACATTAAACCGTTAAACACCAAAACTGGCAGAGCCCTTAAAGATCATCTCATCCAAATGCCTGATTTTGCAGATATCACTTACAAGTATGTCTTGAAAGAAAGACTGAAGGACTTGGCCAAAGACAAGCAGTGATCTAATTAGTGACAGAGGCAGAACTTTCTTCTACCTCTGATGCCAGGGTTCTCTACCAGGTCCTCCTGAGGTTATGACTTTACACCAAGGCCTTGGTCATTCATTCAGTCAAGAAACATTTATTTAGCACTTGCTGCATGCAAAGCCTTTTGCTAGTTACCCAGGGAACTTTCAATAAAGCATGAGGGCCTGTCCCCATGAAGCTTACAATCCAGGAAAATACACTCTTTATCTGACAATTGCATTAAAAAGATTCAGGACAAAGTGGATTTAGGTAAAGTAAGGATTTACTTACTAAATAGCCTAAAGAGGCCCCTAAGGAGCAACCAACACACCACTCACATCAGGGAATTCAGAGCTGGTCTCCTGCTTTTTGAAAGTACAGTACTTTGATTCACTGGTTCCCCATTTTGTCCAGAACAATAAGGACTGGAGAATTTCATTTTACAGAGCACAACTTCCATCTAGTGGTGAAAGTGAGCAACTGCATCGCTATAAGTCTACCCCCAAAATGAGGTTCATTGGGGAACGGGAACATCCACTTATGAGGGACCATAGAATTTTAGCTCTAGAAGAAACACTAGAAGTTATCTAATCCAACACCCTCGTTTTATAAGCTTCAGATGCCTCCACTAACATCTTCTCATTTTTAGTAGCATGAACATAATCTTGGGCTTTAATCTTAAGGGCCAGGCCAGAACAGAAAGCTCTGGCAAGGCCAATCAGGAAGTACCAGTATGATTGGGCCACATTCTGGGTACATTTATCAGCCGTGGAATAGCCAAGCTAAGGACAGAGAGGTTGTCACCAGAAGAGTAGCCACTAGAAGGTGGCTACAAATTAGCCTTTGGTCTTGGGTGACCCATATTGTCAATGGAGATAGGAGAGGGGCAAAAGAAAGAGTAGAGAATGAAGAAGGGAAGCAATCCTGTGGAGAACTTGACAGGAATCCCAAAACTAACACAACATGTCCTTAGTACCCAGTGACTGCCTCACAAAGATGAGTTCAGGGTAAAGAGTGAAATCAAGAAATACAGGAGGCCTCTTCTCTTTATACCATGAAGACTTTCTTTTTGAAGACTATTAAAAGGCATTAGATGTGGTGAGTACCGAACATCACAAAAACTAAGACTGATCATGTAGGATATGGATTCTACTGTGCAGGTCATTCCAGAATCAGCTTTCTGGATCAGATCATCATTATGGTTAGAGCAAAGTTCAAAATGAATACCAAATTAAAATAAGGCATAAAGATGAGAAGACACAATAGAATCTGTGGTGACTTAAGCACTGAGTTTTGCTACCTTTACTGAGAAAAAAACAAGTGGATAAAAAAATGGCACATTGCCCAGATCATTCATTTGCTTGGCTGGGCAACCTATGAAGGTGGTACACGTATCTTGGACAGGTGGTGCATATGTAAAGTGAGCTGAGCCTAGAATTAAACAGAACCTCATAGACCAGCTCTCATTTGGAAAACTGCAGTAGGTTTTCACCAGTCCCAAGCTGTACTCTGACACAAATGCATCTCTTTAATACAAGCATTCTCCTGGTGACACCAGGGAGCTGAAAATAGCTGTAGAATATTACAAATGATGGCTTCTGCTGGAGAGGTAGCATAATAGACACAATCAAAGATGGAAATTACCAGAAAATGAGGTGGGCCACAGGAAGGATAATAGATAAACTGCTCTAGCACTACAATGGCATCACAAGATAGTAAAGAAAGCAAAGGAAGGCCTGCAGTGCCATGGTTATATCTTCAGTGGTATTTAATAAAACCTCTTCCTCTTTCGACCTCACCTAGCTCTTCATTTTGCATCTCTCAGATGCACTTATACATTACTGTGTGTTACTCTCCTGTGCCTTTCTGACATATTCTCACCCCAACTAGACTAAGTAAACTCCACAAAAGAACAAACCGTGTCTTACCTAAATTTCCTTCAGCACAACAGTCTATATAGAGTAGGAACAAAATACATCTGTTGAGTTAACTGAAGTATAGCTAAAAGGTATAAAAAATGCTGCATTTTTAAGTCCAGGATAAAAAAATAACAAAGAATGCTCTAATTTTATAGACAGAGTGAATACAATAAGTGGAAAAAGGATTCTGAAGATGATGAAGAATGTAACAGAAATGGAAGTCATGACAAGGAACTGAGAAAGGAAACAGGAGGAAAACAAATTTGCTTTGAACTAATCCTGAGAAAAAAGCCTCAATTCTTGTTCTATATTGCTTAGAGTCAAGGGAAAAAATATATGAAACTCTTGTTTAGGGAGAAAAGGGTCACCTTCTATTCACCATCATCATCTTTCAGTTAACATAGTAACTATAAAAAGGCAGAGGGGGTTATAGTATGTTCAGGGAGGAGCAGCACCTCTGATGGGAGGGTTTGCTGAGCCCTTTTCAGGGCTGCTCGTACACCTCTGGTGTCCACCTGTCACCCAGCTCTCACCTGTAGCTCCAAGAAGCTGTAGCACATACAGTGAGCACACCCTGATTAACCATCTCAGCAGATGGGCTAAACCAGGTTGAGGGCGGCTGACAGGCCTCGAACACTTTGATGAGTTAGGGGATGTCTAGCCCAAGCATGTGAAGACTTCCTCCAGAGGAATAGGTGAATAAGAATGAAGGCAACCGAAGCAGGCATTGTAGAGTGCTTAGAGCTTAGTCAGACACTGAAGTTACCCACTGCATCCTGGGCCAATGACTTTTGTCCTACCGCTGGATTTCAATGACCCTGGAAAAGTGAGCCTGTTAACTGCAACTCTTTCTCACTTAAATCCAATTCACACATGAGTCATGACATCACCCCGAGGTCACTGGTCCTCTACAAAAACAAAGTACAAACAACAATAAAATAAGATAGCAAAATCAGAGCAATCTGAGTACTAAGAGACATTAAGTATCACCTTCATTGAAAAGCATATTTACATATATAACAATAATGCAAGGGAACAGATGACTACACTATTAAAGTGAAAATCCAGAGGATGAGACCTCTTGGCTGAGGGAATCAAAGACTTCCTGGAGGCTGCATTTGAGTTTGGCCTTGAAAGAAGGCCAGTCAGTCAGTCAGTCAGTCAATACACCTGTATTAAGCACCTACTATGTGCCGGGCACTGTGATAAGTGATGGAATTTTCAGGTCAGAGAAGTCGGGCAGCAGAGATGAGGAAGGAGAATGTTCCCAACACGGGGGACAACCAGGGAAAACGTCCAAAGTCTGCCAAAGGAGCGTCTCATTCAGAAAAGAGCAAGTGGACCAGGGTCACTGGATCCAAGAGCAGGCTTGGGGATATGGGCGAGAAGATGTAAGACTAGAAAGGCAGGACAGAGCCAGCTTGTGAAAGACTTCCAATGCCAAACTGAGGATTTTATATTTGAGTCTGGAAGTGATAGGCAGCCAATGGAATTGACTGAAAAGTGGTGGGGGCGGAGGGGTGGTAACATGGTCAGATCTGTATTTTAGGAAAATTGATCTAAAAACTGAGTGGAGGACAGCCTGGAGCAGGGAAAGATTGGAGGCAGGGTATTCGAATCATCAGGCTGCTATATTAATGCAGGGTGGTAGCGGTGTCACGGAGGGCATGTGAGAGAGTGAAGAGTTGAGGGTGGCATCTGGATTTCAAGCCCAGGTAACTGAGAGGACGGTGGTGCCCACCACAGTCATACAAAGGTTCGGAAGAGGGAAGAATCTGGGGGAAAGATGATAAGTTCAGTTTGGGTTTAAGATCAAGATAAGGGAGAGTACATTCCAGTGGAAGAAATGCATTAAGAAAGGAACGCAAGCCATGTTTGGAAAACAGTGAAAAGTCCAATTCAGCTAGAGGACATAGATAATAGAGAAAGGAGGTGGTGGGAAGTCAGGTGGAAAGGTTAAATTGGGGCCAGTTTGTGGAAAGCCTCAAATGTCAAGCTAGCATTTAATTTGGACTATAACATGGACAATAACATGGACAATGGGAGGCTATGGAATATTACTAAACCATAAGAAAGGATGAAAATGAGAACTACAGAAAACCATGGGAAGATTTTTATGAACTGATACAAAGAGAAATAGGCATGAAAAGAAAATGACACTCATGGTGATTAGAACAATGTAAATGGAAAAAACAAAAATAACCAAAAAATGGAACATTATGTAACTATAATGATTAAGGCTGCCCTGAAGAGATAAGAAAAAGCACCTACTCCCTTCAATTTCTTCACAGACATAAAGACTATGCGTGTGTGCATGTATTTGTGTGTTGGGGAAGGGGGATATGTTTGGAAATGAAAGTGAGTGATGTAAAAACAGAAGATTATTAACCATTTTTTTAAAGAAAAGGATAACATCCACCCCCTTCAAAGAGTTTGAGAAGGACTAAGTACACCTAAGCTCTCTTCCAGCTTTAACATTATGTGATCCTAAGTTGAAAATTAGATTCTGCATATTTAATTTTTATAGGATCATAGATTTAGAGCTGGAAGGAATCTCAAAGGTCATCCAGTCTAACCCCCTCATTTAACAAATGAGGAAACTGAGGCCCAAAAGCGATAAATGGAATATCTAAGTACATAAGGCTATTAAGTGGCAGAGCCAAGATTCAAGTCCAGGTTGACTGACTCCAAATCCAGAGCTCCTTCAACTGAATGTTTTTGGGGTTTTTTTACAAAGATCTGGGTGCCCTGCAATCATTAAACTACACATTTTCTCACAAGAGAAAGGGTTCTTGATATTTTTGAGAAAAAAAAATGTCAACTGCTATTTTTCCCAGGACTACATTTCACTTCTTTTGTGAAATTATTGTAGCAAGGATGTGGCCCTGGGTTCTTGAAGGCTGGGCCAGTGGATCCCAAATTCTGTAAGATCCTACCAAGCTGGAGAGGTTTCAAGCATAGATTGTATGCCCATTATTCCAGGACTAGCCTAGCTCAACGCAGAGAGGGGCCCTTCACCAGAGAACTGATCAGTGGATGTTGAATCTTCAGCCATAGCAATTCTCAAAGGTCACCTCTTAAGTCTTTAAGCTGGGAAAGAGGTGTTGATTCCCTCAACGCAGGAAGCACTCCTAACAAACAAAAACCAGAGTCCTTAAGGTAGAAGGCAGTTTTTCCAGAATTCAATTTGGTTGTAATTGCATAGAATCACAGATCTCAGATCCAGTACCTTAGAGATTATTTGGTCAAATGTTCTCATTTTAAAAATGACAAAACTGAGATCCTTGAAATAATCAGGATTTTTTTAAAATCACATTTAAGAATCAGAGCTTCAACAAGGCTCTAACTCTAAACCTAAGCAGCTTTCAAAGATTGTGCCCATAACAGCATCTTGTGTGACTGTCCACCAGAGGCTTAGAGGCTCCAATGGAAAATATGTGACTTGTTACAAAACAAATGCCTACATACCACAGACTGAGATTTTCTAACATTAAAAATATGTACATTTATAAAATGTGGTCTTTTCAAATATCCCATGCTTTGCACATGCTCCCCATACTGCCTGCTGTGCCTTGCCTACCTTATCTGTGTCTAGCCCTAGCCCTGCTCACCATTCTTAGCACCAGGAGCAATTTTCAGTTCCTTTGGAATTACTGCCGCACAATTTCCTAAGATGCTTGGTTTATTCACAGCTTCTCGGTCTGTGCATTTGTAACCTGTTTAGGCACATGTAGAAATAATCTAGCTTTCTCCATCTCCTTCTTCCCCGACATGGCCACCCCCACCAACTATCACCATTCTGAATGAATAACAACAGCAAAAAGCAGTAGGAAATCTGCAATAACATTGCAACCTACTGCTAGCAACAGGGCATCAGCACAAGATGAGTAATGAGAAAACTGGGAATAGAAGGAAAGCCAAGAGATTATTGGCTAATAAATTATCAATGCACCAGAAATGTCCTCTACATATTTTGTCTTCTTGCTGCTTCTCTAAGGTCTTGGAAAAGTGACAATTACAAAATTTAAAGGAGGTGGAGTTTATTAAAATCCCTATTCTATTTTTTAATTAATGTACTTGATTATGTGAGGTCAATATAAAATATTCAGCGTTAATGGGGAGGAAAATCTATTCCCAGGAAGTGTCAGACTGGAGAAGAGCAGAGATGCCTGGGTCCCCTACAATGGGGAAAGCTGAGAAAAAGAAAACAAGAGAGAAAAAGACAGCCAAGCTGACTAACAGCTATAAAAGAGAAGGCAGTCATCAAATCATAGAGACGAATTCCTATGTAGCCTTTAAAGCCACATCCCATGGCCCTTTCTACAAAAAGTGTTGCCTGATCTCACCCCCCCCCCAGCTCTAGTAGCTACAATCTTCCCCTTATGAATAAACATTCTACTTTGTTTTACACCTCCATGATGTTTATTGTGTGATTTTGCATAGTAAGGATATGTTTGTTTCTTAGCCTACCAACTAGACTATAACCTCCACGAGGACAGGTACTTTGTCTTATCTCAACTTTGGCTCTTTCCTAGGACTTAGTATAAAACTATGCACATTCTAATTTTTACAATGTCGATTAAATGAATCAGGCCTTACCCAACAATCCAGTCTCCCAACAGGTGCCTGAATCTCTTCACAGAACATCCCTCAGACAAGTAGACCAGTGTAGGAATGGCCATATTCAAATGGAAAGATGCTTCCACAACTTGTATATAGAGAGTAACAGTTTCACATGAAGCCCTTTTTCTTTTCTTCACACAGAGAAAGGTTCATATATGTTGCTGTTTGATGAGCTAACAATAATTAAAAGGGTGTTTTTAATGGATAGCCCTGATAGGAGACCAATCAGCCTGTATAAGAAGCTCCATACAGTGTTAGACAGCTACACTCAGAGGAAGCTCTTTCTTCTAAGGCAAAATTCTACCTCCCTGCAACTTCCACCGGTTGCTCTTTGTCGGGCAAGAGCTCTTACCCTGAAATCCAAGGATCCACAGACAAATTTCAGCAGGTCCATGAATCTGGATGGGGTAAAAACAATTATATCTTTATTTTTCACTAACCTCAAACTGAAATTTAGCTTTTCCTTCAATTATGAATGTAAGCAACAAATACAATTCTGAGAATGAGTCAGAATGCCAAAGAAAAAAGGTTTAAGGCTCTAAAGTCACAGAGAATGTGCCTTCCACAAGAGAGCCAGATATTTGAAGATAGGCATGGTACGTCCCTTTCTGAAAACAAATTGATATAAATTAATTTCACAGCAGAAATATCCTTGTGGATAGAGATATGAATCTTGTTATCAGAACTGGGTTTAATCTGCTGGATGGATATCACTCTAAATAGACAGATGGATGGCTAGTTTGGAGTTTTAGAGTTACAGGATATGAACAAAAGGGATTAATGTCAATAGTAAGCCTACTTTCATTGACTGAATTGATCAGGGACTGAACTAGGAATGTTAACAAGAGAGGGTAGCACCTCCTGGAGTTTCCTCACCTTAGTTAAATCAAACGAAGCAAAAGTAAAGAGGGAGTTCAGGTGAACAGTACCTATGGATCAGGTTATCTATCTGCAAACACTAGATTCAGAGGTACCTGGTTTGACTGATCTAGGAAGACATCTTCTTCGCTCCAACCATAAGTTTCCCTAACTGCAAAATCTTGTCAAAAATCACTCCCTCAGTGAATATGTTCCCCCCTTCCTGCCTCCTGTTTAAACTTAGCACAGATAGGCAGAGCAGAGACCAAATCTTGGTGTATACAAAGAGGAAGCAGCACCTTTAAGAACTCAGGTTATCTGACTTCAGAGCCTGGTTACAACACTTAATAGCTGAGCTTGCTGTGGTTTGGTCGCTTTTAACTCTGTGGTTTTCTTGACAAAGATTCTAGAGTGGTCTGCCCTTTCCTTCTCCAGCTCAGAGTAACAAACCAACAGGGTTAAGTGACTTGACCAGGATCACATGGCTAGTAAGTGTCTAAAGTCAGATTTGAACTCAGGAAGATGAGTCTTCCTGACTCCAGGCCCAGCGCTCTAGCTGAGCAGCCATAGGAAAATCGCTTTATCTCTCAGCCTCAGTTTCCCCATATGTAAAATAGGTATAATCATCTCTTCACTACTTACTTCTCAGTTATGAGCACTTTATAAATGTGAGTCATCATCATCATCATCTATCTCCCTTCCAGCTTCTTTCTTAGTTTAACAATTATGCAGGTGACCTGGCCAAATTGCTGCTTTCTTATCCCACCCACTCCCCATCCTTTCTCAACCCATTTCTCTCACTGTGGACCAATTCCAGATCCTGAATATTATCAAGGCATAGTGAATCTCATTACTTAACACCCTACTTTTCTTAAATTTTAGGGGCAATAAGCAAAATTAACTAAACTTTATTATGTCTGTCATTCATGATCTTTAAAAAAAAATCTACTGAGCATCCACTAGATATTTGTTTGTAAGGCATGGGCGATATAAAGGTATGAGACAAGGCCCATCTCCTCAAGAAGTTTTCCATGTAGTTGGTGTTAAAGAATGTTAAAGTGTCCAGTGAACTTGTCTTTTTGAGTTGGCTCATTCTCTAGTCACACTGGACCCTGAATATGCAGGAGGCCCTGAAGGAGTCAAGGACTAAGCTCTCACTGAGCTGACATAATTTGTTGTCTGCTTTGGATGTTGTGTTCTTGGGAGTCAAGACAGGAGCCAATCAGTCTACACTAGGTTGAAAAGCTGCTTGTGCAGCTGGGACCCTTGCAGATAAGCAGACCACCAAATCTTCATAGTCTAGCACAGGGGTGGAGAATCTCCGGCCTCATGGCAATATGTGACCTTAAGTGTGGCCCTCTGAATCCAAACTTCATAGGACAAATCCTTTCATAAAAGGATTTGTTCTGTAAAACTTGAACTCGGTCAAAAAGCCACACCCAAGGCCCTAGAAGGCCACACGTGGCCTCGAGCATGCAGTCTCCCTATCCCTGGTCTAGCAGTTCCCAGGTATGTTGCTCTTGCAGTCACCTTGCCCCTCACCTTCCAGAAGGGTTTTGTCCTTTTCTCACCTTTACTGGACCTTTTCCCCTCCCATGCCACACCTCTGTAGGAGATTTCTGGTACCTCCTTCTTTCCTTTGTTGTACTGTAATGAATATGCAAACATGTGTATAGATTGTGAACTGTTTGCTCTTGCTTTGGGTTCAACCTGCACATTCATTTCTCTAGTAAAAAATCTAATTGCAACACAATGTCTCATGCACTTGTGATATTGTTTTTGGTTAATATTGGGAAGCTGGTGAAGAAATTATTTCAAAGCTGAACAGGGCTTCAGAGATTCCCCAATCCAATCTCATTTTACATATGAAGAAACAATGAGATACTGTGACTCAAGGTTAAAAAGCATTTATGCATGCTTGATAAGTATGAGCAGATGAAGTTTGGCTGGAGTGGCTGGAGATCTAAGTTTGGATAAGACTAGGGTGGGAGACATGAATGCCTAGTAAAGTGGATTCTATTCAGCAAGAAAGGAATGAGCAAATACTTTTTAAGTGTTAAAGCTTTACCTCAGAAATCTTGATTTATGAACTAAAGCTATCAAATCAGACTACAGAAAGCTTTATAAGCTATAAAGCACTATATTAAATGTCAAATTATTATTGTGATTATTTTGGTGTATTTCAAATTTAATATGGTAGTGCTAATGTTACCTTGTTTGTCTAATGATTATTATTATTTCTATTAATGGCCTATAGTAAATTTTCTTAGGTTACTATAATACTAGTTTAGAAGTGCTTTCTCCATAACAATCTTATGAAGTAGCTAATTATCTGTTATCCCCTTTTAACAGATAAGAAAACTGAGTATCAGGAAAGGTAAGTTACTTGACCAAGGTGACACAGCTAGCAACAGAGTTAAGAATCAAACCCAGATCTGGCTCCAATAACGAAACTGATGAAAAATCCAAATTAATCTTGTGGAAGACACTTGATGTTTTAAAGGGTCCATATGCTACTCCCTAGACTACCACAGAACACAACTCTTCCACACTCTCATCTTCTGAGGTTCTTATCTACCTATGTCTTCCTATAAATGCTCCAGGAAATTCAATGTAATTTTCCAGGGGCCTTCTTCTGCTTCTTTTAATACCTCTGGGGTAGCCCTTACACTTTTAGTGAATTTCTCCTTGCTCTGAAACAACTTTTTATTACTCTGCATATATTTGGCATACTGTATCTGAGTACATGTTATCTACTTCAGTAGAATGTTAGCTTCTTACAGGCACAGGCTGTTTTGTTTTGGATTTTGTGTCTGTACATGATTCACAGTACTTCCTTTTCAAATTCATTTAGTTCAAGAGATATTTATTGAGGACCTACTACATGGTAGGCCCTAACCTAGGCAATGGGAATAAGAAGCCATGAACAAAACTATAACTGCCCTCTCTCCACTAGCAGAAGCAACAGGTACACAGATGAGTGTCTACAAAATCCATACTGTCTGAATGCAGAATAATCTGAGGGACAGGAAACTCAAGGGATCTGGAAACGCCTCTTATAGGAGATGCTGCCTGAGCTATGTTTTAAAAGAAGCTAAGGATTCTAAGACGTAGAAGTAGGAGAGCACACCAAGCACAGGAAATACTCTGGGCAAAACCACGGGGGATGGATGGGAAACAGCATGGACAGGGAACAGCAAGTGAACCAGTGTGGCTGAAATCCAGAGTGTATGAAGGGAATAATGAGTCTTGTACAGTCTTGACGTCTTTTATAACACTTTGTTTAGCTGTTTCTCAGTCATGCTCTTTGAGATCCCCTTTTGGGGTTTTCTTGGCAAAGACATTGGAATGGTCTGACATTTCCTTCATTTTACAGAAGGGAAAACTGAGAAACAGGGTTAAGTGACTTGTCCAAGGTCACACAGCTAGTATCTGAAGCCAGATTTCAACCCAGGTATTAATGACACTCCACTGTGCCACCTAGCTGCCCTTCCCAACAACCATCACACACAAGTAATCACTGGTAAAAGGATGTATCCAGCTTATACCCACGTGTAGCCCGCCCTCAGGGTTATTTGCGATTCTGATTCTTCTAAGAATCCATCAGTTGTAGATATGTAACATCCCTCAGAGCATATCATAGTAAAAAAAATTTAAAACAATCATTTCTTCTAAGTGTAGCAATCTAAGTAGCTTAGCCAAGCTTTATTTAACCAAAGCCCTGCAAGCATCACTGAATTGCAGTGAATTCTACCTACTTTTCAAAGTGAATATAAGCAATGCCTAAAGTACTTGAATAGAAGTTCATTAAAAATGAAGGAGGATTACTACAAAGTAGTAATCATAAAACTATCTGGTAAAGGTTAAAAAGCACAAAAGTAGATCAGTAGAACAGACTAAATAAGTAAGAATCAACAACAATTTAATTCATTAATCCAGAGTTCAATAACTTCAAGAACATAAACTGCTTAGGGAAAAATTCCTTATTTGACAAGCCCTGCTGAGAAAACCAGAAAGGAGTTTGGCAGAAATTGGATTTTAACTATGCCACAATAGGCTCACGATCTAATGGCAAAGTGAGTAAAAAAAAAAATGGCTATCAGTTACTTTTCACAACTACTGCTAGGGGAGAATTTATAACCAAAGAACTGAGGTGATCACAAAAGATAAACTAAATAAATGCAATTACATAAAATTGAAGAGCTTATGCGGGAACAAAATCAATGAAACTGGAATAATAAGGAAATTGTCAACTGGGGAAAAAAAACTTTGCATCAAACATTTCTATTAAGGGTCTGATAGCCAAGATACATAGAGAACTAACACAAATATATAAATCCAAAAGCCATTCCTCAATGGATACTGATCAAATGATATGAACAAACAGCTCTCAAAAAAATAATTGCAAACTGCTACTAATACTTTGAAAAACTGATCCAAATCACTAGTTACAAGAAAAATGAAAATCAAAATGACTCAGATTTCATTTCACCAGCCAATTGACAAGGATGATAAAAGCTAGGAACAGTCAATGTTGTATGGTCTATGAAAAAACAGACACACATGAATACCTTTTTGGTGGAGCTGAGAAATGGTGCCACCATTTTAGTGGTGCTATAATTGGTCTTAGCATTCTAGAAAACACTTAGAGTGTTCTCCAAAAGTTACTTAAATGTCCATACCTCTTACCTGGAGATCTCATTGCTAGGCATATGCCCCAAGGAGGTTCAAAGACAGAAAGGTCCCATATATATATATACACACATACACATATATATATATCCAAATACTTATAGTAATACTTTTTTGCGGTATCAAAAACTATAAATAGGGGTGGCTAGGTTGCACAGTGAATAGAGCACTGGCCCTGGAGTCAGGAGGACCTGAGTTCAAATCCAACCTCAGACACTTAATACAAAACCAGCCGTGTGACCTTGGGCAAGTCACTTAACCCCAATTGTCCTACCTTTCCCCTCCAGAAAGCAAAAAGAAATTTTTTTAATTTAATTTAATTTCTAAAAAAAAAGCTATAAATAAAATAGATGCTCATTGACTGAGGAAGGATTAAATAAACTGTGACTTGAATTGTACTGAAAGTAAAGGAATATTACTATACCATAAAAAAATGACAAAATATAAAGAATTCTGAGAAGCATGGGAAGACAGAAACTGATGCAAATGCAGGAAACAGAAACAAGAAAACAATATCTAAAATCACTATAATTGTAAATGGAAATGGAAAAAAACAACAAAATTGAATTCCATGTAATTAAAACATCCAAGGCCAGTCCTATAGGAAAATTCTAAAAGTTTTTTCTTCCTTTGCAAAGGGTACAAAAGGATTAGGAATATTATATATGCTATTCAACACAGTTTACGGATTGCTTGGTTTGGCTGACCTGCTTTTTTCCCCCTTTTAAAAAAAAATCTGTTTAAAAAAAAAAAGATGGCTCCAGTGGCTAAGTGGCACACTGGTCCTGAGTTCAAATGCGGCCTCAGACACTTAACATGTACTAGCTGTGTGATCTTAGGCAAGTCATTTAACGCCAATTGCCCTACCTTCCCCCCTCCAAAAAGAAAAGATGGCTTACTGGGTAGCAGATGGGGAGAGAAATATACTCATAAATGAACAAGATATAAGAACAAAATATTTTTAAATGTTTATTCTCTTAGTGAAGGTAATTAAGTTAACAGTTATAAAGACTCTTATCTGCTCTAACATATATGAACACTTCCCCCTGAAGTCATTCCACTTTCCTTACCTCGAATAGGGTGATGCAGTGGGCAGTATTAGTGTGTTGAACAGAGGGTCAAGAAGACCTGAGTTCAAATCCTGTTTCAGACACTTATTAGCTGTGTGATACTGGCCAAGTCACTTAACTTTTTTTGTGCCTGTTTCCCCATCAGTAAATTGGAAACAGCTCTTAGCTCACAGGGTTGTGAAGATCAAATAAGGCAAAGTTAAGTAAAGCCCTTTGTGCAAACCCTGGATGCTTTATAAATGCAAGTTATTCTTTATTATTGTTACTGTTGTTATTATTATTATTATTATTACCACTTGAAGTAACCTGATGAGATGCAATCACTGCTAACACCAGCCCACTTAGAAATATTACTTTGCTTGATCTTCACAAGGCAGGTGCTGCAATTATCCCTTTTACAGATGAGGAAACTGGGGCAAACAGAGATTAAGTGATGTGCCCAGGGTCACACTGCTATTGGAAGTATCTGAGGCTAGACTTGAACAGGAGTCTTCATAGCTAGAGGCCCAGTCCTCTATCCACTGGTCCACCTAGCTGTCCCCTTAGGGCAGTCACTACCCCTCTGCCCCTATTCCCAATCTGAGCCTCAGTTTCTTAAGCACATTCATTGGGTAGAGGGATCATATCACTGTTTGCAGTGATATCTCCAGAGTCTAACATAGTGACTGGCACCTAGTAAGAACATGCTTAATAAATACTTCTTGTATTGATATTTATACTTACATACTTATACCAAGTGCTGCTGTAAGCCTCCCTACAACCTGAAAATAACTCTGAGTGCCTTTTATGGCACTACCAAACCCAAAAGGCCTTTAGCAGAAATCAATCCCCTGAGGACCCAGTGACACACCCCGTCTCCTCACTACTCTGGGCATTTTCACTGGCTGTCCCCCAAGTCTGGAACTCTCTCCCTCATCTCCACCTCCTGGCTTTCCTTCAGGTTCCAGCTAAAATCTCACCTTCTTCATGAAGCTTTTTCTCATCCTCGTTTAATGCTTGTACCTCCCCTCTGCCGATTACTTCCAATTATTCTGTATATAGCCTGTTTGTACATAGTAGCTGCATGCTGTCTCTTCCATTAGACGGTGAGCTCCTTGAGATCAGAGACTCTTTACCCTTCGTAGTATCCCTAACACTTGGCACTGTGCCTAACACATAATAGATGATTAATAAGTGCTTGTGAACTTGATTTGATTAGCCTAGCTAGACCTTATAAAGCCTCACTGCTGGGTTACCTACTGAATCAAAAAAGAAGTCAATCTGCAAGGTGGAGGGTGTCCCCCATACCGAGAGGTGAGTGCTCCACTAAGTAGAATGCTTCCATCATCTACATCACAGAGTTACTACGCAGGGAAAAGTCCTATAAACCTTCAGGTTCTTGAGAAATCTGAGTTACCATTCCATTTGCTGGCCTGTCTACAAGGCCATCTGGTCCCCGCTAATTCATTTCAAACACATGGAGTCATCTGACTGTAGACACCTCGTGATTAATGACGCTAATCCAAGATCTGATTGGTCCCATACCAGGCCCTACCTCCGGGACTCCGTTTCCCAGAAACCCCAGAATGCCGTAGCCGCTATCTTGCCTGGAGACTACATTTCCCAGAGAGCACTGCGAAGCTTCCGGCCTCGGGCCTCAGATTATGGGGCCCCGGAATTAAAGGGGAGCCGAAGATTGACCTTTTTTGGTGGATAAGGAAGAGCTGAAGCATTTAAAACCAGATAAGGCAGAGACGCTGAAAAATTCCCGTATGAAATGCAATCACCTAAGGGCCTGAGGATAGACCGAACTACGTTGTTCCACTGATAAAGAACGGAAAAATCAAAGAAACCTTTGGGAAATGAAGACCCCCCCAGCTGCGAAAGCCCCGAGACCTTCTGGGAAACCGAGTCCGATGAGAGCCCGAGTTCCCGGTCCCCCAGCAGTTCGTGTGTATACATTATAGCCTATCAGCTGCTAGGTCTGTCACGTGGTGTGGTGTGCACGTGGTAGTCTCAGTCATGTGGTTTTATGATCACTACAAACTTCAACCAAATTCACAATCCTTCAGAAATTTCCCCAGTTTGGCCCATTCCCCAGAGGCCAAGCTGAGGGAAAGGGCAGTGGCCTGCGGTGCAAAAGGTCAAACCAGAAAGGCATAGACAAGGACCAGCAAGGGAGGGAGGGCGAGGATCAGGGCTACGAGGTAGCTAGAAAAGTTAAGGATAAGAACATTCCCTCCATTAGGGCAGATTAGCAGCCAGCTTAGAGCACAGAGAGATTAAATGACGACGTAGGTCACACAACCAAATACGTGGCAAGATCCAGGTCTTCCTGGTTTTCAAGACTCTAGGTGTATGACCCTGGGCAAGGCAATCACTGTCTGTCTTAGACTATAGGCAATAAAGTGTTAAAAAAAAAAAAAAAAGATATTTGAGCAGGACAGTAACTGATCTAAGCTGTGCCTTAGAAAGATTATTTTGATAACCATGTGAAATTTATATAAAGAAGGAAAAGAGTGGAAGCCAGAAGACCAGTTAGGCAACAGTACAGTACTTCAGGCAAGATGTGAAGAAGACCTGAACGGCGGTGATAACGTCAGGTAAAGAGAAGTGATAGGTGATGATGTGGAGTTAAAATTTCCAGTACTTGGCAAACGCATGTTTGGAAGGGGAGGGAAGATAGGATTAAGAGAAGTCAGAATAACAGAATTTCAGAGTTGGAAGGAACTCCAAAAGCCTTCTACTATAATGAATACCTTAAAAAAGGTGGCTGGGTGGTGCAGTGAATAGAGCATGGTCCCTGGAGTCAGGAGGACCCAGAAATCTGACGTGGAACACTTAACACTTACTAGCTGTGTGACCTTGGACAAGTCACTTAACTCCAATTCCCTCTTTTAAAAAAAAGATCACCCCTATAACATATCTAAGTAGTTATCCAGCCAGAATTCTTTCTCTCAAGGACCTAAAGTGAAGGGGAACACAGTACCTCTTACAGACCATTCCACTTTTAAATAGCTCTAAATTTTAGGTTTTCCTTACAACAAACTTAAATTTGCTTTTTTTTTCACCCCCTGTTATTTTTACTTCTTCCTTCTGGGGCCAAAGAGAACAAGATTAAACTTTTTTTTTTTGCCCAAATTTATTTTCTCTCACCCCTCATTTAAAGGAAGGGAAAAAACCTTGCTCTGTGTTTGTGTGTGTATGTGTGTGTGTGTGTGACTAAACATACAAATTTCTACATTGGTCTTGGCTAAAAATGTTTACCTGAGTGTTCATCTTGAGCCCTCTCTCAGTTGTGGGTAGCACTTCTTTATCCGTCCTCAGGAAGCATGACTGGTCATTGCATTGATCCTCATTCTTAGGTATCTCTAGATTGTTTATCTACACCATTGTTATTATTGTTTATTCTGGTTCTGCTGACTTCACTCAGCATTTTGTGCAAGTCTTTCCAGGTTTATCTAAAATTGTCTCTTTTGCCATGTGTTACGACACAATAGCACTGCAGTTTATTCATATACCATAATTTGTTCAGTCATTCTTAAACTGATGGGTATCCCTTTAATTTCAAGTTTTTTGCTATTAAGAACAAAAGAGAGCTGCTATAAATATTTTTGTACATATGGGTCCTCCTTTTTTGATTTTAGGGGGGCATTGGTATTGTAGTGGTATTGATGGGTCAAAGATATTTACAGTTTAGTAACTTTGGGGGTTTAGTTCCAGATTGCCTTCTAGAATGGCTGTTCCAATTCATTGCATCATCAGTGTTCTTTTCCCACAGCCCTTCAACAATCTGATGAATGTGAAGTTGAACCTCAGAGTTTCTTTAATGTGCATTTCTCTAATTATTAGGAATTGTAGTATTTGTATATGGTTATTGATAGCTTTTATTTCTTCCTTTAAAAACTGCTTATTCATATCTCTTGACCATTTATAAATTAGGGCAGAGTTCTTGCAAGTTTGAATCCATTCTTTATATACCTTCTTCCTTTCCACTTTCTACCTTTTGCTCTGGAAACAGTTACCATATCAATACTAATTTTACTTCTGGAAAGGGCATATCAATCCATTGTCCTGTGACTTCATTCTTCACCCCTACAACTTTACTCTTCTCTGGCCACCGCTTCCGTATGTGTTGTCTCCCCCATTAGAAAATATGAGCTTCTTCAGGACAGGGACTATTTATTTTGCTTTTGTATCCCCAATCCTTTGCACAGTGCCTCACACAGAGTATATTTAATAAATACTTTTTTTTCATGTGTATGAGATAATGCCTAGGAAGAACCTGGTAAGGCCTTCTTGAATTCTTCCTGTTTCTTCAAGGCTTGCTTATTTTGTCTTGTGACTTCTTCATGCCCCTTTAATACAAAATTAATATAACTGATCTATGACCAGTTATTATACCTGGATACAACCAGTAGTTTTCTTTAAAAGGAAAATCAGAGTCAGAGAGGGAAAGAAAGAGAAGAGGGGCTACACAAAGAGATTCAGATGATTTCCTGGAGGCAAAACCCATCCACCTTCTTAATCTCTCCAGAGAACCCCATAACCTGGAATGGACAACAGACTAAGGCTGGGTGGTGAGTTCCTGGGCAGGTGTACAAATACAAGCATTGGAGTGGCAGGGGCAAAGCAATGGAGAAGTTCCTGAACCAAGCCTTCTGGACCCAGCAGAGGAACTCCTAGAGCAAACAAAGGTATTCCTAGACCATATACCCTAGACACAGACATGGATAAGGAGTTCCCATATCAAGATCTCAAGGACATATGGAAGCTAACACTAAAAAACAGCAAGGGTAAAGCCACAGTGTAAAGAAGCAAACTTTGTATGATACATGATGATAACCTTAAGTGCTAGGAAATGGTTTGACTCTCTAATGAACTCATCTGCTTTTCCCTTGTAGGGGGAACTTCAGCTTCACAAGAATACTGTTTTTTTGAGGACTATACATATCACTAAGGTAGTAGAGGTCCCTGGAAAAGGAAGGAAATTTGTTTTAGCTACTTAGGGCTTGGGTGTGAGTCCATGATGGTTTCCATGTGGGGTGGGTTAAGTACAATTATATATTCATTGTTTTTGTTAGTCCTAGGCCTTGCATGAGAGCTAAGGATCCTTTTTTCTTGGTATAGAGAGCTAGACAGCCAAATTATTAACTCCATGGAGAAGCTTGTTCAAGGAAGGGTCATTTTTCCCAAGATAGTATCACATCCCAGGAGAAGAGATCAGTGGATCCCTAAGAATAGCCAGTATCCAGGCCAGCTTATGTAGAAGGAGGTATATATACTGACCTTTGCAAGTAAGTGGTAATGGTCATGGAAGGTAGAACAGCCAAGCCTCATGACTCAAGATACAGAGACACTCCCACCACACCATACTTCCTCCTACATGAATAGATGTTTCTAGGAGTGAGGCCTAATAGAAGATCCTACAAAAACAAAGAAAAGAAGGAGGGATTGGCTATGATACACGAAAGTAAATCCAACTATTCACTTTCCAGAATTTCACTCCCACATAAGCAAATAACTGCTAATCATCCCTACCTGGATTCTGGGGTAGGAACCATATCCTAATCCTGCCCACCTGTACATTTTTTTTTCCTTAAAAGGTGTTAAAACCATCTTCAAGATTTGGTTGGTGCAGGGTGCTAGAGGCTCAAGCTACTGATTTCACTTCCTAGTCTCCTAAGTATCAAAGAGCCATGAGATGCTCCAGGTTCTCTGAGGTTTGGCTGGTGTGTCCATGGTGTACAATTCTGGTAGGGAAGCTTCACTCAACTGCATCAGCTCAGGGTGTCCTCACTGCATATCACTATGGAACATCCTTCTGCTATGGCTAAATAAATCTCCTTTTGTTAAAAAGAATGATGTACAAATGTCTCATTTCCATATCAAAAATAAACTGCCAGGGGGCTGGTCTGAGTCAGACCCAGACCAATACTGTGTACCGTTGGCATCTGGAACATGTCCAAAACAGCATTCATCTTTCCCTCTGAATTCATTCATCCTGCAAACTTCCCTATTCCTTTGAAGGAAGATCATAGAATCCTAGATTAGATCTGGAAGGTACTCTAACGGGGAGTTCTGATCTGATTAAGTGCATAGGAGAGCTCCAAGCCAAATGGTTTAAGAGATTTGAGGAGCTCAATATCACTTACAACTGGGATAATTAGTAAAGGCTTCATTAGGCAAAACACATTCAAATTCTGAGTCTATACGTTACTAACTCTTACTGTGGACAAGTCACTCTATTCTGAACTTCAGTTTCCTTGTTTATAAAATGAAAATAATAATAATATAAAGTACTTTCTTTTAGAATGTGTTGTTGGTATTATTCTGCTCCCATATTAGTTTTTTTCTTCCTCTGGATCTCTTCCATCTAAACCTTTGTTTTGTAATCCATAGAACTCTTTATTTTCTGCATCACTAAATGTCTTCCACCGGGTTCTCCCTCTAGCGGCCCCTCTCAGCCCAAGTTTCCTGCTATGAAAGTCAGGGTGGCTATTAGGCAAACCCCAGCCGAAAATTGACAACCAAATGTCTCTGCTGCCATCTAGTGCCCAAGAGATTAAAATCCATCATGGTTTGGAACAAGAAACTGTTCCTGAGGCCACCTTTATAACAAAAAGCACTACAGGTTTCCTTTGATTTACAGAATCAATAGTCAGTTTCCGAAAAATGAATACTATTTTCTGATTCATGCCCATTATAAACTCATACATCTTTCACTGCGGGAAGAAAATAAGACTTGTCTTTCAGAGATCCAACTATTCTTCATGTCAAGAAAGGGATCTAAGGTTCTGAGTGGGGGAAGTGAATTTGTCCTAGGCAATATTTAAAAATGCATAAAACTGTTTAAAATGACCGCCTAAGGTAAAATGAAACATTTGTAGTAGAAAAGACCTGAACAATGACACTCAGATTATTAGCGAATCAATTAAGGTTTTATTAAGTATCTGCTATGTGCCAGATTCAATACTAGATGGTAGAGTCACAGAGAGAAGATATATGGTTCCTGCCTTCAAGGAGCTTATGTTGTAATGATGGTGTGTGCTGCACATCACAAAACAAAAAGCAAAAGTTAAAATGTACTAACTCTTTGGCTTTGTGAATAACCATTAGAAAGAGATATTTACCATATAATATTAAGAAAATTCATCTGGAGGAACAAAGTTCTAGAATCTCAAGGGATATAATGAAAAAATTAAAAATAAAAGGGAAATAGCACTTCTAGACTTATTATATCATTATCATTATATTATTACTGTAAAGCAGTAAGCATTGTAAATATTTGCTGTTGGTTTAAAAAATAGAAAAGAAGATCAGTGGATCAAACCAGATAAGAAGAATTAGAAACAACTAAATTCAATAACAGTGTTAATAAACTCAAAACATAAATTTCTTGGAGAAAAACCCTTCTGGAACAACTAGAAAGTAGTTTGAAAGAAGCTAGATTTAAACCATCTTACAACATATACCACAAGTTCAAAATGGATACATGATCTAAATATGCTATGACAAAGATCATACCATCAAGAAAAAAAAAGAGAGGTGGCTAGGTGGCGCAGTAAATAGAGCACCAGCCCTGGAGTCAGGAGGACCTGAGTTCAAATCTGACCTCAGACACTTAATGCAAAAAACTAGTCGTGTGACCTTGGACAAGTCACTTAACCCCAATTGCCCTACCTTCCCTCCTCCAAAAAACAAACACATACACACACACACACACACACACACAGAAGAGAAAGAAACTGGGTACATTTCACAGCTACATGTAAGGGAAGATTTATTATCCAAACAAGTAAAAGATAAATAAAATAGCTTGAATTATATAAAATTAAATTGCTGCAATCACAAAATACAACTAGGATAACAAGCGAAGCTTTTTATTGGGAATAAAATCTTTGCATCAAATATCTCTGTCTGATATCAAAAGACACATGAAGAACATAAACGTGTAAGACCAAGAGCCTTCCCTCAGTGAGTTAAAGCCAGTTAATCCATTATATACATACATATATATATACATATACATATACATATACATATATCCATAGCAACAAGCATTGTTTAGCACTTATCATGTGCCAATCATTACACTAAGCATTAGAGACACAAAAAAAAGTCTTAAAGGAGCTTACTTTCTTTTTTAAAAAATTTTGCATTTAACTTTTAATTTATGAGTTGACATTTTAATAGTAGGAACTCTGTGCAAACAATTAGGTGCGCATAAGACACATAAAGGGAAAATGAAAGGAACTCTCAGAAAGGAAAGCACCAGCTCCTATAGAAAGTGGGGTTTGAACTGAATCTTGAAGAAATCCAAGGAAACTAAAAGGTGGAGGAGAGAAAGGAGAAGAGCATCTTAGGCACATGGCAAAGCCTACTGTATACGGGCTCCAAGATGGGAGAGTCATGTTTGAAGAAAAACAAGTAGGCCCGTATCGCTGGATTGTGGAGTGTGTGAAGGAAGACGGTGTAAAAAGGCTGGAAAAAGTAGAAGGGTATAGGCTGTTAACGGCATTAAACGTCAAAAGATGAGTTTATATTTGATCATGAAGGTAATAGAAAACAGTGGAGGTCATTGTGTAGGGCCAGACTATAATGCCAATGCAATACCCATAGCAGCTGCTGTGACTATGCAGATGTATTCACAAACCTAGCCAACTCCACTGAGTGGAGGATGAATTGGAGTGGGCAACGACTTGAGACAAGGAGACCAAATGCAAGGTTTTTGTAATAGTCTAGGTGAGAGATGATGAGATCCTGAACTAAGGTAGTGGCTGTGTGGGTGGACAGAAGAGCTACAATACAAGAGATGTTGTGAAGGTCAAGATCTGCAATGGATTGCATACGTGAAGTTGCTGAGACTGAGGATTTGAAGATGACATTGAAGATATAGCCCTGAGTGACTGGGTAGATGGTGGTACCCTTGACAGTGATCAGGAATCTCAGAAGAAGGGAATATCTGGAGGAAAAGACAAGTTATATTTTGGAACTGTTGAACTTGACATGTTTACGAGCCATCCAGTTCAAGAAGTCCAAAATGGTATTGGTGATGTGTGAATGTAGCTCAGGAGAAAGAATCAGGTTCAATATATAGATCTGGAATGATCTACGTAGACATGTAATTGAACCCAAAGTATATGAATAAATAAGCTCTCAAAAGAATTATACTGTATTAACAGACATTTAGAAGACTGTGGCAAATGACTGGTAAAGAGAGAAATGCAGACCCAACCAATGTTTATATGTGCTCATGTGTGTAGCTAAATCTTACCCCTGAATTTGAGTCCTTTGCTTATCAGTTGTCTTGGACAGTTGATGTTCCACAAGCATCTCAAACTCAGTATGTCCTAAAAAGAATACATATATTTGCACCAAACCTGTATCCTCTCTAAATTTTCCCATTTTTATTAAAAAGACAACCATCTTTCCACTTACCCAGGTTCATAATCTCAAAGTAACCCCAAATTCTTCCATCCCTGACACTTCATTTCTAATCACTCACCAAACTTTGTCAATTCTACTACTATAACATCTTTCACATTCATCCCTTTCTCTAACTCATAGAGCTGCTATCTTAGGTCAGGCCCTCATTACTTTTCAATTGTTCCTTGAAATAGCTTCCTAATTGGTCTCCATGCTTTCAGTCTCTTCCTGCTCCAATCCATTTTTCACACCAATGCCAAATTGTTTTTTCACTAAAAGACAAATTTGACCATGTGATCTGGGTAGCTTTTTTCTTTGGCCAATCATTATTACTACTTCAACTCAGTGATTCATCTTGCTATTAATAAATTAATTTTTACCCATAGACATAAGACTGAGTGAAAGAACAAGTCCTCAAAGGGGATTGGATTCATTTATTTCTTATTGTATACTGAAACTTCCATTGCAACACTCATTTGGAGAGATTACTTTCCTAACTAGAAGAAACATTTGTATTAAGAATAATTTTTCATAATCTTTTTTACTTACATGTAGTTTTCTTTGAAGTATAATCTCTTACTCAGTTTCCATGCAAACATTCTATAGGGTGGGGTTGTTGCTCCCTTTTGTAACTTTTGGAAAAGATCCATTGAATTTTGCCATTATCCATCCTCCCCACCAAAAGGCAACAGCCACATCTCTTAAGGTTAGTTTCAGTATAATTTTTAGTACCTGCAAAGGAGAAGTTGGCCATCTGAAAAAACAGCTACCCTCCAAGGTTATTATTGAATGTGTACAATACTTAGGCTATCTGTTAAAAACTGCCTGATGACCTCCCCTCACCACCATGTTCCAAATAACATTGTCATTGAGGGAGTTGAATGTGTACCAGGGCTGAACTGCTCTAGCAATTAATCATGAGTTTAGAGAGAATTTCCATAAATTCAAACATGAACCTTAGCCAATTAGTGATCTCAAACTTCCAGGAGAAAATTGTGAAGTGAAACTTTATTGATAAATTATGTCAGAAATTAGCCTTTTTCTCTATATAGGTTTAGAGGCAATTAGGTTACACAATGGATAGAGCCCTGGACCTAAAGTCAGAAAGAGCTAAGTTCAAATTTGGTCTTAGATACTAGCTGGGTGACCATGGATAAAACACAAAATCTTCAAGATGGCATAGAAGGCCTCTATAATCTGGCACCTATTTTTCATACCAGCCCTGTTTCACATAACTCCCCATGGTTCTTTGCTAACCAAATTAGCCCATTAGCTGTACGCCATAAAAGATAGTCCATCTCCTACTTTTGTAACATTGCATAAATAGCTCCCCATTTCTGGAATGCTCTCTCTGCTTTCCTCTACCTCTTGGAATCCCTAGACAAAAGTTAGATGTAGCCTCCTAATTAAGACTTTTCCCTAATTCTCCCAATTATTAATATTCTCTTCCTCTTGAAAACTATTTGTATTTACTTGTGTGAATATATATTGTGTCCCCTAACTAGAATGGTAGCTCCTTGAAGGTGAGCTTTTGCCTTTGCATACACAGTGCTTTGCTTACACTAGGAACATAATAAATGTTTGTTGAAATACTTAATTTGGTTGAATTACAGTTCTTAAAACATTGTGCGGGACACTGGTTTCAGCAGTGGGGATACAAAGATGAAAATGAAACAGTATCTGCCTTCAAGGAGTTTGTCCCCTACTGAAGAGATACCACATGTACATGATAGGTAAATACAAAGTAATTTGTGTGTAGGGGGAAGAATGGGATCGTGGCATAGTAGTAAAAGTGCTTGGATTTGGAGCTGTAAGACAAGTTCAGATCAGCTTCCACTTACCACCTTCTAACTTTGGACAAGTCATTTAATCTCTCTGAGTCTCCTCATTTCCTTGTCTGGTTGGTACAGATAACCTATAGATAACCTAGTTCTACATCTGTGATCCTATGACCAATATATTGGGATCAGGAAAGACCTTGTATAGACTATAGCACCTAAACTAAACCTTGAAGAAAAGGGGAGGAAGGGTTATTGTTGTTGACTTGTTTCTGTCATGTCTGACTCTTCATGACCCCATTTGGGCTCTTCTTGGCAGAGATACTGGAGTGTTTTCACAATTCCTTCTCCAGTTCATTGTACAGATGAGGAAACTAAGGCAAATAGGCTTAAATTACTTGCCCAGGATCACATGGCTAAGTATTTGAGGCCAGATCCGAACTTGGGAAGATGAGCCCTGAATTCTATCCATTGCACCACCTAGCTGCCTAAGGAAGAAGGGAAAAAGCTTTGATTAAGCCTGCTCTGTGCCAGAAACTGTGCTAAGCACTTTACTTAACCTCTCTCTGCTCAGTTTGCTCAAGTATAAAATAAGGGTGATAACAGCACCTACTTCCCAGAGGTTGTGAGGATCAAAGCAGATAATGTTTTTAAAGCACTTTTTTTAACCTTAAAACAACATATAAATGCTAGCAACACTGTTATTATTCTTCCCAGTGGTTCTCTTGACTTAGCTATCCCTCCTACAGTCGTATTAGCCAAAAATTTGATAAACAAAGAAGATGGGGAAGGGAGATAAGCAAGAGGAAGAGAGAACCTTGGTCCTTAAAGAATGAGCTAGTTCTTGTTTTTGTGAACATGAAAATGACCTTGGATTCCTGAAAATCATGTCAACAGAATGCAACTCTGGCAGGTCCTAGAAAGCTGTTAAGACTTCAGCTGCAGGCCTGGCAGCAGATTCTGTGTGTGTTTTCAGAGGCCCATCCTAGCTAAGCTCAGAGAGGCTCATCATCAGTTTGCCACCATATAATGACATTTTTATCACAAAACAATCCACTAGAGCATGGACACGATATAATCCGGATTATTAGTATTGTTGCTATCATCATCATCATCAACATTATTACTAACATAAGTATTATTGATTAAAATTAGTAGAATTTTTTGGTTCAAACCTGTGATTTAATCAGTGTGAGGACTTCCCAATGTGGAAACTTCCTCTATTTATGCATATTAGTAACTCATCTGTAAGTTATATTCTTGAAGAATTTTCTGGAGGCAATGAAGGTTAAGTTACTTGCCCATGGTCATGCAGCTAGTATGTAACAGAGGCAGAATTTGAACACAAATCTCCTTGCTTCCAAGGCTGATTTTCCATCCACTATATCACACTGCCTATCTATAAGAAGACAGTTTAGATATCAGTTAATATATAGAAAGTAATATGATTACTACTAACCTCATAATAATTGCTCCTAATACCATGTACACCAGTGTGGGGAACCTGTGGCCTTGAGACCACATGTAACTTTCACAGTTTGGATTCAGTCAAAGGGTCACACTTGAGGACCTAGAGGGCCACCTGTGGCCTCAAGGCCACAGGTTCCCCACCCCTGGTGTACACCATATTAGTACTAAGATTCAGTAAATATGGCCGAGGTGGAAAAGGTCCGTCTACATTTTCAAGGATGCTTGGGACCAGAACACAAAATTCTCTTTGCAGGAGAATCAGGACTTTAATTCCCATGATGCCATATGCCCACAGCACATCTGGGAATTGAGATAAGAGACTTGTAGGGGAAACTGCATGAAGAATAGAGGTCACTGCCAGGTACCTGGCATGCAAAACAGTGAAGACTTCAGAGAATGAATAGCAACAATAGATTAGATCCTATACATAGAGTCCTAACTGAAACAAAGCAAGAATGGAAAGCTTACCAACTAGGGAAAAGCTGGAACTGTCATCATGATTGGGAATGACAGCCAAACTGAGGGCTGCACCCTAACAGTGGTGACCTGAAATCACGCTAGGCATCAACAAGTTTAGTCACTAACTACATTCAAGGCAGACTAGGACACATCATAGACTATTGAGATTTTGTCAATACCTTCCCTATCAAAGCCAAGAGTCTCAAATTCTCTGGGTATGAAGGAGGAGGAAACTGTACTTGTTTGGGAATATGGCTGACTGTTTTCTGTTATTGTGTGTTTGTGTGTGTGTGTGTGTGTGTGGAGTAGTTTTATTGGCTTTAGTAATCCATTAATCAATAGAAACTTTTTTATTTAAAATAATAAATGGGCCTCAAACCAAATTCTGGAATGACAGAGCCAACAAAAGGTCAGAATGAGACACTCTTCTAACCCAAGACAAGTGAGAAGTTAGGAAAGAGTTGTCTGAGACATGGTGTAGACTGGCCCAGAACACACAGGGATGGAACACCAATGTTGGATTAAGTGGTGCTGGCATAAGTAGCAGCAGCTTCAGGAGTTCTCAAGCCAGATATAGTAAAAGGACCTAGAAACTGATGAGAAAAAGATTACGGGATACCCTTGTACTAGTACTGGACACAGAACCAAAAACTGTTTGGCAGCTGCATTGCCTATACTAACTTCTAGATCATAGGTCAAGGGCAGAGAGAAGCACTTTCAGTCAAGAGGGAGTGAAAGCCCTGAGTAGTAATATCACTTCCTATCTGAAGGGAGGAGAGGACCTGCGGAACAATATTGTTTATAATCCCAAGGGATCAGAGGCTTTTAAGGACCCTTAGTGTGAAAACCAAGAGAGCAGTGACCATGCCTTACCCCAGATCATACCATCTGGGAAGCACCAAAAACTTACAAATCCATAGAACTAGCTCTGAAAATAGCAGTTTGAAAAAGCCTAAGCCTGAGACATAACCCCTCCCTACCCCAGACCAAGAACAGAGCCCAACATTAAGTTCTAAATCAAGAAATAGGGTTGAAAAAATGAGGAGAAAAAAGAACCAGATTATAAAAACCTACTATGGCAACAGGGAAGATCAAGATACAAACTCAGAAGAAGACAATGAAGTCAAAACAGCTACAAGCAAAACCTCAAAGGAAAAATGTTAATTGGATGAAAACCCAACAAGAATTTGTGGAAGAGCTAAAAAAAATTATTTCCAAAATCAAATAAGAGTGGTAGAGGAAAAATTAGGTAAAGAAATGAAAGCAAAGAAAGAAAATTACGAAAAGACAATTAGGAGCTTGGTAAAAAGAGGCACAAAAAATACTGAAGATATTTCTTTTTAAAAAAACTTTTTTATTTTAAAATCTTTAAAAGCAGAATTGGTCAAAAAGGAAAAAAAAGGTATAAAAGTTTACTGAAGAAAATAATTCCTTAAAAATTAGAATTGGGAAAGTTGAAGCTAATGACTCCATGAGACATCAAGAAGCAATAAAACAAAATCAAAAGAATGAAAAAATAGAACAAAATGTAAAATACTTTATTGGAAAAACAACTGACCTGGAAAGTAGATTGAGAAGAGATAATTTAAAAATTATTGAACTACCTGAAAGCCATAATCAAAGAAAGAGCCTAGACATCATATTTCAAGAAATTCTCAGGGAAAACTGCCACAATATCCTAGAACCAGCAGTTAAATAAAAACTGAAAGAATCCACCAATTGCTACCTGAAAGGGAAACTCCCAGGAATATTATAATCAAATCCCAGGTCAAAGAGAAAATATTGCAAGCAACAAAAAAGAAATCATTCAAATATTGTGGAACCAGGGTGGAGCCAAGATGGCAGCGTAGAAGCAGCAAAGCACCGAAGCTCCCACACAAACACGCTAAACACTCATAAAATGGGACTCTAAACAGATTTTCAAGCTCCAAAACTCTCCAAAAGACAGAAAGCACATCTGTTGCTACAGGCAGCTCAGCAGGTGGGGCTCTTCCCAGCAGTCTGGGAGCTGCAGCCGAAACCCCAGCTGGCTCAGGCCCCAGGGCATCAGGCGGGGAACCACGTCTATAGGAGAGGAGAGCAGCTGCACTAGAGGCACAGTTACCACATTTATCAGGCCAGAAGGAAAAAAGGCTAAGAGAAAGGTCAGTGGATTTTGCTAACTCGGGAGGAGAAGAGTGGGTCCGGCCAAACTGCTCCCAGGGCAAGGAACCAGTGGGAGGCGGCTGTGGCAGCAGGAACTGCTGAAAGCAGCAGCAGCCTCCACTGGGCTGCTTCAGAGCCCTTGGCCTGCAGATAGCAGGGGGACTGAGGCAATTGATCAGGGCCAAGGGCTCTTGCATTGAGCGGCCTGGATCTG
>CM053595.1:59581366-59613071 GCA_028646575.1 Pseudocheirus occidentalis
GAAGAGCCCCGCCTCCTGCGCTGCCTGTAGCAACAGATGTGCTTTCTGTCTTGTGGAGAGTTTTGGAGCTTGAAAATCTGTTTAGCGTCCCATTTTATGAGGTTTTTAGCGTGTCTGTGTGGGAGCTATGGTGCTTTGCTGCTTCTACGCTGCCATCTTGGCTCCGCCCCCCTATAGTTACTTTCTATGGTATCTAGTCTGGTAGATATATTGTGGGCAATTGGGTAATTTTCTCTCTCAGCCTTTCTTTTTAACTCAATGCCCATATTAGATTACTCCATTCTTGGCCAGAAGTTCCTCTCATTCTGATATTTTAAGCTGTAGTCCAAAAATCCACATTCCTTTTTCAGACATCATCTTCTTAACCAGAAGTTCTCTAAAGAGAAAATCAATAAGAAAAATTATAAAAAGAGCCAGAGGAGAATCTTAACCTGTGGTAGGATGTCAGAGGGTAGTAGAATGCTATTTGGGGAAGAAAAAGGACAACTCAGTACCACAGACCATCTGGATAGAAGAACAAAATAAATAGCTGGTGAAGCAGTATGGTATAGTGGTGAGAACAATGAATGGATCTGGAAACTGTGAACTTCAGATTAAATTCCAACTCTGCCAAGAGTGTTGCTAGTATGAATTTTTCAAGTCATTTAGGGTCATAGATCAAGGACTGAAAGGGACCTCAGAGGGTACTTAGTCTAATCCTTTTATTTTACAGGTGAGGAAGTAGAGGCAGAGAGAAGTTAAGTCACTCTCCCCAAATCACACAAGTACTGTCAGAGGTGTATTTAGAGTTTAAGTCCTCAGACTTTAGATTGAGTACATTTTCCATGGACCACTGCAACTTCCAGACCTAATTTTCCTCATATGAAAAATGAGGGGATTAAATAAAATAATCTCTAAATTCCTTTCCTTCTATTAATCTGTGTTTTATGATCCTATGAGATTAGAAGCTCCAGAAGTAGATCATCAATTTGACCCAGAATCATGATTTCGTTATTATTGGGGACTTCAGCTCTCTGGATATATGATGGTACTTTCTTTCAAACAGAAGTGAAGCAGCTGATAAAGTTTTGACTTGCTGTCATTGATAGTTTTATTCTTTAAGGGACTGCAGAAACAATGAAAGGTACACTTATTTTGAACCCGAACTTTAATTTAAAAAAGAATGAATATGTTAATGAAGTAGAAATCATAAGAATATTGGGAGCAAATGAGCATAGAATTTGGGATAGAGGAGAAGGAAACCAGGTACAGTCTGATGCCGTAGATCTGTAGAAAAACAGATTTCAAAAGGTTCAAAGAAAAAGTAGGATGGTAATAATAATGTTAACAAGCAAAAACTACTGATATTTGTACATTGCTCTAGTATTTACAAAGTACTTTACACATATCTCTCATGATCCTCACAACAACCCTGTGAAGTAAGTGCTGTTATACCTTCCATTTTATGGATTAGGAAAAAGGTCAGGTAGACCAAGGTCAGGATGTTCTCAAGAATTAAATTTTAATGACACAAAACCAAATGATTCCATTGAAGAAGAGATGGGGGAAGAGACATGGATACAGATGAAACTCAGTCAACTTGGTCTTTAAAAAAAATAGACATGTATAGAAGGAAGAAACAAGTGTAGCTCGTGCAGTAGAATGGTTTGTGGTAAGAACAGTATGAGGAACACTAAAATGTAATATTAACAGGGGCAGGCAATAGGGGTAAAGGATAAAAAAGAGGAATTGGTGGGTGTTCTAACTATGTTGGGGGCAAGAGGAAGAGGACAAGATCTCTGCTCAGATTGGATGGAATGATAATAACAGAGAGAAGGCAAAATTATTCACCTTTTATTTTGCTTCTCTTTGCTAAGGAATATAATCTTAGAACTGGGGATAACAAATTAACAATTAACAAAAATCGTTAGAAGCATGGATTTTGCGGTAGGCAGTACCTTAAAAGTCATCTATTGTGATACTTTCATTCTACAAATGGGGAAGTTGAGGCCCAGATGTTAAGTAACTTACCCAAGGTCTTACAGCTAGTAAATGTTAAGGCTAGTATTGAACACCAGGTCTTCTGACTCAAAATTCAGTACTTATGCCTTGGCACCGTACCGTCCCCATTTACTTAGTTGAAATACCACTAAATGAGGAAATAAGAGAGCTCTTAGCATCCCTTAATCAGTTCAAGTCACCAGGTTCAGATGAAGGGCATCCCAGATGGAAAGAACTTGTGGATGTGATTATTGAGTTTCTGTCAGTAATCTTTGAAAACTCAAAGCACATGGGAGAGCTGATGCTATAGGACTAGAAATGGACAAATGTTTCAGTTTTCATAAAAAGGAAGAGGATAGAATCTTTTAAACCCTAGGCTGGGGCTTTTGACTTTGATTCCTAGTAAAATTGTAGAATATATTATTAAAGGGATTATATGTAAGCATATACATAAAAAAGGGGGCAGAGGTAATGATAAAGAGATAGAATTACTTTATCAGAAATAGGTCATGCCAGACTAAACTCATTTTATTTTTTGATAGGATCATTTAACTTGTAGGGTAAGAGAATTCTGTAGACATAATACACTTGAAATTCATCAAGAAATTGGGCAAAGTTTTTGTGCTATCCTTAGGGACAAAAATAAAGAGAAATAGACTAGATGGTAGTACAGTTGGGTAGATCTGGGACTAGTTGGATGATCAGATCCAAAGAAGAGTCTGTAATATGTTACTATCAACTTGGAATAGAGTGCTCTACGCAGCTGTTGGCCTTACTACTTACTGCTTAATATTTTTATTAGTGACTTGAATTAGAGAGTAAATTGTATGCTTATTAAATTTACATACATCAAGCTTGGAGGGATAGATAATACATTGGATGATTAAATTTAAAAATGTCTGAATAGGATTTAATGATAAGATGAATTTTAAAAGAACACATCTAATAGCATAAATAAAAAGTTCTACATTTAGGTTCAAATAATCAATTTTGTTATATGCTGGGTAGAGGGTGAATTGTTAAACAATGATCTGGGGGGGGGAAACACGGGGGTTTTAGTGATTTGCAAGTTTAATACGAATTTATAATGCAATCCAACAGTCAAAAAAGCTAATATAATCTTAGACTGTGTTGAGAGGCATAATAGCCAGAGTGAGGGAGATGACAATCCAGCCATCCTCTGACCTGGTAAACTACACTTAGAGGGCTATGGTCAGTTAGGGTACTATATACTGGGGAGAATAGCAGTAAGCCTGGTGAGTGACAGAGCAGAGTGACCAGAATAATTGGACATCTGGAGACCATGCTATAGGCCAGTCAACTGAAGGAGCTGGGACGGTTTAGCCTGTAGTAGAAAAAGTTCAGAAGCTTTTTAGATAACCATCTCTAAGTACTTGAAGTACTGTCCTGTGGATGAATCAATCACTTGTTTATTTGGCCCTAGAAGGCAGAATTGGGAGCAACGGGTGAAAACTGTTGAAAGGTAGGTATAAGTATTGATGAACTAGGTGATGCAGGCCAACTTTTACAGTTGGGAGGCAGTATGGTAACAGAAAAGAATGCTCAACCTGGAAAAAAAAAGAAAGAGTTATAGACTCCACATAAAAAGAAAAAAACTTCCTAATAATTCAGAACTATCTGAAAGTAGAATGAGCTGCTTTGGAAATTAGTGGTTCCCCTTCAATGGGGAATCTTTATGTGGAGACTGGACATCCACTTGTCGGAAATGTAATAAAGGGAATTCTTATTCACAGACAGGTTGTGCCTGTGTCAGGTTGAAAAACCCTTGCAGTTGGAGGTCAATTTGATGATGATAATGATGATGATGATAATTATATATCACTTTAAGGTTTGCAAAACATTTTTCTTTTATTATCTAGTTTGGTACTGACAAAATCTCTGTGATACTGGTGCTATCATCCCCATTTTATAGATGGAGAAAGGGAGGCGAACTGAGGTCAAGTGACTTGCTCAGAGTCACATGGCTAGGAAGTATCTGAGGCAGGATGTGAATTCAGGATTTCCTGACTTCAAGTCCAGTACTCTAGCCACTGCAGCATCTAGCTGACTCAAGATCTTTATAAGGTTGGACTATGGTTTCCACATGAGCTTTCCTCTCATCCTCATCAATATAGTTCCAGCCCATCTTTGCAGACTGATACTGGGGTCAAATGGGGTCACGAAGAGAACTGAACATTTTGACTAAATAACAACAATCTGTCATATTATTCCACTTTATGTTATCTCTATATGGAAAGAATGGGAAGGATCCCATATGTGTAGAGAGACCAAAGTTTGACTTGAGTTTGACCTTGTGTGTGGCTAGAAGGAAGGCAGAATAGATATCTCTAGTCTCTTCTCCCCCCATCATTCTCCAAAGGGAGACTTTCATTCCTGCCAGGAGGGGAGGCAGGGAGTTGAGGTCAGAGGTCAATGCTCTGTTCACCTCTGAGAGTAGGGGTGCCAGGACTGGAATATATTTATCTGCTCTCTTAAACATTATTAGTCTATGGCATATGATTGAGTTTGAACTAACTTTTGATTACTTTGTAATTTCTAAAGGGAAAGTATAACCCAAGGTCTATATCCAAGGCTTGACCCTTTTCCTACCAAATACCAGCTCCTCAATAAAATCATATAGAGAAAACAGCAAAGAAGGCCATTTATCCAAATCAGAGCAAAACAAAATCAGAGAAGGTATACACAGAAGAATATATACCTGACAATGCAGAGTGAAGTCACTGTCCTGGTAGGAGTGAGATACAACCAAGAGACAGGGTCCTGGATCTCACCCAAGGGGGAACTCCCTAAAGTCTCTAGAGTAGTGAGCTGTGGTTAGGGACACGACAGAGATATCCAAATCTTTCCTCCCATGTCTTCACAGAAAACCTGAAAACATCTTCATAAAGAGAGTAGCAGACAGCATTTAAATGCCCGTCTTCTCTTTACTTTGGGACTTTTTATGGCAAGTGCACAGTCCTTTAGCCCTGAATTATCTTTGAAGAACAGACAGGCTTGGGAAAATAGGAAGATTTGGGAGTTCCTTTGCCTATCTAGAATGGAGACTTTGGACCCGGAAATGCAGGCTCATCTTCTCTAGTAGTGTTCTGCCTAAAGCATTAAGTGACCCGGGGAAATCCCTTCTGATGATAATAAGGACATTAGCTCAAGAAAGTATAATAAAAAAATAATCAAGGATTTCTTTATTTGCATATAAAAAGCATACAATAAAAACTAATGATCAACCTGTGAGTCAGTTGCACTATTCCATTGTCACCATTTAGATGATCAAGTATTAGAGTAAAATGTAGTAAAAGGTAGTATTAAGGTAAATTTTAGAAATTGAACACTTTTGAGGTCTCCCTGAGAGCAGTTATAGCTTATATGGTGGATACCTGGATACTGACAAAAAGGAGGAGTGGGGGGGGGGGGGAAGGGGAGAAGGAGAAGGTATTATTGGGTTCTTTCCGTTCCCATTCATGATGGGCAGGGGCTGGCTGCTCTTGCAGCCCTATGGACTGAAAAGGAGGCTAGACTGGGCTTCATTGGGGTAGCAGAAAACTCTTTGTTCAGGAAATCTGAAGACAATGTTTCTGTTGCAACTGGGATTTTAAATCATCTGGGGTATTGAAAGTCAATTGGCCCCACTATTAAACACTGCCTCCCTGAGCCCTCCCTTATCAAAAATCCCGCCTTCCTTCCTCCCTCCCCACCCCCTCTGCCCCGTGAGCCACCATAGCTTCCCTCAGGGCTAATTTACTTTTCTTGAATACTAGTAACAAAAGATCCCATGCCTGGGGTACTTACTTAGGTCCCCTCTTCTTTCAATGATTCACAGTAGGTTTTGCATCTGCCCCCTATTCTCTCATTTCTTTGGCAATGTCTTCCTTCAGCTCATCACCTGTTGTCTAGATTGTTACAATAATTTCTTACTTGTTTTCACAGATTCCAGTCTCTCTCCCACCCATCCTTTTGTCCTCCAGCTGTCAAAATAATCTTCCTGACCAGGTCACTCCCCGGCTCAAAAACCTCAAGTGATTCTCTATTACCTAAAGGATAAAATACAAACTGTCTATCCTATCATTTGCGGCTCTTTACTGGCTGGATACAACTTATCTTTCTAGCATTATTTCATAATTTTCTCTTTAAAGTACTCTGTGTTCTAACTAAATTAGTTCAAACTACAATCTAGCTGTTTCTCAAATTTGACATTTCATTTTTCTCCTTGATGCCTTCAAAGAGGCTGTTTCTCTGACTCCTGAAATCCATCTCTTCCAGATGTAACTAAGACATCTTCCCTGAAGCCTGCCCTGTTTCCCTCAAGGGAAAGTGGTTACAGACTTAGAGTTGGAAGGAACCTTAGAAGTCATCTCCAGTAGTCTCATTTCAGGGAAAATGAGGCTCAGAGGGGTTAAATTACTTACCCAAGGTCATCTAAGTACCAAGTGGCAAACCTGAGGTTTGAACCTAGCTCCTTTGATCCAAATTCAGTACTCTTTAGACCATACCATGCCAAACAGTTGATTTGGGGGAAAAATCTTTGCAGAAAGATTCTCTGGAATCTTTGGAATGGAATGTATTATCAGATTCTCTGATAAAGATCTGATATCAGGTATATATAAAAACATTCAAATATATTAGAAGTCATTCTTCAATTGATAAAGTATATGAATGATTAATTTTCAAAGGAAGAAGTTCAAACTATCAAAAGTCCTAGTTTTTAAATGCTTTAAATCAATAACAATTAGAGGAATTAAAATTAAAGCAACTCTGAAATTCTAACTCGCTTCACATATAGATTGGCAAAAATAACCAAAAAGGAAATTTGCAATTGCTAGAGGAACTACAGGAAAACGAGCACAATGATTAAGTATTGGTGGAACTGTGAACTGTTCTGGGTGGCAATTGGAATCATATCCAAACAGTCACTAACGTGTTCATACCCTTTCACCAGGGATACTACTATATCTCAAAGACATCAAAGAAAGAAGAAAAGAACTCATAATGGATCTATTGGATTCCAATGGAATCCATTTGATGGATTCAATATTCAGTTCTTTTTGCAGTAGCAAAGACTTGGAAACTAAAGGGGTGTCCATCAATTGGGTAATTGTTGAATACATTATGTTACGTGAATGAAATGCATTATAATTGCATCACAAATACGATGAAAGGAATGGTTTCAGAGAAACCTTGGGAAAACTTGTATTAACTGGTTCAAAGTGAACAGAAACCAGAGAAAAATGTGTATAATAACAGCAACACTATAAAGAAAAATAACTTTAATTTTTAAAAAATTTAATTTATTTTCTTGGTTACAGCATTCATTTCCATAAGGTTTTGAGTTACAAATTTTCTCCCCTTCTTTCCCCTGCCCCCCAACCCAAAACATTGATCCCACCATAAAGCCCCTCCCACAATCTGTTCCCTTTTATGTCTTCCTCCAACACCCCTCTAGCTTTCTAGTAGGGCAGGGAGGGTCTCCCTGCCCCCATCCCTGTATGTATTGTTTCCCGGTTACATTTGATTGTATAGCTTTAAATTCTAGAATCTTGCAATTCTTCCCCTGTCACCCACTCCCACTGGAAGAAGCAGCAATTCAATACAGGCTGTACGTGTGTAATTACGTAGGACATCTCCATGGTGGGCAAATTGTGATTGTATGCTCCTCCTTCCTATCCTGCACTCCCCTCCTTGTTTTGTTCTCTACACTGCCCTGTCCCTTTACTGAGGTGTGTGCTTCCCACAACCCTCCCCCTACCCCGCCCTTCCCTCCATCGCCCCCCCTCTCATTCCCATCCCCCCTATTCTCCTGTGTGGCAAGATACTCAGTTTAGAGTTTATGTCATTCCAAGAAAAATAACTTTAAAAGACTCTGATTGAGAAAACGACCAATCATGATTCCAGAGTATCCATAGTGAAGCCTGTTACCCATTTCCTGGTAGAGAAGGGAGGATCAGGGTGCAAAATGAAATATATAATTTTGGGCATGGCCAATGTGGTGAATTTGCTTCTTTTGGTAATGCTTATTTGAGATAGGGCTTTTCTCCCCTTTTTTTGGAGGCAATTGAGATTAAGTGACTTGCCCAGGGTCACAAAGCTAGTAAGTGTCTGAGGCTAGATCCTGACTTTAGGCCCGGTGCTCTATCTACCATGCCACCTAGCTGCTCCTTGATTTTTTAAAAAAATTTTTTGGAGGGGGGAAGACAGGAAACTTGGGGTTGTGACTTGTCCAAGGTCACATAGCTAGTAACTATTAAGTATGTGAGTCTGGATTTGAACTCAGGTCCTCCTGACTCCAGGGCCAGAGCTCTATTTACTGAACCACCTAGCCGTCCCTGATTTTTTTTTTCTTAAAGAGGGGGAACTGGTTGCCAAGTAAAAGAAGAAAGGACAGAAAAGAAAGTCATTAAAGTATTTTTAAAATATGCAGAAGACAAAATATTACATATTTAAAAGAAAAAACAAGCAGTACATATAGAGATTTGTGATTTCATGTACAATCATTTTCTGTCTTACAGGACTGAAAAAAGGCAACACCACCAAAACACTGTAACATGCCACCTTCTATATCTCTTTATTCTCACATTTTCCTAAAGCCTTTTGCTTAGAACTTTTCTTTTTCCTTATTACTTTTTACTTATATATGTCCATGGCATAATCCATCCCCTGCTCTGGTAGAATGTGTAAACTTCTTGAGGGTGGGAACTGTGTTATTTGTCATCTTTGTGTTCTCTGTACCTAGTGTACTTGCCCACTTAGAAGATGTTAGTTGAATGTGTGATGTCTCTTTTGGACCCTGTCTTTGGAAAGACCCTTCTCAACCTGGAAAGATTTCCCTTGTTTCTGAGCCATGTTTTGAATGTAACTCACACTACATCTGGAGGCCCATAGCTAACGGCTACTCTATTCTCCCTTCTTTGCTAAAAGCAGAGGACTGGCCTAGAGAATGAGATTAATAAATATTAGAGGAACAGTCACTAAGAGTTAACGTAAAAACAAACAAAAAGTGCCTAACAAAGTCAGGGGAGTAAATGCTGTAAGGGTCTCCTTCCAGGGAATAATGAGCTACCAAGCACATGGATTAAAAAGGACACTGGACTTGGATTCCAGTTCTACCCGTAGAAAAGAGTGAATGGGGGTAGGGCAGGCTAATGTCCTCACAATTCTGCCTGCCTGTTGAGCTATAATAGTTGTGACTGGCTTAGCTCTCTGTGTCAGCATCACTCTAGCTGGAGACCTTCTGGCCTGGGGGATTTAGGACCAATCCATCTTCAGGCAGGGAAGAAAGCTTGGGTTTCTTAGCATCAGTTCAGATGCTCCCCAGTGCTGTTTCACCTGGATTCTTACAACTAGGTCTTGGATTTGTTTTTCTTATTTAAAAAATGCATTTGGTGGATCCCTTTTGTTTTTACATCCTGGTTATTTCAAACCTTCCCCTTTTCAGGCTGAACCTTGTGACAAAGGAAGATGAGTAAGTAAAAACATTTGATATGCTGACTGCAGCTAACAAAGTCTTCTATGCCACCTCTCTTCTATGAGAGGAGAAGAATGTTTCTCATCATTTTTTCTCTGGGACTGTACTTGATTTTTCAGTTACCCAGAGTTCCGACTTCCTTTTAATATGCACGTCATCTGCATTGTTGCAGTCATCATGCAGTGTTCTCTTAGTACTGCTTATTTTATACAGCAGTAGAAAGTGAAATACAAATTATCACAATCTGAACAAGTATTCTCATATTTATCCAAATTCCTCATATTTGTTATTTGTTACTGTGCAATAATCTATCAACAAACATCTTAAAAATATCTGTCATGTTTAAAGAGAATGAGCCCTTACATAGATATATAGGAACACATTCAAAGCAGATACCAAGTATTCAGAGACCTGAAAGACACTGGAAACAAGGAAAGGTCTCATGAAGTAGATGAGTAGCTCTTGAGCTGAGACCTGAGGGAAACTGAGGATTCCAGTTGACCCTAATGAGAAGAGAATACATTCTAAATATGGAAAACAGTCAGCCAGTGTGAAAGCACAGAGATGGGATGAAGCGTCTGTGAGGAGCAATAGAAAAACTGGTTAGATTGTATTGTAGTGTGTACGGAAGAGGAATGTATAAGGAAAGGTAGGATGGAGTCAAGTTTGGAGACCTTTAAATACCAAACAGCAGTAGCTAGGTGGCACAATGGATAGAATGCTGGGCCTGGAGTCAGGAAGACTCATCTTCCCGAGTTGAAATTTGGCCTCAAACACTCAAGCTGTGTGACCTTGGGCAAGTCACTTAAACCTGTTTGCCTCAGTTCCTTACCTATAAAATGAGCTGGAGAAGAAAATGGTAAATCACTCCTGCATAATTGCCCCAAAAATCCCAAATGGGGTCACAAAGAGTCAGACACGATTGAAATGACTGAGCAACACCAATAAAATACGGAACAGAGGATTTTATAATTGATCCTATAGGTAATAGGTAACCAGTGGGATTTATTGAGTGGGTGGTAGAGGGGGAGTTTCCATGGTCAGATATACGTTTTAGGACAATCACTTTGGCAACTGAGTTGAGGATGGATTGGAATGGTGAGAGATGAGATGGGATGAGCAGCCAAGAGGCTAATGCAATAGTCTAGGGCCTGAACTAGGGTGGTGGCTGTACAAGTGGAGAGAAGGGTAATGAGAGTAATTCTGGGAAGGCAGAAACAGCAAATCTGGCAACAAACTGGATTGATGGGATAAATGGGAGTGAGGCATCAAGGACATGATGATGAACATTTATTAAGAGCCTACCAAGTGCCAGGCCCTGTGCTAAGCACTAGAGATAAACATAAGAGAAAGACAGACAGTCCCTGCCCTCCAGGAGCTTACATCTAACATGATGAGGCGACATATAAAATGAAGCTGAAAAGGTAGATGAGGGGTGCCAGAGAGTACCCAGAGTGGGGGCATTATGGATAAATGGAAACAAAGCAGAACAGCTGGCAGATAATGAAGAGACGGCTGGCATTTGGACTCCTTTATAAAGGGAGGTTTTGGGAGGAGGAGGGCTTTTTGCTCTGCTTTCCAGCCCTCCAATCAGACAGGTAGAAGCAACTGAAGGCACTGATGAGGTGTGAATAGCAAAGCTGAAGACATCTCCATGACGAGTTTTCTGGTGCTGAGTTCATCCTAGGCAGAACATGATGAAGATGATGGTAGAGTTGAAGAGCAGAACAACTGGTGGTGAATTAAGGATGATATTGCAGTGACTGGGATGATGGTGGTACCTTCAACAGAAACAGGGAAGTTTGACAAAGGAATGGATTTTGGTGAAAAAAGATGAGTTCTGTTGGAGACATGCTGAGTTTGAGATGCCTGTGGCACCTTTACTTCAAAATGTCCAATAGGCAATTAGTGATGCAGTACTAGAGATCAGTACTAGGAGAGAGATTAGGGCTAATTATATAGAACTGGGAGTAATTTGCATAGAAATTGCCTTTAGATCCATGAGAACTAACGAGGTCACCAAGTGAAAGAATGTAGAGAGAAAAGAGAAGAGAACCCGGGACAGAAACTTGGGGGACACCGTTACTTTGTGAATGTTATCTAGATGAAGATGGGTGAAAAAACCGACTATCTGCAGCATTTGATGCTGTTGACCACTTTCTCCTCTCAGCTATTCTCTCCTCTCTGGATTTTCGTGACACAATTATCTCTTGATTCTTCTGAAATCAATAGGCACCTACTCTGTTTCCAGTACTTTGCTACCACAAGGAGTGCTATTATGGATATTTTAGTATCTATTGGACATTTGTTTCCATCTTTGGCTTCCTTGGGATATATGCCCAATAGTAGGATTGTAGGGTCAAAGGGTATGGAAAGTTTACTCACTTTTTATGCATATTTATTTTTTAAATTATTTTTTATAAGAAAAATCATACCTGCCTTTTCACCTCTCATTTCCACCCTTTCTCTACTGAGAGTGAAGGAAAAATAAATTGCCTGTTACAAGTATATGTAGATACGCAGAACAAATTTCCACGATGGTCGTCTTTTCTCTCTGTCTCTGTCTGTCTATCTCTGTCTGTCTGTCTGTCTGTCACACACACGCACACACACACGTACACACACACACACGCACCCTCATTCTGCAACCTGAGTCCTTCGTGTCTCTATCAGGAGGTGGATAGCACATTTTGCTATTGGTCTTCTAGAATTGTCATTAGTCATTATGCTGATTGGTGTTCCCAATTCTTTCAAAGTTGTTTGTCTTTACCGTGGTTTTTTTTTTTTAAATAAATTGTTCTCCTTGTTCTGTTTACTTCACTTTGTATCAATTCATACAGATCTTCCCATGTTTTTCTGAAGCCATCACTTTCATCTTTTCTTATGACACAATAGTATTCTGTCATTTTCACATACTATACAACATGTTCAGCTCATTGCAGCCCCTCCAATTCTCATTCCTTGCAGCCTTAAAAAACTATAAATATTTGTGTGCATCCTTAGAGTTTTTTTTTTGCTTACGACTAATCCTTCCCTTAATATGCCCTTCCTCTAATTCTCTCTTCTCTGCTTTTTCTTCTATATCCCTGTTGAGTAAACATTTCTGTACTTAACCTCTGGTGTGTGTGTGTGTGTGTGTGTGTGTGTGTGTGTGTGTGTGTATTCTTCCTTCTTTTAACCTGGTTAATAAGAATAAGGTTTGAGTGTCACATGTTTCCCCTCATCCCCTCCTTCTTTGTACAGATGTTTATTTTGAATGCCCTGATTATTTCTCTCTACCATTCCTTTTCTCCCAGTATATTCCTCTTCCCCTTACTTTCCATTCTTCTCCTAAAATCATCAAGTCATAACAGAAGTCTCCCAGGTGCTGATGATGATAGAATTCAGAGGGTGCGCATGTATCACATTCTCATATTAGAATGAAAGCAATTTATTCCTGTTTAGTCCTTTATGATTGTGTTTACCTTTTTATTTTTCTCTTAACTCTTATGTTTGAACCTCAAAGTTTCTAAGAAGCTCAGGTCTTTTCATTAAGAATGCTTGGAAATCCTCTATTTCATTAATGATCCATGCTTTTTCCACTAAAAAGCATTATACTCGCTTTTTCTGAATAAGCTATTCTTTGCTGTAAGCCTATATCTTTGCTTTCTGGAGTATTGCATCACAAGGTTTCCAATTCTTTCTGGCAATGTGTGATTCTGACTCACTCCATAGTACCTGAATTCTTTTTTTTTTTTTTAAGCTGCTTGCAGTATTTTTTCTTTGACCAAGAAATTCTGGAATTTGGCTATAATGTTCCTATAAGCTTTCATTTTGGGTTCACTTTCAGGAAATTACTGGCAGATTATTTCTGTTTCCAATTTTCCCTCTGTTTCTAAGAGATCTGAGTAGTTTTATTTTAAGAGTTCTTGAAAGATAATGTCTAGATTCTTTTGTTCATGGTGTTCAGGTAATAAAATGCTTTTTCAAAATTTTATCTCTTCAATTTGCTTTTCAGGTCAGTTGTTTTTGCTGTGAGTAGCTCAGCCTTTTAGCTTTGTTTTAATATTTCTTGTCTTATGGAGTCATTGGCTTTTATTTGGTCCATTCTAATTTTCAGGGAGTTTGTGGCTTGGGCAAGATTTGTACTGCTCGTGACACACCATTAGTTCCATGTCCAATTTTTTCTTCCATAGTTCTTATTTCTTTTCTAATTTTTTCCTCTAGTGTTCTCATTTCATTGATAAAAAACATTTTCAGCTAATTCTAGTTGCGTCTATGCCAAAACTGTGTTTTTTATTTGAGATTTTTACTTATAGATGTTTTAGAGAGTCATTCTCTTTTTCTGGATTGAACATCTTCACCACCCTAGTAGCTTTTTATGATGGGAGTCTTTTTTGTTTGCATAGTCTTCCAGCCCACTTTCTTGGACTTGATGTTAGGGCCTGGCTCTGTGGCACTTCTGGAAGGAAGGTCTAGGCTGGTCCTGCTGCTGCTGTCTTGGAATACTGAGTGTTGTGTTATTCCAGGATCTCAGAGACTTCTCACACTGGAGATGTGAAAGTTTTCAGTGCTCCCCACATCCAGGGTAGAGTCTGATCATGCTGCCAACCCTGCTCTGAGTTCTGCAAGTTCCTGACCTGGGTTTAGTTCTGAGTAAGAGTAAACTGTTGTTGGATTCAATCACTATTATCTCTCTGGGAATCTCTATTGCTTCAGAGTGATAGAACTGCTAGTTTCCTTGTGGTCTGAGATTCCTGCCCTTTATATCCCTCTGAAGGCTAAGCTAGATGCAGGAATACCTTCTCAGCTCTGCTCCTGCACTATGAACCACACAGCTGCTACATACTTCTGAACTTCTTCCTGTCTCCGGAATTCCTTTTTGCCTCCTCAGTTTGCCCTGGATCTGTGACCTGGAACTGGGTAGTGGGTGACAAAGCTGCCGTTTGGCACCTGTCCCCATTGTGGTGCCACAGTATGGGGTTGGGACTACCTTAGATGGACATGGGACCTCCTCCTGCCTGAATGCACAGCCTGTCTTTGGGTGTGAAGTATTCTTTTCACAGCTATTCCTGCCCAGACCATATCCCAGTGTCCATAGAGCTGACCTGTCTGTCTTTGCAGACTTAGGCTAGAAAAGTGACTCACTTTGACTTTTTTCTTGGATTTCCTTATCAGGATTTGGTCTGGGACATTTTCTGGTTCTATTTGGAAGGCTTTTGGGGTGGCAGTGAGGGAAACTTTTTTCATCGCTTCCTTGTTCCATGATCTTGGTTCCACCTTCCTCACATGCCCATTTCTAAATTGATATACTGAGCGGTTGTCATAATCCTATTCTTAGATAAATAATAGTTCATAATTCATACACAGTGTGCCTATCTTCCCACAGTCCATTCAACGTGGACTGTTCCTGTTTCTTATTATTTTTTTCCAATTTACATAATGTGATGTGAAACTTCAAGAGTTAAGTTTGCATTTCTCTTATGACTTGGAACATATCGTCATGTGGTCATTTGTTATTTTCAATTTTTCTTTTGAAAACTTCACATTCTTTTCTCCCTTCTCTCTCTCTCTCTCTCTCTGCCTCTGTTTCTCTCTGTGTCTCTCCGTCTGTCTCTCTTTCAGAATTTATTTTTAGTTTTCAACATTCATTTCCACAAGATTTTGAGTTCCAAATTTTCTCCCTATCTCTCCCCTAAAACTTCATATTCTTTGACCACTAATCTATATCCTGTTGTCTCCAGGAGCAAATATAAAATGCTCTTTTTGGCATTCAAAGACTTTCATAACATTGCCCTCTTCTACATTTCCAGTTTTCTTATGCCTTATTCAACGCTAACTCTTCAATTCAGTGACACTAGTCTCCTGTCTGTTCCACAAATAAGACACTATCTCTTGGTGTTCTGGTTTTTCCCATGGCTGGAATACTCTCCTTCCTCCATCCTGACTACTCACCTCTCTGGCTTCCCCAACTAAAATTCCCTCTCCTATAGGAAGTCTCTCCCCAAATACCTCTTAATTCCAGGGCTTTCTCTCTGTTAATTATTTCCTATTTATCCTCTATATAGCTTGCTTTGTATATATTTGTTTACATGCGTCTCTCCCATCAGACCATAAGCTCTAGATTGTAAGGTAGGGCCTATTAGTCCCTCTTTTTGCTCTAGTTCTTAGTACAATGCCTGGAACATAGTAGATACCTAATAAATATTTACTGAATTTAATATTATGGAATGACACTTGATACTATTTACTTACATTAATTCCCATCAGTCGGTCAACAAGTATTTATTAAGCACTCATTATGTACCTGTACCTGCACTGTGCTACGTGCTAGGAATATAAGGAAAGACAAAAATGCAATCTTTACCCTCAAGAAGCTTACATTCTAATGGGGGAGACAACATGAAAAAAAGTTATACTCACCAAATATATACGGTGTAAATGGAAGGTAGTCTCAGAGGGATGGCACTAGTAGCAGGGGGAATTGGGAAAGGTATTCAAAAGAGGGAATTTGAGCTGAATCTTCAAGCAAACCAGGTAAACCAAGAGACAGGGGTGAGGAGGGAGAGTATTCTAGGCATGGGTTTGGCTGGTGGTTGTCTTTCGTTTTCAAAGAGAACCAAAGTGACATCATTATATCAAAGCCAAGTGGCAGTGCTTCTGATTGTGGCTGATTAGGCCAATAGGAGCTTGGAATGCTCTACCACGGGTCAGGCACAGATAGTTCATGTGAACATTTGGTAGATTCTCGAAATTTGCACATCTTAGTTTACTTTGAACTCCTTTAATTCTGCTTTGCTCATGGAGCACATCACCTTCTCTGATGAGCACATGCCATGCTGGGCAGTCCTGTGCCAGTGTCTCCTGTGTCATACGTTCAATTCCAAAGTCCTTAAGGGAGACCTGGAGAGCATTCATGTATTGCTTCTTCTAACCACCATGTGAATGCTTGCCCTGTGTGAGTTCTCCATAAAATAGGTTTGATTTTTTGGGGAAGTATTCGTTTTGCATTTGGACAACATGGCCAGCCCATCAGAGTCATGCTCTCTACAGTAGAGTTTGAATGCTTGGCAGTTTAGTTCAAGAAAGGACCTCAGTATCTGGTTTCTTATCCTGCCATGTGATCTTCAGAATCTTCCTAAGACAATTCAAATGGAAGTAATTCAGTTTCCCAACATGGCATGGTACACTGTCCAGGCATGGTAACTGCTAGAACAAAAGCAGAGAGTCCAGAATGGAGTGTGGTATGTGAGAAACAGCAAGACTTTGTATCACTGAATCACAGAGTAGGCAGAGGGCTGTAAAGTAGAAGGAACCTGGCAGGGTAAGAAAGAACCAGATTGTGAATGGCTTTAAAAGTCAAATTGGAGGAGCTTATATTTGGTCCTCAAGGTAAAAGGGAGCCATTGAAGTTTATTGAGTAAGGAAGTGACATAGTCAGGCTTGTTTTTAGGGAAATCACTCTGATAGCTCAATAGAGTGTAGATTAGAGTGGGGACAGACTTCAGTCAAGGAAACCATCCAGAAGGTTATGGAAATGTAGGGTAATGAAGCAGTAAGTTTCTAACTAGAGTAGTGGTTGGGTGAATGGAGAGAAGATATATGTAGGAAATGTTAATAAGATAGAAGTACTAAGATTTGGCAATAGATTCTATTTTTATTGATTTTATTCATGCAAAATTGACTTATTTCTTGTGTAACAATGTTGTTATTTGGGTCTTGCCCACCATACAGCACTTTACCCCTCACTGTTATTTCCTGGGCTCTTTATCTAGGAATGTTTCAATAATGACATAATAGTAACATGCTTCCACTAGTAACTATAGTCTTTCCTTCCAGACTGGGTAAGCTATGTCAGTCACTCAGGTCATAGTTGGGCAGCAGTTAATTAGATTACATCTTTTTCACTTGGTAAAATTAAAAGCCTCAGCCACTTGTTATCAAAAAGCACAATTCACTTCTTTCTAGTTACATCCTTCAAAGTAAAAACCTCATCTTAAGTTGGAGTTTGGTTCCTCTGCCTTCAGTCTCCCAGTTGCAGCACAGGGGTAGTAATGTTCCAGCCCAGAAGTTTCCTGTCTTATAACGGACCTTCCTCCTCTTCCAAATGTGGCAATGCAGAGAAAGCACACTATCACTTCTGTGGTAGGTCCATACTGCACTGGGCATTCAGCTTCTCTGTTAGCAATGCATCATTGCTTCCATGAATGCTGAAAGATGTAATACTAATAACAATCATCATCATCATCATTGTCACAGCTTGCATATATAGGACTATATAATTTGCAGAGTCTTCTACACACATTATGCCCTGTGAGGTAGGTGCTACTATTATCCGTACCTTCAGATAAGGAAATGTAGTTCAGAGAGGTTGTGTCCTGTCCATGGCCCCCCAACTTGTAAGGGTCCGAGGTAGGATTTTAAGCCAGATCTTGTTGATTCCAGGGCTTAGCACAGTGCCTGGCACATGGTTGATGCTTGATAAATATTGATTGATTGATTGATTCCATTCCTAGTACTCTGTCTACTCTGTTGTACTATCTTGTTTTCAGGAATGAGATGAACCCTGTTCATCTTGTTCCTCTAGGTCCCCCATTCCATGGTGCATTAGTTCATGTACTTGTTCATGAAGTTCATTCACTTGTTCATACTAGTTCATGTACTTGTGCATTGGTTAATGTACTTGTCTGTCTTTGGAGCATCTTTCATAGGAAAGGGGACACTGCTAAAAAAAAACACCTCCTAGGGGCAATGCTACCCAGAGCACTCAGGCTATCAATCATTAAACATTTATTAAGTGCCTACTATGTGCCAGACTGTGCCAAGTGTTGGGAATACAAAAAGAGGCAAAAGATAGTTCCTGCCATCAAGGAGCTTACATTCTAATGGATTTGTCTATTATGAATTTGACACTGGCAGGGGAGAGGGAAAGGTTCCCTCTGGCTCTGTGCTGTTTCTCCAGCCTCCATTGTCTCCAAGGGTCTAACTCTGTTATTTCTCCTCTAAAACTCTCTGCATAGTCTTATGTCTGACTTCAGTTCCTTCCTGTAGAAGGTCTGCAGACGTTATGCATGTTAAGAGGGAAAAAAAGAGCAAATGAAGTGTTTATGACATCAAGCTATTACAGAAGCCCAGAATGTTCTCCTTACCCTTGGGAATAAGTCCTCGCCTTTACTTGAAACCTAGTCCTAGACATTCGTAACCTGCCTCATAATTTGGTTCCTCAAGGACTGGAGCCTCTTCTGTGCTGTCTGTTGCCAGGACTCCTTAATGCTGACTGTTTATGGGCCTTGGTATCTATCTGTCTTTCACTTATTCCTGGATTCCCCTAAGTAACCACTCAAATCATCAGGTGCCTGTCTCTGGGATCTTTCCATATCCGTCTGCCCTGCCTGCTCTAGTTCCTGGGTCTTAGACATCTTGATCTGGACTGCTTCCCTATTTAATGAGCTGTGGTTCTGACAGTTGTCCTCCTGACTCTGTCTGATTATCACTGAGAAGTCATATGAAGTCCTGGATTTGGAGGCATAGAACCTGGATTTGAATCCTACCTCTCCTATTTATTAGCTGTGTCAATCTTGGGCAAGTCACTTAACCTCTCATCTGTTAGAGTGGATAATCTTTGTTCTAACTATCTCATCGGGTCAAAGGGTGAAGAAAGTACCTTGTAAATCTTAGAGTGCTATGGAAATATAATGTTGGAGTGCCTAGGTGGTGCAGTGAATAGAGCACCAGGCCCGGAGTCAAGAAGGCCTGAGTTCAGATATGGCCTCAGACACTTGACACACTAGTTGTGTTACTGTGGGCAAGTCACTAAACCACAATTCTCCTGCCTTCCCCCCTCCAAAAAAAAGAAATATAATGTTTATACACACACACACATTTGCCCACATGAGAATTGTGAAAATATGTAATATTCTTTGTCTCATTCTTCCCTCTTTACCTCTGCCTGTCTTTTTCTTCTTCCCCCTCAGATCCCTCATTTGTATAAGGAGGACTATTGAGTATCCTGGACTATGAGCCTTGGGAAAGGAGGCCTAACACAGCAGCCTTCTGCCTGTGCCTACAATATTTTCTTCCAGGTGTCTTTTTCTCTCAAGAGGGTCCGGTGTTATATGTGGGGTTATATGTGGAGGTGAGCAAACCTAAGGGTTGCATCCTGGATCAGCCTTGTATGACTGCCAGTGGCAGGTCATTTTGGAAGACTGAAGTAAGCCCTGTTTTTGTTGTTGTTGTTGTTGTTGTTTCTGGTGCTAACTCAGACCTGGCAAACCCCTGCAATCCTGAGGATTGGTCCTGGGACCCATTTCCCATGTTTCGTTATCAGTCATCCAGACATAGACTAAAGAAGGAGAATTTACTCGCTGAGTAAATTTCCAAAATTAAAAGACAGGCTTCCACAACTGCAAACCCTGAGCCCCCTTCAAGAAGCCAAGAGGAAGGAAGGTCATGGAGCTTGCCATGATTGTTGCTAGGAAACAGCTTACTGGGTCTCCGCGTGTTCCTGTCACGTGGTTCCTGTTGCTAAGGAAACGAGTCCCTTGGTATCCATGTGCTCAGCATGGCTTGGGCCCAACCAGCAGTGTTGGCTCTGGGTGTTTTTTCCTTTTTGGAGAAGGGTAGAGCATGTTACAAAATGGGGAGAGCAGAGAAGTCCATGATCTCCAGCACACTTTAGTCCATTAAGGGGTGGAGGTGCAGGATGAAAAATCTTCTCTCCCAACACCCCAGGTGCCAGGGAACTTTTTCTTGTGTCCCTGTGTCCTCAGCACAATGATCCTCACTGCAAAGGCCCTGAGCTGGGAGTCAGGGCAGGGACCAGCCCCTTGAAGATAATGGGGGGAAATTCGGTCTCCATCCTCCAAGGCCTGTGGCCCCAACATTAGGAGCTGCTAGCTGTAGCCCAGTTCCCTGGTCTAAAAGGAACTCTCTAGCCTGATACCTTTCCTTGTTATTGAGGAGGTGGGGACAGTAAACCCAGACCTCCCATGTTCAGCATTGACCTCATTATAGCCATGGTAATCTTAAGCAGTATTGGCTTCACTGGGGCTGCCCTTTATTTTGTGTAGGCTCTGTGACCCTGATTAATGGCTGGGTTCATTGGGATTGTCTTCATTAAGGTGAAAACTTGATGAGAACCTTCCTCCTTCTGCTGTGATGAGGCAGCTGTGATATAGGGGGGAAATCGCTTGATTTTAGTTTAGACTGCAGTGGTTCTCAACCTGTGGGTCCAACGGGGTTACCTAAGACTATGGGAAAACACATATTTCCGATGGTCTTAGGAACTGAGACACCACTCCTCTATCTGTCTCCAGGTGGGTCCACCCACGTGTGGATACACCCACATACCAGTATTAAAGGGTAGCAGCATTAGGAAGGTTGAGAACCACTGGTTTAGAGGATCTGGGTTCAAATTTTAATCTAGGACAAGCTACTTACCCTCCCTAGGCCTCAATTTTGTCAGCTGTAAAATGAGGAGGATGGGCCATGAGGTGATCCTAAGGCTAAGGAACCCTGGCCCACTGCTGGGGAATGGCAGATTTGATTCTTGCCCCTAGCTCCAAAAAAACCCTAAGCTAAACTCTTTATTTCATTCATTTCTTTAGCTGGGGAGGAGAATATAAGACAAAAGGAATTGCCAAAAGGAACTACAATACAGGACAATGATATAAATGTACCAGGAAGCAAGACATTCTTTTTTTTTCAGTCTTGACAGACTTGGTAATTTCCCAGACAGCCCTAAATGAGTGAAAGCACTTTTTTCCCCTCTGCTCTAGGTTTTGTAAATTATCTTGTCAGTTTAGGAGTTCTCTGTAGAAATGCAGCTTACAACCCATTTTGGCCTGACCACCCTGAGCAAATCTAGGTATGTTCTCCTAAAAATTCACCACAGGGAATCTACCCAAAGTATTGGAGGATTTACCTGTTTTGTCATGAGCTTGCCAGGGTACAAGTTCACTTTGGCAGCACATCAGCCATCTCGCTAGGAATTATCACATGGCCAGCTCATCTTTTCTTCTTGTCATACAATTCTTTGAGGGCATCCTTTATTCCTGATCTCTGGAGTTTCTCATTGCTTATGGGCTTCTCTCTTCCTCCCTTGTCTCCCCACTCTGCATAGCCCACCAACCTCTCCATTGTCTTCTAAAATGTATGATATACATCCTTAGTTCTTCAGAGTCTGTGGCATTCTGTGGGTTGCTCGCTGCCTTACAGCAATTACGGTAAAACATTAATATTGATAAGATGAGCTTTTGCTTTTGTGAGAAGCTTTGGGTCAATAAAATAGTCTTGCAACTTCCCACAAACAGTCTAATCCTCTCCTTTTCAAGTCTGGTTCTTGCTGATTATCTATCTGTACTTTCTATTCTAGATGCACATACTGTTGGACAAACACTATAGGGTTATAGGTTCTGTAAATACCTGTCCTAAAGCACAGGTCTGACCATTTCATGCCTCTTACTCAATAAACTCCAGTGAGTTCCTATCATCAAATATAAAATCTTTTGTTTGGCATTCAAAGTCCTCCATAATTTGTCCCTTCCCTGCCTTCCAGTTTTCATATACCTTGAACACCTTCACCAAAGTACTTTTTGATCTAGTAACAGTGGTCTTCTAGTTATCCTGGAACAAGATGCTTCATCCCTACTCTGGACATTTTCACTGACTGTCCTCATGCATGGAATACTGTCTTTATCTCTGCCTCCTGGCTTCCTTCAAGTCCCAGTGAAAATCCAAATTTCTATAGGAAGTTTTATCTAGTCTTTCTTAATTCCAATGCTCCCCTCTAAGATTATTTCTAATTTATACTGTATATTTTGTGTTTTTACATATTCATTTGCATGTTGTCTCCTTTATTAGATTGTTGTGAGCTTCTTAAAAACAGGGATTATCTTATGTCTTTCTTTGGAACCCCTAAAGCAGTGGTTCTCAACCTTTCTAATGCCGCGACCCTTTGATACAGTTCCTTTGATACAGTTGGTGACCCCCCCAACCATAAAATTATTTTCGTTGCTACTTCATAACTGTAATTTTGCTACTGTTATGAATCATAATGTAAATATTTGATATGCAGGATGTATTTAAATTGAACACAACCCACAGGCTGAGAACCACTGCCCTAGAGCTTAGCACAGTGCCTAGAACATAGTAGGTACTTAATCATTCTTTTTTGACTGTTTATATAAATGGAATCTATGTCCCCACACTGAAGTTCTGATGTCAGACTGGCATCAATTTTGGGAGCTTCTCACATAATCATACCCCTTGGTCTTCAAGACCCAGAACACAACTATGGATTGAGGCTTCCCTGCAAGGGAAAAGCACTTGACTTTGTGAGATTTAAGTAGTTTCCTGCTCTGGTAAATTCCACCTCCTACAGAGATGTGTACAGTCCTTTAGACTATCCTGGGACAGAGGGGAAGGCACTCAGGATTGCCTGAGAGTCTACCCTTCCCTGATACTATACATCCACATCAATCATAATACCAGTGAAGGGCAAGGCTCAGGTTTGTTCCTACATGTTGTGGTTCTGTCCCTTGCTGCTCATGAGCTTCAATTCTGCTTAGTTATTTTCATTTGCTTACTATCAGCTCACATTTCTGAAGTTCCCTGCTTGGCCCAGGAACTCCTCACTTGGTCAGTGTGTCCATTCACTGCCATCCCTGGAGCCATGGTTACCTGGAGAGAATATATAGTATTTTCTTCATACACTGAATTTGTATTTTACTAGGGTTTAAAATTTTTTTTATTGCCTAACCTTTTAGTAATTGTTTTCCCTCTCCGTTACCTTATGCTTCTGCTCCCCATTTTAAAGACCAAGTTACGGGATATGGTCCAGGTGTATGAAGACTTCATGAATCATTCTATCATGCTCAGTGTGGTAGCAATGGAACATCCTAGAAGGGAGCAATTTATATCTACTAAAATTAGCCTGGCTAAAAGAATTTTATACGTTGAGGAAACATCTTCAAAGTCAGGACAAAGTCAGTGAAGTCAAACGAAGACCCAGGACAATGCCTGAACATTGTCAATGCATTAAGCCAGTTGTGGAGAAGCCAGGCTTTAGTCAGTGAAGACAGCTAAGGTACCTATGTAGTGCTCAGGGGCCTGCCCTGGTGCAGGTTCTCCATAGATTATTGCTCTGGATTTTAAGTACTTTGTGGGTCCATATTGACTCACAACCATAGCTCAAAAACTCTCACCAATGTTTTCACCTTTAATTGCAAGAAAATACAATTAGTTCAAAGCAAAGGCATTTTATGAATGACCATCCTAAAAAAAGCAGCAATTAGAACATTCCCTCATAAACAAACTCTTCCACATTTGCACATACCATCAATGGGAAGAATTGATACATGCATGGCGAGGCACATAGGAAAGGAACGTCTGTGGTCAGGAGGGACACACAAAAGGACAGCTCATGACTCTAAAGTTTCAGAGTCACGGATGCCATCTGGTGATGTCATCAGGATTCCTCCTTCCCCTAAGCCTACACCAGGATTATCTTGAACATTCCTCTGCTACCTACATACACTCTGCATTACTTTTCCTTTTAAAAATTATTTATTTTTATTGATTTGTTTGCTTATTTTTAGTTTTAAAGATTCAATTCCACAATCCCTTGAGTTTCAGATTTTTCTCTCCTTCCTCTCCCCCCCCCCCCCCACCCATGGAGGCATTCAATCAAGTATAGGATCTGCAAATGCTTTCACATTAGACATTAGTCTGGTTGTAAAGAAGGATTGTAACGGATGGAATGAACAATGGGAAATAGGAAACAAAACCAAACATGAAAAAGAGAGCAGGTAGTTTGCTTTGGTCTGCACTTAAACTTTGTTCTTTCTAGATCTTTCTCTGAATATAGGCATCTCCTTCCATCCTGAGTCTTTTAGAGTTGTCTTATAACTTTGCATTGCTGAGAAGAGTCCAGTCTTTCAAAGTTGGTTGTCATACATATGTTGTGTCTGTAATTGTGTACAAATTTCATGGAGTCTCCTTTCCTATTCTCAACTTTGAGGTTTCTCATCTCTTCCTTGGTTTGGGATCCCAGCGGGTAACATCACTCTAGCTCATGTTGAGAATTTCCTATGACTCTTGATTTTCATTTCTGAAAGCTAGACTATAAGCCATGTGAGGGGTATTTGTCTAGTAACTATCAAATGGCTCTGGGAAATCTGTGTTTCCTAGTTTTCTAACACTATAATCCTCTTCTGTTCTCCCACAGAGATATGCCTGTGAGGAAAAAAAAAACAGAGACAAAGTTAAGCCCAGGGGACAAGGTCGTGGTCTCTTCTACCAGCCTACCCACATTCCTGGCCTTTTATATATAGAAACAGCCAGCCAAAGCCCAAAGGGGTTTTGGGTTTACCCAGACACAGACACTATTTGTTTTAGGCTTTAGCTTAAAAAAAAGTTTTATTGATGTCTTTTGTCATTTCCTGAAATGCCCTTCTCCACTCAACATTCCCCAGGCCAAACATCAGTTTCCCTAGGCTCTCCTACAGAGACAACAGATACTGTCTCTGTATCTTTAAGATCCAAAAGGAATATTGATGAAATGGCATTTTCAACTGTTCTTTAAGAGACAGTGATGGCTTTAGGGAAGCTGAAGGTTCTGTTTTCCTCTTATGGCTGAGAGAAGCTGAAGAAGATAAGAAAGCAAGAAGATGGAGAGACCCTTTTTTTTCTTAGTGGAACTTTTAATCTATAGTACGCAAAGACATTGAAGAAAATTTCTGAGAGGAGACTTTATAAGAGAAGTATCTTATGTGAACTGAATGGTGGAGCTATGTTTCCAGAAGTAAATCACCTGCTGTTTCAGTGACTGTTAGAAGTGACTCTGGCGGTGACCTTTCTCAAAGATAAAATATTATAGTCGATTATTTAGATATTTCTGTAATTATTGGTTACATTGTTAATGAATTATATGATCAATAACTTTGATGCTGACTTAATCCTAGGAGATTAAGGCTATTGGTATTCAGTTTATTGAATTTGTCAGAAAGAAAAACCATCAAGACCATCGGAAAGAGTGACTGTGTCTGACAGGAAATACAATGTTCCACACCTGGAGTCCTCCACCTGGCTATCATGAGGATGCAGGTGGTTTTCATTATTTATACTGTGGGACTGGGATTGCCCTTACAATAATCAGATTTATTATGTCTTTTAGCCTACTTTTGTTAATGTTATTCTAGCCATTGGGTATGTTATTCTCTTTGTTCTAGTAACTTCACTCTGTATCAGTTGATAGGATAATAACATCAGTGATTTTTCTCATGTTTCTCTCATTTTTTTCATATCTGTGGCTTTTTATGACTCAATCTTATTTACTACCTAGGCCAAACACAGTTTGTTTAGCCATTCCCCAATCAACGAAAATCTATTTTGCTTCTTAAATTTTTTTTCTACAAGAATTCTACTATGAATATTTGCTTATATATAAGACTTTTATTTCTACCATTAAGCTCCTTGGGTATATCACTAGTAGCAGAATCACTGGGTCAAAGGGCATGAACAGTTTGATGACTTTTATTTCACAATTCCAAATTGTTTTTTTTTCAGATCTGTTGGAACAAATCAGGGCTCAGTGTTTTAATGTGACTTCTAATTAAAATAGTGCTGTGAGAGATTGTAGGGAAGCCCAGCTCTCATACATATGCATGGTGGAACCTGGAAACTCATAGAAATGCCTGTGCTGGGGAAGCCTCGGGGGAATGAAAGCAGTGCTTGACTAGAGAAGATGCTAGGAGGGAATAGAAGCCTGAAGTGACACCTCAGTCAGGTACAGCCATCTGCAGAGTCCTGACTGGGCACACCGAAACATGCCAGTGCTCTGGGCACAGACACATCAGAGGAGAAGAAAGTCAGTGGCAAGAGCCTAGGATATCAAGAACACGACCAAAAAGGGCTTGATGATAATATCTAAGAGGGTGAGGTAGTACAAAGCTTGTCCCTCTCACAAAATCTCAAATTAAGAAGTAATGTTAGAGATATGAATATGTAGAAGATGCCAGATATTATGAAGAAATATTATGGGTCAAGGAACACAGAAGAGGTAAGCCAAGAAAAAGAGATTAATTCCATAAGAGCCACAAGTGGAGTCTCAGAGACAGAAATGATTTGATCACAAGGACAATAAGTATACCTGGAAGAAGTAAAACAAGGGATAAAAAAAATAAGATCAGAGAAAGAATTGAAAGGAGAATAAAAAAGGTAGAAAATCTTGCCCAAGTAATGGAGTCCTTAAAAATTAGAATGGAGCAAACAGAACTCAATGACTCCATAAAACAAAATGAAATATTTGAAGAAAATAAAAAACATTAATGATAATAATACCAAACATTTATATAGTGTCAGGTATTGTGCTAAGTGCGTTACAAATATTTTCCCATTTTGATCTATACAACAATCCAGGGAGATAGGCACAGTTTTATAGTAGAGGAAACTGAAGCAAATAGAGGTTAAATGACTTGGCCAAAGTCACACAACTAATAAGTGTGTGAGGCTGGATTTCAACTTAGATCTCCCTTCCTCTAGGCCTAGTGTTCTATCCATTATACCACTTGGCTGCCCCCATTTATCAGGTCAAAAACAACTTATCTGGAAAACAGGTCAAGGAGACAGAATTGAAGAACCATCAGAATATATTAAAATCATGACCAAATTTTTAAATATGGCTATCATATTTCAGTAAATCAGGAATGAAAACCACCTAGGACTGTTAGAACCAAAAGGCAAAGTCATAATTGAAATAATCCACAACTCACGTCCTAAAAAAAACCCCAAAATGAAAAGTTCCAGGAATGTCATACCTAAAATTCAGAGTTTACATGTCAAAGAAAAAATACTGAAAGAAAAAGCTCAAGTACCAAAGAACTAGTCAGGAGTACATAAGACTTCACAAAAACTATTACAAAGAAGAGAAAATCTTGAAATATGATATTCCACAAGGCAAAATCTAAAGGCTAACCACCAGGAACAATTTATCCTGAAAGACTTAGTAGAATCCTAGGGATAGTGACTTGAGTTATGAATTCTTTGATGTAAGGAACCGTTACCAAGAAAATTTCTCCATACAAAGCAGGCTGACACCTTCTTAGCAACCTATATTCTTAGAGAATTTCATAACTGGCTTGTGCGGAGTCACACACCAGTATGTGTGAGAGGTAAGACTTGAACCCCGATCTTCCTGGTTCAAGGTAGGCTCTATAGCCATTATGTCATATTGCCTCCAAGTATAATAAACCTATAAGGGGATAATAGAGTTTAAATGGAACAGAGTATATTAAATTATTCCTGGTGAAAAGACAAGAGCAAAGTGAAAAACAAAACAACAACCCAGAAAAATAAATACATTTAAGCAATGGTTACATTTAAACAGCTGATAAAATTATGATAAAATATATACATTCTAATAGGGAAGAAGAAACACATGTTCCTTGAGGACCTAATGTCTTCAAGGATCATAGAGTCAAATAAGACTTATAGGCCTACAGTAGTCTTGTTCTGTTTTGATGGTCTTAAGAGAGGAAATTGAAGGTAGAGGAGAAGTATTACATTAGGGGTGAAATAAAGGAGATGGTACTTCCTATATCTCATAGGAATGCACAAAAAAGAAAGTTATAGGAAGAAGGAATGAGAGAATGGGCACTGCATGAACATCACTCTTATCTGATATGACAAATGAGATACACTCATGACAAATACATACACTCACAAAGAATGGGTATAGGAATACATTTACAGGAAAATGGGTGGGAACAGGAGAGGGGAAAGGAGATTTAGGGGAAATGTAGAGTCTGTGAAGGAATAGTCATAAGCAAAAGAAATGTCAACTTCAGAGAGTAGATCATGGAGGGTAGGTGCACAGAATTAGAAAGAGTAAAAGCTAGTGATTGAAGTCTGGGTATGGGGAAGAGAACTGAGGTAGTAAAGTGAGGTAAACCACTTTGGTTACAGATAGCTAGAGTTTATCACATTCCTTCTTATTCACCACATTCTTCTTTTTTGAGTAAGGATAGAAAGCAGGGAGCAAAGAGATAAAAAAGTACCACAGGTTATGATGGAAGAAAATATGCAACTAACATTCATACCTATCAAAGTGGTTAGGGCAGTGAGGTGGCACAGTGGATAGAGTGCTTGTCCTGGAGTCAAGAAGATTCATCTTCACGAATTCGAATCTGAACTTAGACACTAGCTGTGTGACCTTGGGCAAGGCACTTAACTGCGCTTGCCTCAGTTTCCTCATTTGTAAAACGAGCTGGAGAAGGAAATGGCAAACCATTCCAGTATCTTCACCAAACCCCTCCCCCCCCAAATGGATTCCAAAGAGTCAGATACAACTAAAAAAAATGACTCAAAGTGATTAACTCACCCATAAAACAAAGGAGAATAACAAAGTAGATTTAAAATGTACGCTTAACAATATATTGTTTACAAGAAACACAACTGAAACATAAAGATTCATGCAGTGTTAAAATGAAGGAATGAAATAGAATTTATTATGCTTCAGCCAAACTAAAAAAAAGAAAAAAAGTGATCATGTTCTCAAAGAAGACAGGAGTATAGACATAGTTAGAAGAGATAAACAAGGTAACTATTATGCTTAAAGGCATCATAGATAATAAAATAATATCATTACTTATTATATATGCACCAAATGGCATAATATCTAAATGATTAAAGGAAAATTTAATTGAATTACAGGGAGAAATAGGTAGCAAAACTTTAATAGTTAGGGACCCCTTTTGGTCCTTGAAAAGTCTAATAAAAAGATGAACAAACAAGTTAAGGATCTAAATAGAACTTTAAAAAAAATTAGATATTATGGATCTCCAGAATGAATCCTGATCAAATAATCTTATGATCTCTCTAGACTGAACTTTTTCTTATAAAATAACACATAACAATGACAATAACAGTAATAATTATAGCTAACATTTATATAGTGTGTTAAAGTTTGCAAAGAGCTTTACACATGTTATTTTATTTGACCCTCATAACAAACCTGTGAGGTAGATGCTATTATTAATCCCCACTTTATAGATGAGGAAGCTGAGGCTCGGAGAGGCAAAGTGACTTGCCCAAGGTCACATAATAAATGAGTGTCTGAGGCAGGATTTGAAGTCATGTCTTTATGACTCTAAATACAGCAGAAAAAGAAGAAAAAAACTGGAACCTTAATACAGGACCCTCATGCAACAGTATACACAATATTCTGTCCCAGTAGTACCCAGACTCTGCTGTGAGGGGAATGGTATACTTAATTATCTGTTCTCCAGAGCTTTCATTGTTTTTTTCCATTACTTAGAGTTTAATTTCCTTTCAATGATCTTTTCATTTATAATGTTGAAGTTGCTATTTGTCAACTATGTATTTTTAAAATTCTGCTTATTTCGTGCTGTGTCAGTTCATACAAAGTAAAATTATACTTTTTTTGAAATTAGGTCAAGATTTCTAATTATTGTTTTGTTAGTTTGGATATTTTCCATTGTTGTACCAAATAAATATTTTATTGATATTGTTTCATTGATGTCACTTTCCAATGACTCTTCCCCATCAAGAGAAAATTCTTTTTTTTTTTGTTTTGGAGAGCAGTTGGGGTTAAGTGACTTGCCCAAGGTCACACAGCTAGTTTGTGTGTGTGTGTGTGTGTGTGTGTGTGTGTGTGTGTGTGTGTTTAAGTGTCTGAGGCCGGATTTGAACTCAGGTACTCCTGACTCCAGGGCTGGTGCTCTATTCACTGTGCCACCTAGCCGACCTAAGAGAAAATTCTTTTAAAGAAATTTAACTGTAATGAGATGAATCAACATGTTGGCTATTCAGCACCTTTAGACTATCACCTTTCTGCTGAGAGGAGGAAGGCATGTTTCACTTTTGAGGTCATATTTTGTCACTGTATTGTTCTTCTAATTGAGTTCTGGTATCTTTCCATATAATTTTCCTTTTCATTGGCAAGATCATGATATAAATTGTTTTTCTAGATTCCTTTTTCCTTTTCAATTCACAAATCTTTTGATTAGATAAGCAAGATTTCAGACATATACACTCCTATTATTCCTTCTTAGATACTCTCTATCCCTGGCCAGGAGACTGTCATTCCTATATTTTAAGTTATGATTCAGAAATCTAAATCTCATTCTCATACATCATCTTCTTTTTTATTTTATTTTAATAAATTTTTTATTTGTTTTCTTGTTTACATCATTCATTTCCATGAGATTTTTGAATTACAAATTTTCTACCCGTCTTTCCCCTACCCCAACACCAAAACAGCAATTCCACTGTAAAGCCCCTCCCCCGATCTGCTCTTTAACTTTCTGGTAGGGCAGGGGGGGTCTCCCTATCCCAGCCCCTGTATATCTTAATTCCTAGTTGCATATATTGCAGAACTTTAAATTCTAGATTCTTTTGATTCCTCCCTTGTCACCCACCCCCACCGGAAGGACAATCAATTCAATACAGTCTGCGGATGTGTGATTATACAGGATATCTTCATAGTGGCCGTATTGTGACAGTGATCATATGTCCCTTCTTCTTCTCCCTCCTCCCCTTGTTCTGTTCTCTACCCTGTCCCTGTCCCTTTACTGAAGTGTGTGCTTCCAGCATCCCTCCCCCAGACCCTGCCCTCCCCTCTGTCATCCTGCCTCTCATCTCCATGCCCCCTACTCTTCTGTGTGGCATGATGCCCAGTTTAGAGTTTATGCCATTTCTTCCCTAAGTCAAATTCAATGAGAGTAATTGTAAGTAAAGTTGTAACATTTATCCCTTGTCTCTTCTATATGGGATGGTTAACCCCATTTTGTCTCTCCCTGTCTCCTCTCATTCTAGTCCTCTCCCACCTCAGAATTTCGCCTTTTGAAGTATCATCCATTCGTATTCAATTGATCCTATACCCTCTATATACACATGTACACACATGCTCAGATATATATTCATATTTGACAAGTTCCTTATCATATCTTTCCCATGTTTACCTTCTCATACTTCTTGTATTTGATTGTGAAATTTTCTGTTCAGTTCTGGTTTTTTCAGCAAGAATGCTTGAAAGTCCTCCACCTCATTGAATGACCATATTTTCCCCTGGAATAATATGCTCAATTTTGCTGGGTAGTCAATTCTTGGTTTTAATCCCAGCTCCCTTAATCTTTGAAATATCATATTCCAGGCCCTGTGATCCCTCAGTGTAGAAGTTGCCAGAGCCTGGGATAGTGCTTCCACAGTATTCAAATGGTTTTCTCTTGGCAGCCTGTAGTATTTTCTCCT
>CM053595.1:59613571-59624416 GCA_028646575.1 Pseudocheirus occidentalis
TTTTTTGCCATTTGAGTTAATCTATTTTTTAAAGTGTTGTTTTCTTCAGTCACTTTGTTGACTGTCTTTTCATGATTTTCCCGCATCAATCTCATTTCTCTTCCCAATTTTTCCTCCACTTCTCTTATTTGTTTTTTAAAGTCTTTTTTCAGTTGATGTATAGCTTCTAGGCATTCTTCAATTGTCTTGGAAGCATTTGGTGTGGGAGTTCTGACTGTGCTGTCTTCCTCCCATTCCATGCTTTGATCCTTTTTGTCCACAAAAAAGGATTCTAGAGTTTTATTGCTGTTCTTATTTTGCTTCCTTTTCCTCATGTTGGCCAGTCAATTAATTCGTTGTTTTTTATTTTAGCTTTGTGGAACTCTGCTTCCAGGGGAGAAAGCTCTGTTCTAAATCGCTGGGTTTTTTTCCAGCTCCCAGAGTTATTAGGGGAGTGTTGCAGCCTCCCCCCAGCTTTGGCTAGCTGAGAGCGCACCCCAGGACCACCACCCAAGACCACGATATGGATCTGGGCCGCTCAATGCAAGAGCACTTGGCCCTGATCTATCCACTCAGCCCCTTGCCGGATCCGCAGGCCAGGGGCTCTGAAGCAGCTCAGTGGGGGCAGCCGCCGGTTACAGCAGTTCCTGCCCTTCCCCCACTGCTTCCTTGCCCTGGGGGCAGATTGGTAAACTGCTTTTCCTCCCCCAAAATTAAGTTTCAAAGTTTCACTTTCACTGACCTTCTCTAATCCTGGGTTGCTAAATGTGAGGATTCCTCCAGGTGCAGTAGATCTTCTCTGAAGTAGACTCAAGCTGCGGCTTGGGAGGCTGGGCTCCTCCCAACTGCCCTGGGGCCTGGCCTGGCCCCATTTAGGTTTCAGGCTGGGCTGGCCTCGGCTCCCAGCTGGCACGCTGATCCCCTTCTGCTGAGCTGCCTTCAGCGAGAGATGTGTTTTCTGTATTTTTGTGAGTTTGAGAGCCCTAGAGTTTGGGGTCATATTTTATAGGTATTAGGGTGGCTGTGTGGGAGCTGCAGAACATTGCTGCTTCTAAGCTGTCATCTTGGCTCCACTCCCCTCATACATCATCTTCTTAACCAGCTGTCTACAAAGTTTATGTATCTGCATTTCCCTTGTCTTTAGTGGTCAGCAGTGATGAAAACATCAATGATATCCCTAAACTTGTCAATTTCTCCCCTAAAGCTGTGCTTCCTAATAGAGTAGGCATGATTGACTGTAGGACTTCATTTCCTTAAATGCTTGGGCCAAGGGAGCATTGCTCATTTAAAAAGTTCTCTTTTCTACATTTCCCAGGTTATGTTTAAACCCTTAGCATAGTGATGGCTTCAGACAATGACTTTGAAGGTAACACAATATAGAGTGCTGAACTTGGAGTTAAGAAGACCCAATATATTGTCTGAGATCAAGTTTGGACAATCAACTCATCCTCTCTGGACCTCAATGAGGGCATTGAACTTGATGGCTTCTAAGACCTTTCTAGCTCTAAGTCTATAATGTCACGACCCTTTAATGAAGTGTATTTACAAGGCAGTGAACTTAAAAAAAATCCAGCAATGGGCACCAGCTGACCCAGGGTGGAAAGAGGCAAAGCTGTGGTCAGGGTCTGGAGACAGAAGACAACCTCATGGAACCGTCATGATTAGATCATGAGGATTCCAAAGCTGGGGCAGAACTCAGGCGGGGAAAAAAGACTCCCAAGAAGCAACTGATGCTGCATCCCAACCATTCACTACCAGCTTTGCTTTTCTTAAGTTATTGTGTCTCTGCCCCACTATGTTGGAAACTGAGAGTAATAAAAAGAGATTTGTAAACTGTCACAGAGCGAAATGAGTAGAACCAGGAGAACAATTTAGGCAATAACAGGATTGCTAAGACAACTTTTAAAGATTTAAGAACAATGCAGTGACCAAACCTGATTCCAGAGGATTGATGATGGAGCATGCCTTGCATCTCCTATCAGAGAGGGGATGGTTTCAGATGCAGAAGGAGACCTACATTTTTGGATATTTGGATATTTGGAAATTTGTTTTGTTTGTCTATATCAGCACATATCTGCTCAAAGTTGTTATTATTGCTGTTGTTTTTTTAATGGGGGAGGGGACAATTTTACCAGGTAAAAAATAAAAATGTTAAATGCAATTAAAAAAGGAATATTTAACTCCTCTGAAAGTACAGGAAATTGTGCTATTTTGTATATAGGTGCAGAGAACATTTTGTTATTTAATTATCTTTCCTATTATTTGTGGTGTTAGTAATTATTAAAGGTTTCCATTACTGAATATATGTGTCTCTTGTATGGTCTAGTGCATATATTGGATAAAGGCTCTGGTCAGGAGTTACATAGATAATTACCATCAAACAGCCAGACCGAACCTGGGTATAGCAATGTGGTGTTACTAGCAGAATTTCTTCAATAATATTATCTGTATCCATGCCAATCACCAGAGGGGGGAGTAGTTTGATGAGTCTTGAAGAGTTTTCTCTCAAATCTGGAAAACGTGTTCCAGGAAGACAGTTGGGATCTCTTTTGATATCATCAGATCCACAAACAGCAGCCTTTATTCCCTTCAGCAGGCTCTCTTCTTCCTCTGACTCTTACAGGATGATCTCTTGGCTGACAACACCTTTGGGTGCACTTCTTTATTCTCTGAAGGATCAGCACCCATTGCCTCTTCAGAAGATCTGGCTCTTCTCTTCTTGAAGAGCCTCATAAGTGTTTCTTAGCTCCAAGCTTGAGTGGCCCTTCTTCCTTTTCCTCTCACTTCCCACTCTTCTCTTCTTTCTTTGTAACCCTTACACTTAGCACTGTGTCTGACACATAGCATATACATAATAAATTCTTATTGACTTGAAGCCAATCTCCTGACAGGATTCCTCTCTATCTCTTCAGAACCTTTTTAAAAATTTTTATATTTAAGTCTCTCTCTCTGTCTCTCTCTCCCTCTTTCTCTCTCCCCCTCCCAATAACACTTCATTTTCTTGGGTATATTTCACAGTGGAATGATATCCATGAAGTCCCTTTATTATCTCTTCCATGAGGAAGATCATTCAGCATTCTGAAAATATTTAGGGAATATCTACCTTAGAAGATGGTTCGAACACCTGCTGGGGATAATGTTTCCACGGGGACGATGAGTGATGTGAGACATTCTACAGTTTGCATTGACGCTAGCATGGCCTAGTTGGTTTTGACTTGTAGCTCTGATTCAGGATGGAGGTGTTTCCCAAAAAGGCTGATGGAAAGAAAGAGAAATTGATGGGAACTGGGATTATAACACAGCCCGTGACTGTCTTCTGCTATTTGTCAACATTAGATTTGTGACAGTCATGAGGGATCCTGTGTGTCATTAGCCTCTAGGGTGCTTCAACAATATCTCTTCAATGCTGATGTTTCAGGGATAGGTGCACAAGCCAGATGGACGCACAGCAGCGTTTCCAGGATCCTAACTTCTCAGGAACTTGGAGCCAGTGAAATTGATGGTCTGTTCCTCAATGCAGCTGTGACCAAGAGAATCATCAAAAGCTTCTGCAGAGCTCCCCCCACCCCATCCTGTGTGGTGACCTGCTGTGAGCTAAATGGCCTGTGCCTCACTCCCATTTGGCTGGGAGATAGGAGGTTTATGATAAGATACAGAACTTCTGGGTTGACTCTTCCATAGTTCCAAGGCTAAAGAAAGGGATAACAGACTTTTAAAAGGGATGTTTTGCATCTTAAACACTATATGTCCAAAATCGAACTCATTGTCTTTCTCCCTAAATTCTCCTATCTTTCTGACTTCGTCATTACTGTCAAGGGCCCTACCATGCTCCCACTCACCCAGGCTCACAATCTAGATGTCACTGTCACTCTTTTTCACTCTGCTGCCCTTCCCCCTCCCAAAATCCAATCTGTTGGCAAACCCTATGGATTCCGCCTTTGAAACATCCCTTATATACATCCCCTTCCATCCTGACACTGCCACCATGTTGCTACAGTCTCTCAGCCCCTTACTCCTGGACTATTGCAATAGCCTGCTGGTTGGTTTCCCTACCTCAAGTCTCTCCCAATTACAATCTCTCCTCCATTCAGTTATCAAAGTGATCCTTCTAAAGATCAAATCTGACTGTCAGCCTGGTTGGTATTCAGTAACAGTAGCTTCCTATTGCTTTCAGGGTCAAATACAAAATTCCTCTGTTTGGCTTTTAAAGTCCTTCATAATCTGCCCCCTTTCTACCTTTCTAGGCTTCTTACACTTTTTTCCTCTCAAAGCAACCTAGTGAAACTGGTCTCCTTGTTGTTCCTCTTGATCTGGCTTCCTGGTTTTCTTCAAGTCTCAACTAAAGTCTTATTTTCTGAAAAATCCCACTTTTCCCCTTCCCAGTTAATGTTAGTGGCTTCCCTCTGAAATGACCTCCAATTTATCCTGTATCTATCTTGTTTGTATACTGTTGTTTGCAAGTTGTCTCCCCCAATTAGATTTTTTTATAATAGTTTATTATTTTTATTTTTTGCTTTTTGGAGGGCAATTGGGGTTAAGTGACTTGCCCAAGGTCACATGGCTAGGTTTTTTTGTGTGTGTTAAGTGTCTGAGGTCCAATTTGAATTCAGGTCCTCCTGACTCTAGGGCTGGTACTCTACTCACTGTGCCACCTAGCTGCCCCTATTTTTATTTTTCAAATATCAAGTCTTTTTATTCATCTGTGCCACATAGTGGATAGAGCACTGGACCTGGAGTCAGGAAGACCTGAGTTCAAATATAGCCCCATACGTTTTCTAGCTGGGTGACCCTGGGCAAACGTTTCCTCTACTGTAAAATGGAGTTGTTGTGAGGGTCAAATGAGATCATATTTGTAAAGCCCTTAGCAGAATGCCTGGCACATAAGTAAGAGCTTAATAAATATTTGTTTCCTTCCTTCCTTCCTTCCTTTCTTCCACTGAGCAAATTTTAAGAACAAAATCAGAAAAACAAATCCCTCACTAAATATCTAAATAATCCAGCAAAACAAATAATTCCCACATTAGTCTTCTTTGAGAATGTATATCTCTTCTAGTATTTAAGTTCATCACATCTCTGTCTAGAGGTGAATATTTCATGTTTATTCTTTCGTACTTGTGGTTTATCACTGCAATGATCAGAATTCTAAAATGTTTCTTTCAAAATTGTTTTTCCCTTAAAATGTTGTTATTATATAAATTGTTCCCCAAATTCTGCTCACTTATCTCTTCATCAGCTCGTAAAGGTCTTCCTAGTTTCCTCTGAAATTATCCATTCCATTGTTTCTTACTGCACAATAATATTCCATTACATTTACATGCCACATTTTTAAAAAGCCATTCTCTAATAGGAGGACATTCCTTTAGTTTCCAGGGTTTTGGTCACCATAAAAAGAACTTCTATAAATATTTTGTACATATAGATCCATTTTTTCTTTCTATTATTTCTTTATTATGGGCATATTAGTGTGTAACTGGGCCAATGCATTGTTTTCCTCCATTATGAGTTCTTTGCAAGCAGCCAGAAAGAAACAATTCAAGTATCATGGAACCACAGTCAGGATAACACAAGATTTAACAGCTTCTACATCAAAGGATCAGAGGGTTGGAATATGATACTGTGGAGGGCAAAGGAGCTAGAATTACAACCAAGAATCAACTACCCAGCAAAACTGGGTATAATCCTTCAGGAGGAAAATGGATATTCAATGAAATAGAGAACTTTCAAGCATTCTTGATGAAAAGACCAGAGCTGCATAGAAAACCTGACTTTTGGAACTGAATCTTGTAAACTAAAAGTAAATAAACAAGTCAATGAAAAAAAGAAGAAAAGAAAAAGAATAAAGAAAAAAAGAAAATTTGACTTTCAGATACAAGACTCAAGAGAAGCATAAAAAGGCAAACATGGAGAGGAAATCATAAGGGACTTAATAAGTTTAAACTGTTTACATTCCTACATGGGAAGATGGTTTTTGTAACTCATAAGACCTTTCTCATCACTAGGGTAGTTAGAAGGGGTATATATAGACAGAGGGCACAGATGTGAGTTGAATATGAAGGGATGATATCTAAAGAATAAAACTGAGGAGTGAGAGAGAAAGGAATGTACTGGGAGAAAGAGAAAGAGAGAGGTGGAATGGGAGTAAATTATCTCACATAAAAAAGGAAAGAAAAAGCTTTTACAGTGAAGGGGAAGAGGGAAGTGAGGTGAGGGGGAGTGAGTGAACTTTATTCTCATCAGAACTGGCTCAAAGAGGGAATAACATACACACTCAACTGAATATAGAAATCTATCTTATTTACCCTATAGTAAAGTAGGAGGGGAAGGGGATAAGAGGTGGGGGGATGATAGAAGGGAGAGCAGATTGGGGGAAGGTAGTCAGAAACAGAACAATTTTGAAGAGGGAAAAGGTGAAAGGAGAGAGAGAATAGAATAAGCTGGGGATGGGAATAGGGTGGAGGGAAATACAATTAGCAATAGTAACTGAAAAAAACTTTGAAACAAGTTTTTATGATAAAGACCTCATTTTTCAAACATATAGAGAATTGAATGGAATTTATAGAAATAAGAATCAATTGACAAATTATCAAAATATATGATCAGATTTCAGATGAAGTAATCAAAGCTATCTATAGTGATGAAAATATACTCTCACTATTGATTAGAGAAATGAAAATTAAAACAATTTTGAGGTACTACTTCATACCTATTAGATTGACTAATAGGACAGAAAAGGTAAATGGCCAGTGTTGGAGGGGATGTGGGAAAAATGAAACTTTAATGCATTGTTGGTGGAGTTGTATTCTGATTCAATCATTCTGTAGAGCAGTGGTTCTCAACCTTCCTAATGCTGTGACCCTTTAATGCTCATATGTGGGTGTATGTGTGTGTGGGTGTATGTGCATATGGGTGGACCTACTTGGAGATGGATAGAGGAGCCAGTTCCTAAGACCACTGGAAATATGTGTATTCCGATGGCCTTAGGTGACCCCTGTGAAAGAGTCAGTTGACCCCGACCCACAGGTTGGAAACCGCTGCTGTAGAGCAATTATAAAACCATGCATACCCATTAACCTAGCAATACCACTGTTATGTCTGTATCCCAAAAGAGATTTAAAAAAAAGGAAAAGGGCCTATATGTACTAAACTATTTATAGTAGCTCTTTTCTGGAAGTAAAGAATTAGAAGTTTTCAACCATTCTGGAAAGCAATTTGGAACTATGCCCAAAGGCCTATAAATAATTGCATACCCTTTGACTCAGTAATACCACTTCTGGGGTTGTATCCCAAAGAGATCATAGAAGTGGGAGGAAGATCCATATGTACAAAAATATTTATAGCAGCTCCCTTTGTGGTGGCAAAAAACTAGAAATTAAGGGGATGCCCATCCATTGGGTAATGGCTAAACAAGTTGTGGTATATGACTATAACGTAATACAATTGTGCTTTAAGAAATGGGAAGGAGATGGACTTCATATTTACCTGGAGAGGCTTATACAAACTGATGCTTAGTGAGAAGAGCAGAACCTGGAGAAATTTGTACACAATCACAGACATATCGTATGTGTGATGACCAACTTTGATAAACTGAACTCTTCACAGCAATGCAAGGTTATAAGACATCTCTAAAAGTCTTGGGATGGAAGATGTCTACATTCAGTGAAAGATCTAGAAAGAACAGAGTTTAAATGGACACTGAAGCAAACTACATGTTCTTGTTCTTTTCCATGTTTGGTTTTGTTTCTTCTTCCCCATTGTTCACTCCATTGGTTACAACTCTTCATTACAAACAGACTAACGTCCAATGTGAAAGTATTTGCAGATCCTGTATATGATTGCATGCCACCATAGGGGGCGGGGGGAAGGGAGAGGAGAAAATTTGAAACTGAAGAGATTGTGGAACTGAATCTTGTAAACTAAAAGTAAAGAAACAAATCAGCTTAAAAACAATTTTAAAAGACTTAGAAGTTGAAGGGATACCCATCAAGTGGCGGAATGGCTGAACAAGTTGTGGTATGTGGTTATGATGGAATACTATTGTACTATAAGAAATGATGAGCAAGATACTCTCAGAAAAACCTGGAAAGACTTGCAAGGGCTGATAAAGTGAAATGTACTGTGTACAAAGTTAACAGCAGTATTATAAGATGATCAGCTGCGAATGTCTTAGCTATTCTCAGCAATACAATGATCCAAGACAACTCTGAAGGACTTAGGATGAAAAATGCTACCCATCCCCAGAGAAAGACCTGATGGTGTCTGAATACAGATGGAAACATACTTTTTTTTACTTTATTTTTCTTAAATTTTTTTTCTTGTCTATGTTTTCTTTTACAACATGACTGTGCTGGATATGTTTTGCATGACCACACATGCATAAAGTATATTGAATTGCTTGCCTTCTCAATGAGGGGGGCAGGGTGGGGATGGAGGAAGGGAGGGAATTTGGAACTAAAAGTTTTAAAAAGGAAAGTTATAAATCATTTTTACATGCAACTGGTGGAAAAATAAAACAGTAAGAAAAAAAGACTGTGAGGTCCTTGAGGGTAGGGACTATCATTAGAATGTTGCATTCTATAATCAATACCTTGATTTTATTGTGATTTCACTAATTTTTTTTTACATTTTTTTTGCTCTAAACCTGTGGTTTTTGTCACTATGGAGAATTTCTGGTGAAAAACTCTCTTGATATATATATATATATATATATATATATATATATATATTTATGTTTAAAAAAATTTATATATGTATTTACACATGTGTGCAACTTTTATGCAACTTATTTGCTTTAAATTATTGCCTGGAAACGCAGAAGGACTAATTGACTTTCCCAGGGTCACACAGCCATTAGTGTCAAAGTCAGGCCTTGAATCTGGGTCTTCCTAACTCTGAAGCTGGTTCTCTAGCCACTTTACCAAACTTGCTTGTCTGACTTCAATAGTCTAAAATTTTAATTTAGCTATTAACTTGAAATCTGACCAAATGTTAATGTCTACATTTATTAGAGTACCTTCCCAGTGGGGATGCTTGATGAGGAACCCTAAATACAGAGCATAGTATTTAACAGTCTGATCCAATAGGTACCTGGAAGTTGGGATAGTCTATAGAAGTCTCAGGTTGTATCATTTTAGCTCATAGACTATACTCCTAAAGAGAGGGTACACCCTTGCTGTCAACTCCAACACAAAGCACTGCATATCTACTGTAACTTCTTTATATGTACTAAAAATTTTAGGAAAGTAAAATATATAATTGTGAGAACTACATTGGAAGAAGAGGCTGTGCTCACAGCAATAAAAATAGTAGCAATAACTAATATTTCTATAGTGCTTACAATATTCCAGGCACTTTACAAATATTATCTCATTTCACTCTTGTAGCAACCCTGAAAGGTAGCTGCTATTATTATGCTCATTTTACAGATAAGGAAACTGAGGCAAATGAGATTAACATTTCCCCCTGTGGGGGAAGAGTAGGAATAGCCCCTCAGTTGCCCTCCAGAAAGATGAGGCTTCTAAGTTCTTAGGAGAGATTCCTATAATTTCTGTATTTTTCAGTAGAATATTTAATGTACTGAATCCCATTATATATTACTCATATATAATATAAAATATAGTGTCAGGATTTTAAAAAAAAGAAGTGTCGGGGCCAATTTTTCTGCTGGTAGAAATATATTTGTGAAATGATGTCAGTCAATAGCAAAGAAGAGTTTCATTCATACACAACTTTGTAGGACTGCTATCTGCCTTCTGTAAAAACAAGGTATGTGAGAGGCATGGTGTAACACAAAGTGCCCCAGACTTGGAAGAAGGAGATAGACAGTTTTCTGCTTTGCATGCTTACCTTCTATGTGTCTATAGGCAAGTTGCTTAACTTCCCAATTTGTTTCCTCATTTGTAAAAAAAAAAAAAGTGATAATGGCATCTGTACTTACTTCAGAAGGCTATGGTGAGATGTACAAGCCCTAGGTGGCACTTGTAAGCAAGGCAAGCTGAACTATCAAATCATCTCTGAGCTAAAAGACCTTTTTGATCAAGTATTTCTGGACAAATTGTTCCCTCTTCCTCCATGTGGATTGAATGTCTCCAGCAGCTCACTTCTCTGAAGGGGTATGGCTTTCTCTTTCCAAGCAGTTCAATCTTTCTCTTTTCTTGGGGGATGTGACTTTCTTTAAAAAAAAATTGTTTTACCATTTGTCAGCCCTTGGGGGGAAAAGGGAAGTTAAAAATGCCTATACTTTTTCCTCTTCTAGACTAGGGTACTTATCAGTCTGCATGTTTTTATTTCAAGGATATACCTGAAGTTTTAAAATTCTTTATTAGGCTTATTCAGTTCATTACCGGTTTTCCTACTTTGCCTTCATACCTCTAATCCTAACCCTAACTCTAGTAGTCAATATATTTCTTTGAAAATGTGAATCTGTCCTGTGTCTCGCCCTCTCCTGATCTGTATCTAGAAGGATGAACTAAGAGTAATGCACATCAAGAGTTTTTATCACATTTACTTAAGAAACTAAGTAAATATTTAGAACAAAGGTTAATGCTTCCCAAGCACAAAGAGAAGCCCGAAGTTTAAAGTGAGTGAATAACTCATGATATATTTGATCCTCTCTGGTAAGTGGGAAAGGAGAATCCCATGTCTCTCTCTGACCTGAGTTGGAACATCTGTTCAGATTTTCCTTACCTCCCTAGTTCAGGACTTATTAAAGCCAATTATTTTCTATCTCCATAACCCTGCATTGATGGCTCCTTTCACCTCAGTTGCCTCCTACACTCTCCTGCCCACAAGCTTCTTTGTATATAGGTCTGAGTCACAGGTACTCTGGGAAGTCTGCCTTCAGGTCAAATATGATTTCACCAAAGCTAT